>PVHT020000170.1:8960856-8987473 GCA_004024745.2 Catagonus wagneri | reverse complement strand
TTATTGTCCTCACTCTGACACATGGATCTGAGAAGATGTTGCTATCATTTATGTCAGAGAGTGTTTGGCCTATGTTTTCCTCTAAGAGTTTTATAGTATCAGGTCTTATATCCAGATCTTTAATCCATTTTGAGTTTATTTTTGTGCATGGTGTTAGGAAGTGTTCTAGTTTCATTGTTTTACATGTAGCTGTCCAGTTACTTATTTTCTTGTGCAAACTTCTAATAACCCAGAATTTCCTGGTGGTTCATTGGGTTTAAGGTTCCAGTGTTGTTACTACTGGCTCAGGTCACTGCTTTGGCTTGGGTTCAATGTCTGGCCCAGGAATTTCTGCATGCTGCAGGTGAGGTCGAAAAAACTCTAATATCCCTACAAGAAAGACTGTATTAGATAGAGCGTAAGTCAGTGTGCGAGGAGCCACTAGGGGGCTTCGAGAGTAAGGGCGATAAAAGCCCTTTGATCTGATGTGATCAAGGCAAGTTAGTGGAAATAATCAACCAAAGAAAGGATCACATTTGACGGTGATCAAGAGACGTAACTCCAACACTGTATTTTAACTTCAAAAGTATAAATATAGCTTATTACGTAGTCGTTGTCTAATGGAATGACCCAGGCTCATTTCTTTAGTTTGGGGTGAACAGGTTAGAGTTCAGTGTCATGGTTCATTCCTTGAACTGCACTCATCGTAGGTCATCTGCTGTTTCCACTTTGTCTCTTGATAGTGAAGTAAAAGTACCTTGTCACTGGCCAATAATCTTTTTTTTTTTAATTTCTTTTCATCTATTCGCCTTGATCTTTTTACCCTGTGTCCTATTCTTCTTACATCTTGCCCAAACTTAATTGAAGCTTCTTTTCTTTTTAACTTGCCTTTAAAAAGCTTCTCCAAAGTCTTATGAATTGTCATCAAAAGAGCTTTCTTTTGCACTCGTATTTCATTGGTGTCCATAAATTACACTGCATTACCATGACAACTACAGCTGTCACAAACAGGGTGGGAACAAGGCCTGACTGATTCTGGTTGAGCAGCCGGCCAAGCCGCTGTCGCCCAAGTCCTTGGGATCCTCGAAGGAAGCGGGCCAGGGGGAGTGTCTGGCCTGGCGGACACCAGCCGGGTGGTCTGCTTTACTGGAGAAATGGAGAGTGCTGGAAAACCCAGGCCATGCATCAGCGTGGAATTATTAAGCACATGTTCGCTCTGCCCTTGGCCTTCAGGAGGAGCCCTTGGGTCTCTGAATGAAGTGGTGGGTGTCTTGGCCATGCCCTCACCGTAGGAGACTGAGCATAAACACCCCCCATATTCGGGACAACGGTGCCTTGCTCCCAAGGGTCTATTCATCTAAACTTATGTGTGTCCCCTTCTCTAGATCTTATGCTGATGGTGGGACTTGTCAAACTGATCCAATATATTTGATTATATTTTCAAATAGTCACATCCATCCTAAGTTAACTCTCACCAGAGCTGTGGGTTTTGTTATTTTGACCCAGAAAGGTCAAGGTGACAATTATCAGACCCAGCTTCAACTCCAAAAATATTTACTGTGAAGTTACGTGGTTATTGGAGCAGGAAGACACCCAAAGCTTCCACCAGGGGCTCACAAGGGACTTGCATTGGTCTGAATTTCAAGGTCTCCGGGGAGCCACTTTTTATCTGCACAGTCAGAATAGTGAGGAACAAAGCAAGAGCCTCAGAGCGTCTCTCACTGAGGCCCTTTACCCTGTGGTCTGTCCACCGACCGCCTCTTCAACCCAGAAAACAAGGGGCGGGGGGAGGACGCTCACGTTCAGTCTCGCTTCCCAAATTGCGCTTCATAGCGTCCACAGCGGTCCCGGCATCCTTCGGTGATTTTCAGATGGGAGTTTGTGATCTGTGATGAACTGTGAATCTTTGACCCCAAAATCCATACTCATGAAAAACATTTCTGTACCTGTCCTGAGCCAGCGAGAGGGGCCGTTACAAAGTGTTTGGGGCACGGACGAGTGGTCTCTGGTGACTGCGGCAGTTCTCCCTGGTTCTCCTCTAACTTAAGAGGCAAGCTCTAACCCCCAGCCAGTTCAGAGCCAGACACTGTAGCAGAACTGAGAATGACCAAGAAGCTAAATTCCCTTCTCTTCTGAGGCAAGAAATCAGCAGAGACTGAAAGGCTCGAGAAGGCGCCCAGGAAAATAGGGACTTGAACTCACTGCGTTAGTCCCTTCGAAGAAACAGTGATTCGTGGCACTTGTCACAGACTTCACGTAGGGGAGCCGTAGGGCTTTGCAGTAGAGGAGAGAGAGTGGGCTCAGGGCTTTGCAGTAGAGGAGAGAGAGTGGGCTCGGCTGTGAATATGACAAGGAAAGTGGGAATTCACAGCCAGGGATGGAGGGGCGGGGCTGGGGTCGTGGGGTGAAAACTTACTAAGAGGATGAGGGGCGAGGAGTAGTCCGCTTACCTTGACCACACAGGGCTTTTGCTGGAGGCGGGCTCAGACGACCGGGTGTTACCGGGGGTGGTGGAGAGCGCGGACTTTGGTCAGACAGCACAGGTGGCCTGATATTGTGGGGATTCGGGCTCGGCTGATTCAGCATTCTTGCTCAAACGGGCTCTCAGGGTGTCCCGGGACAGGGCTCGTAGGTCACCTCGTCAGAGACACCCTGTGTCAGCTCCAGGGCAGCCGCAACAAAGCCCAAGACTGGGGGCGTCAGCAGCAGGACTATGTCCCCTCACAGTTCTGGAGGGTAGAAGTCCAAGGTCAAGGCGTCAGCAGGGGGCAGGAGGGAGCATTTGTCCCGGGCCTCTGTCCCAGCTGTGGATGCCATCTTCTCCCGGTGTCTTGGCACCTTCTACATGCATCTCTGCCCACATCTCCCCTTCTTCACGGGGACCCCAGCCGTGCTGGGCCCCCGCTCACCCGAGGGCCCCAGCGGACCCCAATTACCGCTATTAAGAGTCCGTCTCCCGTTACGGTCACGTTCTGGGTGGTGGGGTCAGGGCTTCAACAGCAGGCCTCGGGCGCGGGGGGCACAGCCCGGGCCGCAGCGGAGGCTCCGAGAGCCGCGCGGAGAACGGGGGCCGGGGGCGCGGGTGCTGACTGCCGCGCTCTTCTAGTTCCAGGTCCTCCGGCGGGAGTCAAGGCGGCCGCGGCCTCGGCCTCCATGGTCTTCGTGTCCTGGCTGCCGCCCCTCAAGCTCAACGGCGTCATCCGGAAGTACACGGTCTTCTGCTCGCACCCCTACCCCACAGTAAGTTGCTAAGCCGCCCAGTGCCTTCGAGCATCTTCCGGAAGGCGGCCCGTGGGGGCCCCTCCTCCCCGTTTCCACCTGCTCGGGGTTTTCCAGGGCTTTCCTTCCCCCGCTGTTGTCTCCCATACGAGCGACGTCCTCACTGACACCTCCTGTGAACACACACTTCGGAGTCCTCCCAAGGGAGACGGTTGTTTGGAGTCACTGCTTAGAGGGCGAGTCCCCACAAACTGCCAGCTGGCTTCTCCCAGTCGAAACGCAGAGGCCTCAGTGGGTAGTCAGTGGACAGTAGCTGTCGATTTTGCCGTTGGACTTGTCGTTAAAGGCACGTCATGCCTCCTGCCTCCCGCGCCGGCTCCCTTCCCTGCCCGTCCCCCACAGAGGCAGAGCAGCAGGCAAGCCCCTTGTGCTAGAAATGAAGGCCTTGAACAAGAATCTAGGACCCTCAGCGTTCCCGTTGTGGCTCAGAGGTAACAAACCTGATTAGTGTCCATGAGGACATGGGTTCGGTCCCTGGCGCCACTCAGTGGGTTAAGGATCTGGCGTTGCTGTGAGCCATGGTGTAGGTTGCAGACTTGGCTTGGATCTGGTGTTGCGGTGGTATGATATTCAGCTTAATTCAACTGCAAAGGAATTAAAAGTTAGAGTACTACATATTTCAAAGTACAGTGTTTGTTGTCATTCATATTATCACCAGTGAATAATACTTACAGAGTTAAACTATTTCTAAACAGACAAAAGCATATCCAAAAGGGAAATTTTAAAGAAAACAAAAATGATTCATCAAAATTATGATGTCTGGAGTTCCCGTTGTGGCTGAGTGGGTTAAGAACCCAGCATTTTCTCTGTGAGGGTGCGGGTTCTGTCCCTGGCCTCTCAGTGGGTTTCAGATCTGGCGCTGACGCAAGCTGCCACATAGCTCACAGATGTGGCTCGGATCTAGTATGCTGCTTGCTGTGACTATGGTGTAGCCCCAGTTTGACCCGTAGCTGGGGAACATCCATATGCTGCAGGTGCAACCACAAAAAGAAAAAAAGAATTATGATGATGTCTTCATAGAAATGTCTGTGACATTTTCTCAGGTAGGCACTTTGTGCAATTCCATCTTTATTATCTCCCAGCTCCTGGCACAGAACCTAACAGGCATAGCCATTCAACGAGTATTTGTGGAGTGAAAACACAAATTAATTATGGCTCTACTGTAGTAAAATGGCACAACACAAAAAGGTACCACGGTTGAGTGTCCAGTTCAGTGGCACAGAGAACATTCACGATGGTGTAGCCATCACCGCATTCGCCTCCAGGACGTCTGTTACCTTGCAATTCTGCAGCCCTGTACCCATTAAACTCTTAACTCCCCGCCCCAGCCCCTGGCAGCCACCATCCTGCTTTCTGCGTCTATGAATCTGACTAGTCCAGGAACCTCATACCTGGCAGTGGAATTATGCAGTGCTGTCTTTCTGTGTCCGGCTTATTTCACCAAACACCACGTGTTCAGGTTCATCCACGTTGTAGCGTGAGTCAGACTTCCCTTCCATTTTAAGGCCGAATAACATTCCTGAACTCTGTTACGAATTCATCTTTTATTTAAAATGTTATGTTTTCCCAAATCTAGGGTCCGCGGGGGGCCTGGCACCATAGGCAGTGAGGAGAATGAAGGGGTTGAAGTAAAGATTCAGATGCCATATACTCAGTTTGGGTTTCAGGACTTTTGTGTGAGTTCCTTATTTGGTTTCAAACATGCTGTTAATTCTCACCCGCTGAAACCCACCGTCAGGTCCCACCATCAAAATCCAGAGAGCAGTGGAGGGTCCTGAGATAACAGGCTGGGGGGCCGTGTCCTCCACTCAGGCCATTCGAAAGGACCCTGTGCAGGGTTTGGGCCTCTGATCATCAGCCCTAACCAAAGAGAGGCAAAATTATTGCGGAAAGTGTGCCCCCCTTTCACTAGAATTTGAATTGCTTCTTTTTTAATTTTTTAATTTTAGTTGATTCACAGTGTTCTTTCAATTGCTTCTTTCTCTGGATTCATTCATTCATTCATTCACCTCTGCACTGGGGGACCCACAGTTGCTCGTTTGACTCCAGCAGGCCAGGGAGAGACCAGCCCGGTTCAGGGAAATGGTGAGAGCGGCTGGCTCTCATTCTGTCTTCCCAATCGGCTGTTTGTCTCCAAACCAAACCCCAGCCTGGCTCACTGGGAACCGGTCTGGAGTGAGTGGGGCTGAGCCCAGCGAGCTTGCGTTGGTGGATCTCGGGCGCCGTGTTAGTCTCCGTCCTCCCAGCCTACAAATCACATCCTAGGAAAAAAAGGAGCTACTGTCCTAAACACAGGACCCAGCAGTCGGTAGGATGGAATACAAATGATCTGCCCGGGGATTTCCAGTGTCTCCACGCACAGAATAAAGGGATTCCACCACCCAGAAACTTTCCAACAAGAACCTTCCTGAAAATACGGTAGCGAGACCAAGCCAATCAGAAAAGAAAAGTGGTAAATAATTGAATTTCCCACCTCACTGTTGTCTTGCACTGCTAGCGGAGGTCTCTGTGCTATCTTTGGGTCATAGTCAGATCCAGAAAACCGTTATTATGAGGTGCCTGTGGTCTCCCAGGAAGCGTATTAAGCTCTGCCAGGAGGACCAGGATCCCAGAGCTGTCCTCTGTAATTTGAAGTTTCCTTCCATCTCTAGAGCCACTTTGCTCTTCATCTGTTTCAAACATCATTTAAGACCATGAGCCCTATTTTTAACAGACTTCATCTTTTAGAGCGGTTTTAGGTTGACAGCAAAATTGAGTGTGAGGGGCAGAGATTTCTCCTACGAAACCTATTTTTAAGATTAAATAATACCATCTACTATTCCATTTTTTCCCGTGGAATGAATAAGAAGCTGAATTTATTAAAAAGGAGGATTTTCCCCCATCTTTAGTTTCCATAATTTATTTTTTTAATTTTTTATTTTGATGGATTTATTATAGTTGATTTACAATGCTGTATCAATTTCTGCTGTATAGCAAAGTGACCCAGTCTTGCATATATATATATACACTCTTTTTCTCGTATCATCCCCCATCGTGGTCTGTTCCAAGAGACCAGATGGGGTTCCATGCGCTTGTACGGGAGGACCTCGTCGCTTATCCGTTCTAAGTGGAGTGGTTTGCATCCACTAAGCCCAAACCGAAATTTAATTTTAAGTCAGAAAACTAGAAGCTGTGACATTTTCTGAGAGTTTTACGTTTCTGCCTATGTGTGCAAGGCAACGCCAGAGGGCAGTGCAAGTTCTGTTTTTCTTGCTCCTGTACCTGATTTTTTTTTTCCCCTTTGAAATGACTTCATTGTTGAATGTAGAACATGAGCAGATAAATTAGGACACAGCATACTCTGTAATTTAATCTTCTTTATAAGAGTCCCTCAGCTAACCTCCTTGCTGACGTCAGTTTTCTCTGAAGATCCTCCCCTCCCTTCCTGTTAGGAGAAGCAGGGCTCTTTAACATGTAAAATACGTTGTCTGATGAGAGGCATTTGTTTCCTGGTGTGCATGCGCTCAGATCAGCTTAGTGAAAGGCATTAGAATAGGAAGTGTTGCAGGTTCCCAGACCAGAAACTGTAAATGTGTCTCCAGACAGGTGTCTCAAGGTAGCACATTTACTGTGAGGAGCCCACAAATGCAATGAGACATCAGCCTCCCCAAGCAGAGTGAAACCTCAAAATCCCCTTGGTCAGCATCGCATCTACCTAAGTTCTGGACCATGGCCATTAATTTTCATCTGCGGTGGTCTGGATCGTCAGTTCATACACCACGCTAAGCAACAGGAATCCAAAGAAGTGAGTTAACCTTGGAAGGTCCAGGTAGAAAGCGGCTAAGCTGGATTTCCTCTCTAACAACCCTCCCTACGTAAAAGCAGACTTTGAAAAGTATTATATAGTACATAAGCGCTGGGATATAGAAACTGTCTGTTTTGCAGTACTAAGCTGGGGTGGACATTGAAATCTGAAAATAGCACACACTTCTCGTGAATGAGTCAAAATCAGAAGGCCTGGAGTTCCCTGGTGGCCCAGGGGTTAAGGATCTCATGTAGTCTCTGCTCTGGCGTGGGTTCAGTCCCTGGCCCAGGAATGATCATGGCCAGAAAAATAAAATAAAATACAAATCAGAAGCCCTAAAGCATTGCACCAAGGAGCTGGGATCCACATCCATTAGTCTAGTTTCAGAGGATAATGTTATCCAGCTCCTGCATAGAGTAGGGCTCAGGAGATGCTGCTGAATGAGCAAGTGAAAATCATGGCAACTAACTCTTCATTTCTAAGTTGTGTAGTCCACAACGTAGAATTAAGCACATCTTCTGGGAAGCAAGTAAAGTCACCTCAACCAGGTCCAGACAAGGTTCCAGCCAAGGAGCAGGTGTATATTTGCCTCCAAACCCTCCCAACACAGGGTCTCCTAGTGCCATAGTGGGGCCGAGGGCAAGATGGAGTGGCTTTAGAGAACCAGAAATGTTCAGGAATCTCAAAAAATGGTGCAAGAACAAAATCAGACAAGTAGCATCTAACACAACCATCTGAATTTGCAGTGATGCCTACGCTAATGTTGAAACCACTGCCTGGTTGCAAAATCCCATGACCTCTTTGCAAGGAGTCACGCTCCTCCCGTGTTTTTTACCGCCACATGCTATCACACAGTTATTTGTTTTAAATTCTTTCTTCTTAGCTTCCATTATCCTTTTCTTCTTTCCTTTTTGTTGCTCCCTCTCCCTCAACACCACACCCTTACAGGCAGGTGTTTTTCAATTATCTTCCTTCACCTTTTTTCATATTCTTTACTATCTGCATAAATGATTGATCCATCCTCAAAATTTAACTCTCATCAGAAGTGAAGGATTCAGTCTTAGAGATGAACCAATCCTATATGACCTTCCAAGGCTTCCTACCATCGTGTCTTCTTAGACACCCCACCCCATCCAACTCATCCAGAACCAAATTCGTTCTCACCCTGTCCCCCAGCTGAGCTGATGATCTGACAAGTTCCCTTGTCCTCTGACCAGATGCCTGAGGTTACCTTTGACTCTTCTCTGCCCTTTCCACTCATTATCTGATTGGTTACCAAGTCGTTTTTCATTTACACAGCAGATCTAGGCAGAGCACTGCTCTTCGCCAAGGGCCGAGCCAGGTTCTAATGGAGGCGTACCCGTCAGGAGAAGCTCAGGTGTGCTGCATAACAAACATTCCTGCAACCTCGGTGATTTACACCAAGAGACAACTTGATTTTTCTTTCGTGCTCATGTCCTTTGTGAGTTGGTGGTAGCTCGGATCCATGTTATCTTCACTTCAGGAACAGTGCAGTTTTATGGCAAAGGGAAAGAAGTGCAGAAGGCAGGTCTGACGTAGGCATTATGTGCTCCAGCTCATACCATCAGCCGAAATCCATCACACAGCCTTACTCAGCCAGGAAGGAACCGGGAAGTCCACGAGCCCAGAAGACAGGCAGACGAGAATGTTTGGAGAACAGCTCTGACAACACCCGCGGGGCTGCAATGGCAAGGATAGAGTGTCCTTCTTAGAGGAGTTCCTAGTTCTAGGGAGATCAGAAAACACTAGAGATTGTCACTGCTCTGTGTGATGTGCCAAAAGACACAACAGTGACAGGGGCAGCACAGGGTGACACAGGAGCCCGGCGAGGGGATGTTGCTCAGACACTGGGTCAGAGACTGCTACATAGGACACATATACATCCCTGACTTGCAGGACGGGAAGCCTTTTATCTGAGGAAAGGGTTTTATGACAGAGGAAGCAGCACCTGCAGAGTGACATCGTGCCACGAAGATCCTCTCTCTGCAGCACCTTTTTAACCCTCTCCCTTCCTTTCATTCCCATCATCATTGTCTTGGTTCAGGTCCTCACCTGGGAAGCCAAACGGGCAGAAGCCTTTGCAGCGCCCATCTCAGCTCCCAGCCACTGTCGTAATTATTTTCCCAAGTTCTGTGTCTGAGCATGGAACTCTCTTGTGCAGATTTCTTGGGCGACTGCTCCCTTTTTACCTAAAAAAAGTCCAAAATTCTCACAGCTGTACAGCTTTCCACAACCCAGTTCCATCTGCTGTCCAGTCTCCTGTGTTATTAGCTTTCCTCCATCCAGTAGCTCAGCCACGGCGTGTGCCGCGTGCGCATGCGTGTGTGTGTGTTGGGTCCTCCACGTGCTCTTCCTCGCATCTGCCCATCTGAACATGTTCCTTCTTAAGGTCCAACTTAAACGCCACATCATTTATTCTAACATTTTTGAGCATTTGCCATATTCTAGACACTAGGTACTGAACGCTTTACACCCATGGTTTCCAAGCTTGTTACTCACAGTAGGAAATACATTTTATGATCACACACACACTCGCACACCACATGCACACACACGCACCACACACACACACATATGCACACACACGCACCACACACACACTACACACACCACACATGCACACACACACACCACACACACATGCACACAGACCATACACACACTCATACCACACACACACACACCACACATATGCACTCACACATGCCCCCACACACATACCACACACACCATGCACATCACACACACACACACACCACATGCACACACACATGCACACATGCACCACACACACATGCGCACACACCATGCACATACACACCACACACACAGACCACATGCACAGTCACCACACACACACACTTGCGCACACTCACACACACACACACGCTCATGCTCACAAACACCACACACCACACACACACACACTCACACACACACAACAAAGGCCTCGTAAACAAAACGTACAAGCACTACATGTGATGCACTCTGGATATTTTCTGTTCTATTGGATTCTTTTCCTCTTCTTTTATTTTTTAAAAATGATTGTCAGGTCCACTACGCTTCTTCTGTGACCCACATTTTTTTTAAAACACTGCTTTTCATCCGTCCATTCTGATGATGCCTTTGTGCCGGGGGTGGGGGGTGGGGTGGCCTTTCTGTCCTCTCCCTGGTGCTGGCAGCGACATGGAGAGTGTGCAGTCTGGCCAGGACCGCACCGCTTGGCAAGGCAAAGACAAGGTCTGCGGCCCACAGGCGTCTGAGCTCAGGTTCCAGGCTCTTCATGTCAATCGCCTTCTTCCTCCCAAGGAAGCTGGCTTGCCTCCCCTCGGGGTGCTCAGCATTAATCTTGAATTTCTCTTGGCCGTAACCGAGATCTCTGGCATTACTGTCAGACGGGGGCATAGCTGGGCCCCCAGAGTGGCGAGTCAGTTTCTTAAGGACAAGAGCCAACCACAGTCAGTCACTCTTAGACCTTTGGAAATCCTGGTATGTGCCGAAATAGTGGATCTTCAGCAAATGTCACGCCGAATTAAATTTTAAGGATGATGGCTGTGAGTCATCCAATAGAGGTTAAATTGTATAATGAAATTTCTGCTTAATAAGGCAGGAAAAGTGTATTATGTACTTTGGGACGCTTTCCATTCCAGGAGGATTTAGCTAAAATGCCTGTGCTTTTGAATCGCTGTCATGGAAATCATTCTCCCAGCATTCTAGCTAAATGACCTATGGCTGGATCTCTTTCTCCTGCAGTGGTGAAGCAGAAAATTATGGGGATGCCAAAAATCACCCCCAAAATACACAGACATGTGCCACTTACATCTAGGCAATTAATCACGTGTCAGCGAATCTTTGCTGGGTACCTCTATGTGGCGGGCATGTATTAGTTTCTCTGTGCTCCTGTGATTAACTGAATTTCACTCTAGCGCTCAGCATCTTTTTCTAAAATCATAAGATTGGGAGAAAACTTAAAAGTTTCCTTGAGACAGACCTACATCGAGGCATATGAAAACCAACTCTGGTCCTGTAAAAATTCTGGGGAAGTATATTCTTGAATCTTCCTTAGGAATATTCTTGACGCTTCAATATTTTAAGGCCAGTTCTGATGAAATGTGTTCTCAATATGCTTTGATGTTTTATGCTGCAGTTGGCACCATACTGCAATTTATTAGACTCTAATTCTTGGGGAGTAAGAGGAAGTACATGTTATCTCTTATAACCTAGTTCTTTAAAAAGATGAAGAACTCTAACCTAGTTCTTTATCTATGCTCAATGAACCAGCCAATAACTGCTCAATATTTCTGTTAAGTATATAATTTCCTAGAAATCATCATCAGTGGTTATTCGCTTTCACGGGGCATCAGGTGAAGCTGACCAGTTGCTACAACTTGGTCAAAGTGCAGGTGACACATATGCTAAGGTTGGGAAAGAATCTTTAAAATCTTAAACCCAATTTTGTACTTGATTGAACAAAGGGAAGCAGAAGCATATATTCAAATGGAATTTCTGTACAGAAGCAAGCCCTGAAAATCTTTTTTCAAAGCCCAGTCTCACAAGATTGCCTGCCCGATTTTGCAGCTAAGCTGCCACTGCACAGTCCAGCTTTGGGCTGCCCCTCATTCTGATGAGACCCCTCTGGTTCACCGCTTCCCGAGTAGCTGTCAGTGAAAATTCTCTTTTGACCAACTAGCTTTTGGAGCATTTGAAAGATTCCAGCTTTGAAAACATCGACTCTTTTGGCTTTGGGGGATACAGACATGGGGTATTATCGAAGGGAAAAAATGGCATCAAAATCTTTTTCCATTAAGACTTAATGGAATAGCCACACACACCCCCGCCCCAAACTGTGTATTATGCCGAGGTGATGTTTACTACAAAGAACAGCCTTGCTCACGAGTTCTTTCCGGTATGTGAGAAGTTACATAAGGCTAATCCATTTCTTCTGCACAAAATTTGTTGAGTAGGTAATAGCAATCAAGTGAAATTAATAACGCGCTTCTACACGGAGATCATTTGTATGGCAGATGGCATGACAACAGAGAAGGCGTGAGCCAAAATTGTGGTAAAGGGGGGTGATTTGATTAGAGAGAGACTGGGAAATGTAAGACTCCAGAAATGTCAGTCTGTCTAATTGTAGGATGTCCTGATTCTAAATAATAACATGGAGAAACAAACTAGTTTCTTTCCTGCCTTTTCTGGATATCAACTTTCATTCATTTGTAAAACATTATAACAATAATTTTTATATTGGGGAGGCCAAAAGATAAAATATGTTTGAAAGTCTTTTTTAAAAAGTAGCCCATAGCCATTTATAGAAGAGGCACTGCAGTGATCTCGATAAAATGCAGAGAAAACCACCAAACTTCACTAGGATGAAACAAGAAGCTTTAATGTCCTGTTCTTTCTATGGGAACCGGTTATCTCAGTCTCTCTGGTTCAGAAGATCTTTGTGCTATATTCTCTTCTTCTGGAGATGAAAATAGTGAGAGTAAATGGAAATCAGATCAAAACGTATTATACATAGACATTTTAAAAAGAGGCCAGTCTTAAATTGTTCCAGCTAACTGCTTATTCTTCGTGTAGTCCAGGCTCTTTCTCTGACACTAACCAGAAAGATTCTGCAAGTGTCATCGCCCTGTAATTAAAAGAGCTACTATCATTTTGTTTATTCCACTCTGGGGGAGGGTTTTTTTAATCACTGCTCTGAACACTCCATCTACAAAATCAGAGCATTCAAGTTTTTTTTTTAACGGGATGTTAATAATTAGACATTAAAGCTTTGATAGAATTAGTTTTTCATTAAAAAGTTAATTGAAATTTTTTAAAGTGGAATTCTTTTAATATCCGTGAGAAATGCTGAATAATTTGATCTGAGCAGCCTGAAGCTCCATAGTCACTCCCTCCACATTTTTTTTCTATTGTATCCCAGTAAATTCTAGGTCATTATTAAGCTCATTCAGACAACAGACATTTCCTTAGTCCACTCCAGTGAGTTGCTCATGGTCCTGGCCCTGCAATGTTCTGACCTAGGATCCCTTGGGGGACAGTGGAGGGAGGGGGAGGCAGGCTCACACAGAGAGCCCCACCTTCCCTGAGGGGTCACAAAGGTAAGGACGTGCAAGACTCTAATCCAGAGTGCAGTAAGGATAAGGACCATAAAGGGCATATAAACAAAGAGCAAGTATGGCACCTGCTGGAGGGGATTAAAGAAGGCGTCACAGGTTCATCCACTGTGCTCAGTATCCTAGGGATCTGGGAATGGATTCAGCCATGATTGGGTAAATATCCAGTTTTATAGAAATTACTAAAGAGCATTTCAAGTAGCTCACTGTGGCTAATTTTATCTTATTTACTGGTTTAAAAGTATCGTAGACATGAAAGGAAGAATAATACACCCGCACCCCAAGACAAGAATAATTCTAGAGTGAAAAGTGGTCTAGAAGATGCTGTTCCCAGGTTTCCCACATGCTAACACTGAAGCACTAGGATAAGACTAACCTTCCGAGCAAGCTTTACCTTCTCTGGGGGAGGATGCTGGCCAGTTCCTCAGAAATGCATGACTCCACCCAACAGACCTAAAGCCATGACGAGCAAAGGCAGAATGCTGGCCATCTGAGCTGTCTGGCTTGGGTGTCGAAAGGTGTATGCTCTTAGTGGCATTTTCCTTGCCGGGTACAATTTTAGGGAGCCAAACATGTCAGAAGCCTTGTAAAACACTTGCTAGACACATTTAGAATAAAATGCATGAAGTTTCCATTTATTTTCCTAAGCATTTTGCAGATAGGAATCTATGCCCTTGACTGTGACAGGGATAATTTTAGGACGAGAATGCAAATGATTTGATCTCTAGATTTTAGTAGGAATTTGTCAAACGCCGTATTTTAATTAATCCTCCATTTGCCAAACCATGGTCCTGTCGTGTTCCTCGGGGAGGAAACTGCCCTTATACTCCACATACTGGAACTGAATTCTGTAAATGTCTATGAATTCAAACTCAGCAGCTACTTATGAGCTTTTGTTATTAGCCGGCATGGTACTAAGAGATTGTGCATAAATCTTCCTACCACAGCCTAAAGTAGTCCAACAGTCTTACACCGCTGGCCCAGGTGTCCTATACTGTTGTCAGACCTCATCATACACAAGCTTCCACACACATCAGCGTAGTGGTGTTGGCATAACACCCCAGCTGCCTCCCACAGCAAACACCATGGACATTCTACTGGAAAGCCCAATACCTGCAATAGCTCAGTAGATAAACCACATGCATATTTTATAATCTAAGTATCTGTCTCAAAAGAATACCAGAGTCTTCCCTCAAGAAAACTACAGATCATCTCTGTTACAGGACACCAGCTAAAGAGAGGGGCCCTGTTCTTATTCAGCAAACTCTGCTGGACCAAGAAATACATCGCTTGGTTTCCACTTAGAGAATTTCAATTGAGAATGATTACCAATCAATATCAAATTGACTGTGGATTCTAATAGCATCAGTATGTTTAAGTTATTTTATTTTTTTATGGCTGTACCCATGGCATGTGGAAGTTCCCAGGCCAGGGATTGAATCTGAGCCTTATCTGTGACCTCTGCTGCAGCTGTGGCAACACCAAATCCTTTAACCTGCTAGGCCGGGCCAGGGATCAAACCCACATCTCTGCAGCAACCCAAGCTGCTGCAGTGAGCTTCTTAACCCACTGCACCACAGCAGGAACTCCTAACTAATTTTTAGATGAGAAGAACAGACTTTTTCCTCAAATGGCTAACAAGAATTGAAGACAGGCATAGAATAATTGGCAACCTCAGTCCAAAAATGGCCATGCTGGCACAGAGCAGAATTTAAAATGAGCAGGAGGATAGAATTTCCCGTCAGAAACCGAGCTGCACGGTCCTCACGTGGCACAGCAGGTTAAAGATCTGGCCTTGTCACTGCCGTGACCTGGGTCGCTGCTTGCTGTGGTGCAGATTCAATCCCCAGGAACTTCCTCACGCTCTGGGTGTGACCAAAAAAAAAACAAAAAACAAAAAAACAAAACAAAGAACCAAGCCTACAGGAGTCAGAGCTTTGTTATTGCTGATTGGTTTTGTATTTCACAGGTCATAAAGCAGCACTTAAGCCTTCCCTTAAAACAAATGTTTCTCCCAATTATAGTAATTCATTGAAGATCAATTCATATTTTAGGCATAATAAAATCTTCTAGAATGGCTAATATGTCTGTCCTATCTCTGAAAAGGATGAGCCTAGAGAGTTAAAGATCGACCACAAGGAAATTAAATATTTAGATAGTTAAATAAAGAGAAAAGTGTTTTTCTCCCTTCCCTATGGATTTCTCCTTTTGCCATATTGATTCATTCACCGCTAAGAAACTATATTGGGAGATAACTTTTCTTTATGCTACATTTTCCTACCTTATTGCCCTTAGAGAGAAGTTCCACTTTGTTCTTTTCTATTCTATTTTCTCTGTGCTCATTTAATGCCTCAAAGTCTTTGAAGGATCAGCCCACCTGAAGTATCATGAAAATCTGGAAATAAAATCAATCCCTCTCACTGAACGTTCCCAGGATTTGGGACGTAGTATACCATAATGGATGCAGGTAGAAGTTAGCAGATCAACTTCAACACGATTCAGTCCTTGTATCAGAAAATCTGATATCCAATAAAAAGAAAATTAAGGAGATGTAAATACAGTCAGTGCTATTATACATCATATAAAGACTTGATGGAAATGTCTCATAAAGAGACAATATTCACCCTCCCTCTTTCTCAGGACAAGCAGTTTTGGCTAAGCTTAATGCTCAGGAAGGATTTAAGGGAGCTCCCACTGTAGTACAGCAGGTTAAGGACCCAGCATTGTCTCTGAGGTGGTACATGTTTGATCTCTGGCCGGGCACAGTGGGTTAAGAGTCCAGTGTCACTGCAGCTGGGGCACAGGTCACAGCTATGGCTCAGATTTGATCCCTGGCCCCAGAACTTCCATATGCCACAGGTGCAGCCAAAATAGAAAAGAAGGGAGGAGGTGGTTTAAACAAAATAGATTTGCTGCACTAGCCTGAATGAGCTTCTGATTAATCTTTTTCCCATTTTGCTCTTTTTCTCTTACGTGTTGCGCCTGTTGAACTTCTTAGCAATGGCTGCATGATTCACCAACTATAGATAAGCAGTACTGTTGAGAACAAGTGTTCAGGACACCCTGCTGTTGGAGGCATCTCACACCCACGGGCATCCGTCCGGAGACAGCCGGCCTTTCTCTCCTCTGCAGGGTCCACGTGTGAGCATCCTTAACCAACAGCCTGCAAGTGACAGCTGGTCCCAGCCTAACTTTCTCTCCTTTTGTGAGCAGAGATAGCCTTTGCCACCAAGGTAGCCATTATCCCTCTCAGGTGTGACTTACTGATCTCTCTGGTGAGCTCAGAGACCCCTCCCACCCAGAGGTGGAAATGCAGACAGGCATCTCTCTACAGAAATACCCTCTTCCTGGGGCCCAGATAGGTGACGGTCAATGCATTAGAATCGGAAACCCCTGCAAAGGTGATCTCGTATTTCACACAAGGAAAGAGACCCGGCATCTTTCGGACTATTCTCCCCTCTTAAGGCCATTGCTAAAACTTCAGGGTAACAGAAAATGTCACATTTAATATCCAGTTACATATAGAAAGAAAGTGAATCAGCTCTTCAGAGGTTTAAGTTGTTCAATTTTCTGCTTGCTTTTCTACTGAGACAAGAAAATGGTGCCCAGTCATGGCCGTCATCAGAGGAATGTATGTAGCGTTAAAGGTAACATCAGCAGTGCAGTGGGCTTTCCCAAGTAACCAGTGGGAACCCCTTAAGAGCTTGACTCTTATCTTCCATCCTGTGCTGTAGAGAAAGTTCATTCCAATTGGGGGATTTCTATCACTAAACCTTTTTAACGTCAGCTTTTGGTTAATCTTCCATATAAATGGTGAAACAAATATTGTTGCATAAGAAATCATATTTTTATCATTTATTTTAGCTATGCCTCGTGTTTCAGATTAAAAATTAAGTAAATAAGGACCAATTGAACCTTATAGACAGGATAGGGATTGAGTTTTAACTAAGAGCTGTGGACCCTTCTCAGAAAATTCTTACTTTTTAAATATATTTTAATGCTCTATTGACACTGAATGTTCAATAAGAGCAACCGTTATAATTTGCACATCATTGAGCTTTG
This sequence comes from Catagonus wagneri, assembly GCA_004024745.2. Taxonomy (NCBI): domain Eukaryota; kingdom Metazoa; phylum Chordata; class Mammalia; order Artiodactyla; family Tayassuidae; genus Catagonus; species Catagonus wagneri. Next base: position 8,970,226 of record PVHT020000170.1, on the reverse strand, counting down.
TAAAATTAGTTTGACAACATCATAGCCTTGGAGCTTTACAGCACACAAGTGCCACAGGCTTGGGATTGTCTCCTTGGTTTTCCAGGAAACAAGTGAAATTTACTCTGAACTTTTAGAGGAATTAATTTTTCCTATGATTTTCTAAAGAGAAGATAGCTGGTGTGTGGGGCAGGGGGAGGTGGATGCAGGAGCAGGTGAAATACAGATGCACACACTTGTGCACACACACACTAAGGGACAGGCACATCTGAGCACTTTGTGCAAGAGCTCCATAGTCTCCCTGTAATCCTCTGACACTAGGTACCTGTGCGGTAAGTAGTTGGCAGTGAGAAATTCTCTGACATTTTTTATTTCAGCAGCACAGGTCTTATGATAATCAGGAAGCAGAGTAACATTTGTGTCCTGTTTAATTGCAGAGCTGGTACTACAGCTTATGCAGCTTCCTGACCTACATAAGGTTTACTTAACAGCTCACAAGGGTACAAATGAGTCCTTCATGTGTTTCGTCCCTTGTAATTGATAGCGTGGAGTATGAGGAGGCAGCATTGGACCTGGATCAGAAGCATCCAGCTTGAGCCTCTGCTCACCCTTGTCTGGCACTTGTGACCTCAGTGAGTCACTTACTCGTCTGTATCTTTGTTTCCTTGCAACATGGATAGACTGAGAATTTTCCAGTCTTTAAGTTCAAGTTCCTTTTTGCTTGAAAATTCTTTCTTCAATGCATTTCTCTCTTCTCAAATTTTACTACCACTGTCCATAGGAACCAGCTGCTCCATCAACACTTTGTTTAGAACCTTCCTAAATGTCCATTTTCATCACTAGCGGCTACTACCTTCCGCAGAATACTAGAACAGGACCACAATTCTGCCAGGTTCTTTGCCTCTTTGGAACAAGGATCGCCTTTTCTCCATTGTCCGTAACGTGTTCCTGATTTCCATCTGAGACCTCACTAAAATGGCCTTCACCCCCATTTCTACCAGCATTCTGTTCATGATTATTCTCAAAGAAGACTGAGACTTTCTCCCAGCTCCCCTCTCTTCTTTCTGAGCTCTTACCAGAATCACCATTAGCAGCCCCTTCATGGCAATCTCAGTCTTTTCTTGCATCAGCCTCAAAACGCTTGCAGCCTCTACCCGGTTCAGAGCCAATCCACATTTTTAGGTGTTTGTTACAGCAGCAGCATCCCATTTCTCAGCACTAGTTTCTGTGTTTGCTTAGGTGTGGCTTTGTTGTTGTGTTCATAGATGTTGAGGATTGCTATGTCCTCTTGATGGATTGGTCCCTTTATCATTATACAATTAGTTTATCTATCACTGATAACAGTCCCTGCTCATAAATCTACTTTGTCTGATGTTAACAGAGACATTCCAGCTTTCTTTTGATAGGTATTTATGTGGGACAGCTTTTCTGTCCTTTTATTTTTAACCTACTTGGGTTTTTATATTTGAAAAACATTACTTGTTGGCAGCATATAGTTAGGCATTCCTTTTATACCCAGCCTCACAATCTCTGCCTTTAATTAGGATTTTAAATCATTTACACTTAATATAATTCTAGCTATATCAATATAGGTTTAAATCGATAATCTTGCTACTTTTTTATTGTTCTGTTTGTTTTCCTTTTACTCATTTTGGCCTTCTTTGGATCTACTGAATGTGTTTTTCTAATTCCGTTGTATTGTTTCATTGCCTCACTAGTTTTGTATTACTCTTACTTTGCAATTTTAGTGGTTTCTTTAGGATTAATAGCATACCTCTTTAACTTTTCACATTCTATTTTCAAGTGATATTATACACTTCATGTATCTTTTAAGAGCTTTATAATAATAGCATGCTTCCATTCTTTTCCCTTCTCAACATTTGTATAATTGTTGTCATGCATTTAACGTTTATATATTTTATAAACCCCACACTACATAGTGATTATCTTTTAATTATCAATTATATTTTAATGAAATTTAAATAAGAAAAAATATATATTTATTTATGTAGTTATCATTTCTGGTATGTTTTTGCATTCCTTTGTGTAAGTTCGTATTTCTACCTGGTATTACTTTTCTTCTGCTTGAAGAACTTTCTTTAACATTTCTTGGAGTTCCCTTCATGGCTCAGTGGTTAACGAATCCAACTAGGAACCATGAGGTTGCGGGTTCAGTCCCTGGTCTTGCTCAGTGGATTAAGGATCTGGCATTGCCATGAGCTGTGGTGTAGGTTGCAGACGCGGCGCGGATCCTGCATTGCTGTGGCTGTGGCGAAAGCTGGCAGCTACAGCTCCTGATAGACCCCTAGCCTGAGAACCTCCATATGCTGCAGGTATGGCCCTAGATAAGGCAAAAAGACAAAAAAAAACCCAAAACATTTCTTGTAGTGTGGGTCTGCTGATGATTAATCCTCTGAGCTTTTCATATGTTTGAAAAAGTCTTTTTATTGCTTTTATTTTGAAATTATGTTTGCTGAATATAGAATTCTAGTTTGACTTTTTTTTTGTTTTGTCTTTAAATACTTTACAACTGTTCCATTGTATTTTCAATTCATGTCTTAGCTCAGGCTGTTGTAACAAAAATGCCATAGGTTGGGTGGCTTATAAACAACAGAAACTTATTTCTCACAATTCTGGAGGCTAGAAACCTGGGATTATGGTGCCATCATGGTCAGGTGAGGCCCCTTCTCTGGGCTACAGGCTTCTCACTGTACCCTTACATGATGGAAGGGAGCAAGGGAGCTGCTCCAGCCTGTTTTATAAGGGCTCTGATCCCATGATATAATCACCTCCTCAAGATCCCACCTCAGGAGGGTGATTTCAATGTATGAATTTAGGGGGGAATATTCAGATTACAGCACTTGAATCACTTTTACCAAGAGGTCTGCTGACATCCTCATCTTTGTTCCTCCATATATAACATGTCTTTTCTCTGGCTACTTTAAGATTCTTTCCCTATCACTGGTTTTAAGTAATTTGTTTATGATATACCTTTGTGTGGTTTTCTTATCCTCCCCCTCCCCCTCCTCCTCCCCCTCCCTTCCTCTTCCCCCTCCCCTCCCCCACCTCCTTCTTCCTCTTTTTGGCTGGAATTTATTGAGAGTTTTGGCTCTCTGAATTTATAGTTTTCATCAGATTTGGAAATAATTTAGCCACTATTTCTTCAATCTTTATCTATCCAGCTTCTCTCTCCCCTCCTTTAGTGGTTCCAGTTATATGCATATTAGGCTGCTTAATGTTGCCCCATGGCTCACTAATACCGTGTTAAATTTTGTATCTTTTATCTCTGTGTTTCACCTATTAATGTATCTTCAAGTGCAGTCTTTCTTTTATGCAAGATTTATTCTGATATTAATCTAGTCCAGTGTATTTTTTCATCTCACATACTGTCATCTCATCTCAAATTTAACTTGGGTCTTTTTATATCATTCATGTACCTATTTAGATTTTTTAATATCTGTGGTTATAATACAATTATAATGCAATTATAATAATATTTACAATACCCTTGTCTGATAAATCTAATATGTGTTCATTATGGGTCAGTTTTGATAGATTGAATTATATTTTATGATTCTTTTTTTGTTGCTTCTTTTCATTTCTGGAATTTTTTTGTCATGGCTTTTTTGAGTTATAACTCATATATAATAAAATTCATTCTCTTAAAGTATACAATTCAGTGGCTTTTAGTATATTCAGATAGTTGTACAACCCCCAGCATTATGTGACTTTAGAATATTTGTCATCCCCTAAAAATCTCCCATCCCCGATAGCACTCTCTCCCCCTTCTCTCCCTCTCCACCCTGCTCCTGGCAACCACTGAACTACTTTCTGTCTCTGCGTATTTGCCTGTTATGGACATTTCCTCTAAGACATTCACAAATATGCAGCTTTTTATAATTGACTTTTTTCGCTTAGTATCTTGAAATGCTTTCAAGGTGTATCCAAGTACTGCATTACTTTCTGTTGCTGAATAATACTCCTTGTATGGTTGCTTGATGTTTGGGTTACCCAGATCTAGAAAATTTTCATTGAATGTCAGACATTGTGAATTTTACCTAGTTGGGTAATGGACATTTTTATTCCTATAAATATTTGTGGCTTTTGTTCTTGGATGCATTTACTTGGTGGCAATTTGAACTTTATGAATCTTGCTTTTAATAGCAGCTAGGCAACACCAGTACGGTGTTCAGTCCGTGGCTAATTCTTCCCACCATGAAGATCAGACCCTTACGTTCATTACCCAGTGGCCTCTGGATCTGGAGGGCTTCCAGCCTGGCTGTGGGGACAGGCACTGTTCTCAGCCTTGTGTGAAACCCGGGCACTGGGCCCTCCGATCCTGCTGACGGCTGTTTCCCTGGCCTCAGATAGTTTCATCACATGAACGGCCCTGCTCAGCTGAAGACCCAGGAGGACCCTCTCCAGATCTCCAGGGTTATTTCTCTGTCCTGGACTCCAGCCACCCCCACCTCCCCTCAGTCTCCCAGCTCTGTCTCCTCGACCCGGGGCAGCCGCTGGACTCCTCCTGGATTCCCTGGAAGCTCTCACCAAAATGTAAACACCCTGAAGCTGCAGGCCTCCCCTCGCTTATTTCCCGCATCTCTGGGAAACCCACCCTGTCCGCCGTTCCCCGGTGTGCAGTGCCTTTGAAACAGTTGTTTCACATCTCTTGCGTGCTCTTGGGTTGTTTCCGGTAGGATGCTCCCCCTGGCTCTTGGTACTGCATCCCAGCCGAAAAAAGACATGCCGGGACCCATCATGTAAGGGGTGACATTGCTCACGGTGGTCGATGAGGCTGCTGCACAGAGAAATGCAGACTCTGTAGATATCGCAGCTCCAGCCTTTGAGAGAAGGATTAGCGGCGCTTTGGTCTGTCATGGCAGAGACGCTGTTAACCACCCTTCCTTTAGGAAATCCGGTTGTGCCATTTGCCTCCTTGAATGTGGGAATATTTATGTCTCCTCTCACAGGTGATCAGCGAGTTTGAAGCCTCTCCTGACTCATTTTCCTACAGAATTCCTAACCTGAGTCGGAATCGTCAGTACAGCGTCTGGGTGGTGGCCGTGACTTCGGCTGGGAGAGGCAACAGCAGTGAAATCATCACAGTGGAACCACTGGCCAAAGGTGGGGTACCCACCATAGGAAGGACTCGTGTCCTGCTACAGCTTGACTGGTTTCAGGTCTCTATTCGCTCTGAAATTAAGCTTACGGTGCCCGAAAAACCGGAACACCACCTGTGGTCACACTTCAGCCCTAGCAAAACGGTCGCTGTTAAGGGACAGCGGGCTTCCGTGCAGATCAGGGAAGCGCCCGCTTAAGGATGAGTGGTTTTACCACGTCAGGTGCCTTGGGGAAAATAAGGACAGGAAATAATGAGATGGAAATCACTACACAACAGCTTCCCAAGCAAGTTCTACTAGCTTCAAAATCAGGTGTCATGCTTCTTAAAGAGAAATGTCCTTTTTTTTTTTTTCGGTCTATGGAATTTGAAACCTTACAAAATAAGAAAATCCTTAGCTTTTCTCCTATTGATAACGTACTGTAAACAAAACCTTCAGTAACAAAAGGAAGTTTGTTTCAGGAACAAAACATCCCTAAAAGTGAAGATGATGTGTTTGCGCTGGGATGTTACACGCGCTAAAAAGCACAGCCAGACCCAGAACTCTGATTCTGCTCGCGGTCACTGCTGCCGCAGTGTACAGCCTCCGCTCAGGGGACACTTGTCATGAGTAAATGTACAGACGTCACAGTTCCAGGTCAACAGAAGGTACCCTGATTTCAGAATACACCCCACTGGCCATGTGTCACTAATAAGGCGTCTGGGTGCCTGAAACGGAAAATAAACGTTCCGAGATTCCAGTTCTCCCTCTTAGAGCTCTCGATACCATGTTGGGTGATGGGATGGCTCAGAAAGAGGCAGAATCTGGAGTTCCCGCTGTGGCTCAGTGGGTTAAGAACCTGACATAGCGTCCATGAGGACGTGGGTCTGATCCCTGGCCTCGCTCAGTGGGCTAAGGATCCAGGGGTGCCGAAAGCTGTGGTGCAGGTCACAGATACAGAACTTCCACATGCTGCAGGCCCGCAGCTGCAGCTCTGATTAGACCTATAGCCTGGGAACTTCCATATGCCGCGGGTGCGGCCCTAAAAAGACAATAAGTAAATAGATATAGATGTAGATGTAGATGTAGATATAGATATAGATTTAGATATAGATATAGATATAGATATAGATGTATTTTAAAGAAACTGCTTTAGAACAGTCCTTGGACCCTTAGACGGGGTGGGTGGACTCAGGCACAGAAAGGCAAGTAAATGCACTTACGTGACAAAGGAAGAAAGCGTGTTCCGGTATCTGCAGGCCTCCAGCCTAGAGGAGTTAAGTGCGTCAGAGGTAGGGATGCTGGACCCAGTGGGTGTGTGGAGGGGGGGCAGTGATCTCAGGAGAGCCCGCAGGGGAGGGAGGGCCTGGCCAGGCTGGGGCTTCCTGGCTGCGTTAGGGATTCCAGGCCCTGCTCTGAGCAAAGTGGAAACACAGTGTGGACTTTTAACCAGAGGAGGGCCTGACCCTGTGTGTGTGTGTACACGCCTATGTGTACATGTGTGCACGCTGTTTGTACACGTGTGTGCGCGCACATGTGTGTGTGTATATGTGTGTGCGCACATGTATATATACACGTGTGGGGGGGTGGGCGTGTACTGAGCTTTATTAGCACAGCTTTAGATTTACAGAGAAATCGCGGAGCTGGCGGGGGAGCTGGCAGGCTCAGCGCTGCTTTCCCCACCGACGGCCCACGTCGGGGCCGTTTGTGACCGCCGAGGGCGGGAGAGACGAAGCCCACGCTGATGACCCGCCTGCCGAGTGGATGGCGGGAAGGTGCAGGTGGGAACACGGGACCAGACAGGAGGCCGAGCGGCCGGGCAGCGAGACCTGGGCCAGCGGGCAGCAGAGGGGCCTGAAAGGGGTGTCCTGGGCATGGAAGTGAGGGGACTCAGTGGGAGATACCCAGGGGGTGGACAGGGAGCGAGTGAAAATAGCCCCCGCATCTCGAATGCGTTGTTGGAGATGGAGGCCTCCTGGACTGGCGACCGTGACCGTGGAGGACATGGGCTGTGAGGCAGGCGAGAGGAGATGGGGCCATGGACATAGTACATCTGATGCCACAGAGAGCCATCTGCGGGGAGCTGTCTGGGCAGCTGGGGCAGGCCCTGGCTCTTCAGAGACACCTGCAGAGGCCAGAGCTGGAGAGAGCGCTCGCACCCGGGCTGGGAAGGGCCACCCGGACCCCAGAGGGCGGGAGGAGCTGGGGGGCGGCAGCCGCACTGAGGAGGGACGGGCTTGGGAGCTGGCAGAGAAAATGGGGTCAGGCCACAGGGATGGGAGAGGACCCAGGAGAGCCCGGTCAGGAATTCAGCACAGATGCTTCGAGAGGGAGGGCGTGCTCGGCCGTGCCGGCTGCCGCTGGGAGGGGAGGCCCTGTGGAACAAGACTGGACCTGCCCTTGGGTTTGGCCATGCAGGGGACCTCAGTGACCTTCCAGAGAGCAGCTTCAGAGGGCAGGGGGACTGGGTGGGAGAGGAAGTGAATGGGAGGTGAGGAAGCAGGCCCACTCAGCAGGGCATTCTCTAAACACGCCTCGCCTGGAAGAGGTGACAAACAAGAGAAGCTAGAATGAGGTGGGGGGTTTCCAGGGAAAGGCTTCACGAGGTTTAATAATCAGCGGGGAGCACACACAGCACGGCTACGGGAAGACTCTGGAGAGGGCGAGGCTGAAGACATAGGACAAGGAGCCGTGGCTGCAGGGCAGAGGTTTGGAGGAAATGGAAGTGGGCTTAGAGATGCAGTGGCGGGAACACGGAGCTCCCAGCCGGGGTCCTGTATTTTCTCTCTCCAGCGCTCCGCAGTCGGTGTGTGAGCGAAGGTCAGAGGTTTGCTAAGAGAGGAGAAGGGCTGATGGGAGGTCGTTGCTGGGAAGAGGGAGGAATTTACCGAGGGGCAGCGACATGCAGGGAGAGCCGAGGGGCCGCCCGAGGTTGGTGACTGTACGTGGACAGTGGCTCCAGATTCTCTTGCACGTGGATTTATCCAGAAATATTCAGTTTCTCGGGCATCAGTAGGGTTCACCCAGAGTCGGGATTGATCCAGATGGGTTTTCCAGAAAGAAGCTGAGCTAGGGAATGCCTCCAGAGTGGAGCGGACGTCCAGCTGGCAGGGACCACCCAGGACCGAAGACCCAGCAAAGGCAGAAAGCTGGACAGACGGGGCTGCTCGCAGGCTGAGGGGCTGGTGCAGGCAGGCCGGCAGCAGGGGCAAATCTGTCGAGAGCTAGCAGGGTCCCAAATCCGGGTTAGGTTCAGGGATGAAGGCTGCCGCTTAGGTGGAGGGGGCGGCGGAATGACACATGGACACGGTCCTGGAGGAGCACCGTCCTGGGAAGGAGCCCAGGGCGAGGACAGACCCAAAGAGCCTGCTCACAAGGCCGGGAACAACCCAGAAGCCGGAAGCGATATCCAGGTTGCAGGTAGACTAGTTTCTCATCAGAATCACCTGTTCAAGGGCAGACCCCCGGAGCCCACCTGAGACCGCTGAGTCAGAGTCAGAGCGCGAAACTGCATTTTTAACACAGACTCTAGGTGATTCTCCTGCCTGCTCCAGTTTGCTTAGACTTTGAGAGTAGGATCCAGTATATTCGGCTGCCACAAACAGGCTCTCATTCCAGAAACCAGGTGTATTGGGCTCGAAGGTGAAATGGTTTCAGCCAGAGTTTTTCAAAATGCCAATGGAAAATCACTCCTAAGTCCTGGAATTAATTTTAGGAGTTCTCGCCAGCCCCTGAAAGAACTAAAAGGAAATAGAATGGGATAGCATCACAGTCAAATAATCTAGACTTTTTAAAAAGCAGGAAGAGTCGGAAGTATCAGAAGGCATCCTTCACAGTGAGCATGAATGGGTAAAGTCTTGTTTTCATCCATATGTGCAGTAAGACTCAATGTTTCTCACCTGCCCAAGATATTTTTGTTATTGAAGGAAAATCAGAAATACCAGTAACTGATGAAGCGGTGTCTGCCCTGGTTCCATTCCAAGCCACCCCTGAGGACCCTGCTCTAAGGAGGAGGGACTTCAGTTTGACCCGGAGCAGGAATATTGCTTCAAACGCGTGGCTGGGTTTTGCTGTAGTAGGAGCCGCACAAAACAGGCCCAGCTTCCGAGCCTGCTGACGCTTCCTCTTTCTCTCTGATCTTTTCACCAGTGCTCAGAACAACAAAACTAGGATCTGTCTGGTAGCTCGTAGCTCGTTTTCTAGACCAGGATGACTTCCTAAGGAGTTGGCTCCCGAAACCCCCCTTTCTTGGAATTCCTGGTCTTTCCTAAAGCGTGTGTTTTCCTAAGGAG
>PVHT020000170.1:8919412-8959856 GCA_004024745.2 Catagonus wagneri | reverse complement strand
TGGCTCCCGAAACCCCCCTTTCTTGGAATTCCTGATCTTTCCTGAAGCGTGTGTTCTCCAGGTCCATGGGCCAGTCGAAGCCCCACAGGGTACGGGGACCCCAGCGCTGGTTGCATCCTTAAGGGTCCAGAATCAGATTGGAGCTGCCGTTCACCTGCAGCCTCCTTGTAAGTGCGTCTAGATGAGTTGAGCTTCTGGAAGGACCGTCCCCAGAAAGCAGGGTTTGCGTGTACGGCGCAGTCCGGGCAGACCATTTTGCCTCTGGAGACTCATATCGTGGTGTCTCTGTCAGCTTTTGTGTCCCACCCAAGAAGGTGGCACTAGGAACCTGTCAGTACAGGCCCCCCCCCCCCCGGCCCCAAGGAGGCCCCTGCTGACAGGGGGCCACCTTGGACTTTTTCCTCTGGGCCCTCCAGCTATTTTGGGACAGTGGCAGTCCCCAGTGGCATCCCCAGCAGACGCTTCTGTTCAGGCACCTGAGTCACTGTCCCCAGCAAACGGTGGTTCTTCAACAGAGGCCAGTCTGGAAATGCTTGTTTTCCTTACTGTTTGTGCTGAAGATCAAGCTGATATAATAATGTGGAAAAAGCACCACAAAATTGATGAATAGACACCGTTCCGGTTTTACCCCTTCCTGTCTTAGGGCTTTATGTTTTGTTTGGTCTCTTCTCTCAGATATTAAAAGTATATTTTAATGTGCAGTTTGGGGTGTTAAGATAAATTGCTTAATAAAATGCTCTGAAAAATCGTTGGGCTCATAGAAAGCGCAGCTTGGAGCTGCTGGGTTTATGAAGCCCCAGGTATTACATTTGGGCTCCGTGTGTTTTGTCAGTACGAGGCGGGGGTGGAGGGGGGCTCGAGTTGGGAAGTTCAGCTGCTTGTACAATGAAAATCCCTTCTACGCACCTGATACCAAGACTAGCGTAGATGTGTGTGCCATTCATTGGCAGGGCAGGGTCGCCTTTGGGGTGTGGCTTTGTTGGGAAGGTCACTGCAGCCTCTGTGTTGGGTGAGTCTTGGGGTCACTGGGCTTCTGCTCTGTTTGGTGCTCCAGCTCCTGCACGAATCCTGACCTTCAGTGGCACGGTGACCACTCCCTGGATGAAAGACATCGCCTTGCCTTGTAAAGCCGTCGGGGACCCTTCTCCTGCTGTAAAATGGATGAAGGACAGGTAACCAGTAACCCAATGTATGCCTTCCGTGAATCTCTGGAGAGTGCCGCGCACACTGGGATGGGTCTCGTGGTCTAAGCTTTTTGTTTCTCATGATCACTACAGCGTTCTCTTTTTTAACATGCTTTTTGTTAGAGTATAGTAGATTTACAATGTTCTGACAATTTCCACTGTACAGCAAAGTGACCCAGTGACCTAGCCATATATATATATACATTCTTTTTTTCATGCTATCTTCCATCATGTTCTATCCCAAGAGATTAGATATGGTTCCCTGTGCAGGACCTCCTTCCTTAATCCATTCTAACTGTAATAGTTTGCATCTACCAACCCCAGATTCCCAGTCCACCCCACTCCCTTCCCCTCCCCCTTGGCAAGTCTGTCCTCCATGTCTGTGAGTCTGTTTCTGTTCTGTAGACAGGTTCCTTTGTGCCATATTTAGATTCCACATATATGATATCATATGGTATTTGTTTTTCTCTTTCTGGCTTACTTCACTTAGTATGAGAATCTCTAGTTGCATCCATGTTGCTGCAAATTTAATTCTTTTTCATGGCTGAATAGTATTCCATTGTATATGTATATACCATATCTTCTTAATCCATTCATCTGTCCTTGTCTTGGCTATTGTGAATAGTGCTGCTATGAACATATGGGTGCATTTACTTTTTGAATGAAAGTTTTGTCAGGTGTATTTACACCAGTGAAAGCTCCAGGAAAACTACCCACTCTTCTGAGACAAAGAGGAAGTTGGTTGAGCGCAGAGTGGAAGGGATCTTGGCTTTAGCACTGAGAGGATCTGATCTATTGTGTCAAATCTCTAAAAATTCAGAGCCCTAAATTCATAAGACAAAGCTTCCAAGGCAAATAATCTAACCAGCCCAATAATCTCTGGACGTTTCCTGTCCCTTATCATGAAAATCTCCAGTATAACTGGGAAGGAGGGACCCAAGGCTATGGGAGGCTTAGTGCTTATCTCTTCTGCTTCCGAAATCATGGACCAACTAACCCCAGCATCAACACTCTGAGAAATGACTTTAAGAAATGGATTAGGGCTTTGCTAATGCAAAATCTGGTTTCCCCTGCTCAATAGGAATTACTAAAATAACAGCAGCTGAGATGGAGGGGAGAAAGTGGATGAGATGGATTCTGTTCCTGTAACTTTTTCAAGTACTTTCTCTCTAGGAGAAGAAATTAAGGTATAAATAAAGGGCTGAGGATTCACTGATGAGTCGAGAGGTTTGCCATAAAATGGGTTCAGAAGACTTCCCATTTTCAAACAAAAGCACTTGACATAAAGTATTGAAATAATGTTCCTGGCCCAGGGACCACTTTATCATCTCTTTCAAAGTCAGTTAAGCCAAAGGAAATGGATAAGGTCCCAAGACCAAGTGGCATTTCCACCTGCGGTGGGGCTGACCCTAGATGACCGGACAACTGCCACCGCGGCCAGGGCTACGATGTCTCCAGGGGACTCTCTTTATACTAGGGGTCAGCTCATCACCCTTCTGACATACCATTCATTTTTTACGCCAAAACCATGAACAACTGTCACTTGAAGTGAATCCATAAGCGACCTCCCAATTTTAGCTGTCCCTATACGATCGGGTCCAAATGGCACTTCTGCCCTCAGAAGCAATTCCAAAAGGGGTATGACAGTCCCTGGGCTGGGAAGCGGCCAGAACCCAGGCCCTCCACACAGACCTTACCTCCCCGTGGCGTTTTTTTACAAAAAATGAAACTTTTCATCATGTGGTCCTAGTTGAGTTCTTACCCCATATACCGCTCCAAAGGCGTGCTTTGCTTCAGGGAGGGTGTTTCTGCTTTTCCCCAGCCTCAGCTAACTTGGGTTGTAATTTCTTTAATCTGCGCCTCTTTCTTCCTGTGAGGCAGTAACGGGACCCCCAGCCTGGTGACGATTGACGGCCGGCGGAGCATCTTCAGCAACGGCAGCTTCGTCATCCGCACGGTGAAAGCAGAGGATTCCGGCTACTACAGCTGCATCGCCAACAACAACTGGGGCTCGGACGAGATTATTTTAAATTTACAAGTCCAAGGTACCACGTTTCGGGACTCTTTATCGTGACGCTTTTCATAGGTATTGTGAGCCGAGAGCGAACGTGAACAAACTGAAAAATCAGCCTCCATGAAAAGCTGATGGCCACTTTCCCCGTATTATGAAAACGTGTATGTTCCTTTTGAAAGACACAGTTTAACAGCTCAGAGTAAACGAAGAGCGTCATAATCCGAGAGAGAACACCGTTTATTCTTTTTCGTTTAGAGAGCCTAATCTCATTTTTCTTTATGCATGCATCGCTGCGAAAGGCCTTCTTGATGCCCACTAGTTGCATGGTTTACTCCACACCCGTATTAAGGGCAACCCAGAAAGCTCCAACAAACAATAAGTCTGAATCGAGGTGTTTTATGTCTGCTAATTAACTGAATCGTTCTAGGCAATGTACGCTACAAGGACACTCGCTCAAACTCGATGATGCCTTAATATTTAATCGTGTAGTGAATACAGAGTATGTAACTTTTCTTGACATCGTTCACCAAACGTACATGACAAATTCAGGACTGTCAAGTTAAAATCATGTGTAAAATCCCAGATGGCCACGGATTGGGTTTGGATTTGGCTGCGTAGTGATATTTTATTCATAGGAAAATCAAAGTGTGTAGTTCTTTAAAATCAGTGTTGTCCTCAGTGGGAGGGGAGGGCAGGAGACGTATATAGTTTCTTAAATTATACAAAATTGGTCTGGAATTTCAAGTAACAGAAGTTGGGAGGATTCCAGGGCACTTTAGAAAAAAGGCACTATTTTATGATTCTCAAGAGACAGACCCATTTTTTTTTTTTTTTTGTGGCATTGGGTTAATATATCAGGCTTCTCGCAGAGGAAAAGAGAAGGACATTTTAAAAGAAACTTTCTATATAATTTGGATAACCTTACTCTAAATTTCTTTAGTATTTCTGTGTGCCGAGCTCATCCAAAATAATACTGGGGCCCACTGATTGAAAGTTTGTAATTTTCGAACCTTGTATGACAGTTCGAGTTCATGTGCTGCCATTTGGCAGCACACCTTTGATTTCAGAGCTGAGTGTGTGTGTGTGTGTGTGTGTGTGTGTGTGTGTGTTTCATCTGGGGGGGTAGCTAAAATAATGGAAATTTTTGCCATGTTTTTTCCCTACGAGCTATGCTTTTCCTTCACATTTCATATCACTGAGAACAGAACAGCTGAGTGGGTGCCATTTTCCTTTCTCACTTGAATCACAGCTGAAATTTGGAGTAAAAGAAGGTTCGTAGTCTCAGTAAGTTCACAGAAGATATCAATTAGTGATGAGCCACTCAGAAATTCAAGGAATCGGTGAGGACATGAGGAACTAAATCCAAGGAGAAATGCGGGTGAATTTTCTTTAAATAATAGATTCATTCTGTTCTCTCTCTTTAGCCCAGGATATCAACTAAACAGACATTTTGACAGAAGTGAATTGCATATTTTGTCAACCTGAGACACTTATTTAATAAGTGGCTGTTAAGAATCCTTTGGTAAATGACTGTTAAAGAAGATGGAAGATGTGCAAATCTAATAGTTGTTTTCTAAAAACTGTTTCCTCTCCAGTTCCACCAGATCAGCCTCGGCTCACCGTCTCCAAAACCACTTCTTCCTCCATTACCCTCTCCTGGCTCCCTGGTGACAACGGAGGCAGTTCCATCAGAGGTAATAAGACACAGGTGGTCCTCAGCAGTTGAGTCACTCTCACTGTCCGCAGACCGATAAGTGACACATCTTTATCGAGTAATTGTTATGTGTGCATTTCTCTCTCCCCAAAACCCATCGTATAATTAATTCTCCCATCGCCTGAACAAACAAACACACAGACCACTTCTGTTTTTGTGGGATTTTCTAAAACTCGCCCAGTCATGCAAGGAATCCCATTCACAAAGTGAGTATCGGGCTCCAATCTGAGCGAGTTACTGTAACAAATGCAAAAAAGAAAAAAAGCACACGTGGTGACTCTCCCCCCAGCTTCTGCACTGCGTTGCCAACACTGTGTCATTCACTTGAGTGCTCCATCCTTCATTCAGATAACCTCCGTTACTGTTCCGGCTTAGAAAGTGCTGGAAGACGGGAAACAGTCTCTGTGCACCAGCGTTCTGCAATGAGGGCCGAGGAGACAGGAGCAAATGGAGGGAATGAGTTAGCCCGCTGACCCCAGCCGAAGCGGAGCGGGGTGCATTCTGAGCAAGCGGTAGACCGGAGCGTCAGCAGAGGCCTCAGAGGATGTGCGGGATTAGGGAGCTGGGCGAGGCGAGGCCCCAGAGCAGGTGCGAGGGTGGGAGAGCCGGCGGCTTAGACGTCCACGGGCAGAGGACGTCTCTTCTTCTGAGACAGGGGAAGGTGAGCAGACAACTGGAAATACGGGGGCCTAAGGGGTGAAGCCAGTGGTGTCTGGAGCCGGCTCTTCCCAACCCGTGAGAGTCAGCTGCTGCCCTCACCCTAGCTTTGCCCTGGGCGACCTTGGCCAGTCTGGAGATATTTACACACCACGGAAATGAGAAATGCCACCCCTTGTGACTTTTCCCCCGCCCCCCCAGGAATCAGTTGTTAAATATTTATTAGCACTCCACTGGGCAAAGGGGAGGAACTTTTTTTAGGAAAGAGAAAAATGTGAGATTATTTTTTAAAATAGTTGGGTGATTAGGGATGAAGATGTGTCTGCGGGTTTGGGGAGCGTGGGAAAGATCTGGAACAGCTGCCGTGGGAAACGCACAGGGAGTCATTAATAGAGAAACAAAGTCATGGCCAAGCGGAGCCGGGCCCCAGCTGATAAATAGCACACATTGCAGTGGTCACAGTCACCGTGGTTTAAAGACGTTTTCAAGTGGTGTTGGACAGCTGCTCAGAAAAGCGGATCACAGGCAGCCAAAGTGGGTGACTGGCCGGGCAAGTGTGGCCAGAAGTCTCCAGAGTGAGAGAAACCAGGCTCTTGATTGAAATGGTCCACCTAAGGGTCTCAGCTGGTTGGAGAAAGTTTTTCTGAACAAAAAAGTAGGGTACCGAAGGAGGACTCTGGGCTCACATGAATGAGGTTTGGGTTCTGTAAATGTAAGACGATGAGAGGGCAGTGCAGGACAGGTGTGGGAGTGGGTGGTCTTAGAGATGAAGCCAATGAAGGGTTTCCAGCCAAAGGCAGCCAGATGTCCTTGAAACGCAGTGGTGGCCAAAGCCATTGGCCTGCGGGTCCCCATCGCTAAGGGTGAGAAAAGCTTCCTACAGCACCTAAACGGGGCATAGAAGGAGGGCAGCAGAAGGCAAGGGAGGTGGTGCCGTCAGCTCTGACAGTGGGAGCCGGGTCCAGATCCATCACTCACCTGTCCCGCGCTGAAGGAACTGTCAGGGGTGCAGATCAGGGACACACCGAAGGGGAAATGAGGCTCAGGAAAGGGGGAGACCCCAAGGCTGCAGAGGGCCAGGGGGAGGGAAGGAGGCAGCCGGCGGGGACGACACTGACCATGGCCGTGGAAGGAGTTACAGATGGGTGAGGCTTGGAAAACACTCACAGCTGCCCCGTGGGTAGGAACCTGTGTGGGATGGAGGTGAGAAGTGTTAAAGGTGACATCCTGTGTCCAGGATAGAAAACGCCAGCCCCTTCGTGGAAGGACCTGCCTCACGCAGGCGCGTCCCGGGCTGCCTGGGTGCGAACGTTTAGGAGACGGGGACAGAGCAGACGGGACGTGTTTGACCCCAGGAAAGTCATAGGGGCAACAGAGAGGAGTGTCCCACTGGTCACAGGGGCCGGGAGCTCAGGCTTCAGATTCCAGCAGTGGGGTATGTCTGGCAATGACTCTAGAACGGTCACCTAACCTCTGTGAAGCTCAGGGTCTCCATCCGTACCGTGGTGATAACTGTCATCGCACAGGGTTGTGTGAGGTGACGTAATAAGGGGCCACGGAGCATGCCGGACTCAGTGACCGTGGACTGGGTGGGTGCTCAAGACAGCCCCACCCCTGTAGATGACTGACCCCTTGGCCAGAGCTGTGCTTCTCTTAAAAGCAGCAGCTTCAGACCATACGCGTCCCAAGGTGTCAGGCACCTGTGCTCTGAAGGTCAGGTATTTAGATTTGATGTCCATTCCCAGTCGCCCAGTTACATCTTTCAAAGGGAATGGGCAGGAGATCCCAGGAGATCCCTGGTGGCCTCAAGGTTAAGGATCCAGCATTGTCACTGCTGAGGCTCGAGTTCAGTCTCTGGCCCGGGAACTTCCCCACGCTGTCGGCATGGCCAAAAGTAAAATAAAATAAGATGGAAAATTAAGGGCATTGGCAGGAAGTGGTTTTATTGTCATCACCCTGTCCAGCAACGCCCCAGGGCTATGTCTGGGGTGGACGAAACGCCTTCCAGTCAGCGTCATCACAGCTCTTATTCCAGCCCGTGTTCAGCTTCCTGAGGTCAGAAGGAGCTCCAGCATTCTCTTCCAAAGATGCAAAAATTCCGAGAACGCGTCTTTGTATGGAGTGCAAACTTCCAAGAGGAAGCAAATGATGCTTTCTGCATGTGTCTTGTTTTCTGAAGGCTACATCCTGCAGTACTCCGAGGATAACAGTGAGCAGTGGGGAAGTTTCCCCATCAGCCCGAGTGAACGTTCTTACCGCCTTGAAAACCTGAAATGTGGCACCTGGTACAAGTTCACTCTTACCGCACAAAATGGCGTGGGACCCGGGCGCATAAGTGAAATCATAGAAGCGAAAACATTAGGAAAAGGTACGTGCCTTCTTTCGTGTCTAGATTCCCCACGTTTTCTAGATCGAAATCACAGAAGATGTGTCATGCATTTGCATGTCTGTGGGCTTGGCAGTGTCACAGTGTCCTGCGGGAGACGGCGGGTCCCACAGACCGTTCGGGTTCTCTTCTTTCATGATTTCATTTGAAGCGGAAGCGTAACCCCTGAAAACCAAGGGCTTTGTTGCCGACAGAAAGTCCCCAGGCTGAGCAGCCCTGAAATGCGACTTTGCCCTCTCACCTTCTTTTAGGACGACCTCTTTTAGTCACCTCGCCGCCCCCCCATAACTCTGACACTGCCTCGCGGGCCCCGCTTTCCCGGTGAGCGGTCACCGGGAGGAGCTGTTCACCTTTAGTGTGAGCTGGTTTTCTGCTGAAGCTTGGACCTTGAGGGACAGGAACACGAGGGCTGTGACCTTCAGCAGTGGAATCTGCAGCCCAGAAACCCCAGCAGGAGGGAGGCTATGGCTGCACGCGGGTGCGAGTGAGACGCGAAGAAAGGGTCTTTGCGGGTTTCCTCGCCTCTCACCCTCCTCCGATGGAATAGACCAGATGGCCGGAGAGCCCGAGATGACCGGGTGAAGGGGTCATTGGCTCCAGAGCCTGAGTTTTCAATAGCAGGGAACAGGGCTCAGATGTGGAGGGACCGATTAACGCAGAAACTTACCCACTAGGTCCCCAGGCTCCAGTCCGAGGTGCCTGGACAGCCCTGGACACCTGTGGGTTCTTCCCAAGTCCAAGTCTGTCTTGAGTCAGGTCCTGAATGGACACCGGTCAGCCCAGCACATGGCACGGTCCCTTCAGAACCACTCAAGGATACAGCACAGGGAACTCTATCCAGCCTCTTGGGATAGAACACGATGGGAGGTAGCATGAGAAAAAGCACGTGCACAGATGTGCGATTGGTCACCCTGCCGCACAGCAGGAATTGACACACCGATGTAAAATCAATTATATGCTAATAAAAATAAAAACACTCAAGGAAACACAGTCATGAGAATAGCACTGCTCTTCAGGGAACTCTAAGGTTCACAAAGATCGTCTCTGCCCACCGGCTTTCGCGTTCACACCGAGCTTATTACGGTGGCGAGTGCCCGTGGGTCCAGAAGATCCAGGCGATCAGTAGACGAGGAGCAGGTGGCCTGGGAGCGCTGGACCGAGCGGCCGGCCCGGGGACGTGAGGGGCGCGGGCCGGCCCTCGGCCAGGCGTCCGGCCGGCTGACCGCGCGCCTCCCCGCAGAGCCCCAGTTCTCCAAAGAGCAGGAGCTCTTCGCCAGCATCAACACCACGCGCGTGCGGCTCAACCTCATTGGCTGGAACGACGGCGGCTGCCCCATCACCTCCTTCACGCTGGAGTACAGGCCCTTCGGGACCGCGGTCTGGACCACGGCCCAGCGGACCTCCCTCTCCAAGTCCTACATCCTGTACGACCTGCAGGAGGCCACGTGGTACGAGCTGCAGATGAGGGCGTGCAACAGCGCGGGCTGCGCCGAGAAGCAGGCCAACTTCGCCACGCTCGCCTACGACGGCAGTAAGCTGGCCGCCCGCCCGCGGGCTCGCGCTCCCGTCCCCCGCGGCGCCCGTCCCCGGCGCGGTGGAGCCCCCGCCCGCAGAGCCCCGCAGGCTTTGGGGCCCCTCAGCCTGCTCCCCCGCCAGGGCTCCCTAGACCAGAGGCGCACAGGACCTTGGCTGTGGTCCAGGAAGGAGGGTCTGCGGGCCCGCGGGAAGGTCGCTGATTAGGGAGTGGGCGCGGAGCGGCTGCTCTTTGGGCTGAAGGCTTCTCTGCCGCGTGGTTGTGTGCTCTGTCCCGACCTTAAGCTAACATTGCTTTTGTTGTCTCCCTCCCCTCCCCCCCACCCCATCCCAGTCCACATAACAACTTTCCTTTTGCTCTCATTTAGCCCTTAAACTGCATGTGCGAAAACAGTTTTCCATGGTAAGGGAGCTTATGCTAGTCTCGGAGCAGAAGAGAGGCTCTGCGGAAATAGAATAAAGTCAGGAGACGTTAGTGCACACACACACTCACACACACACACTCACACACACGCCCACGGCGTACACAGTTGGCATGGGCTTTCTGAAAACCAGGAGAGGGGTCTCTGGACGTTGAGCTGACTGCAATTCAGCAATACTGATTTGTATCATTTCTTCCTACCACTGGTATTAAGGGCCATTCATTGCTATTGAACAAATGCCAAGCCCAGGGAGGTGATCGACGGTTCTGTAGTTAGGGCGCTCCAGAAAGTCCTAAGTAGCAGCATTTTTTTTTTTTTTTGGTCTTTTTGCCTTATCTAGGGCCGCACCCGCGGCATATGGAGGTTCCCAGGCTAGGGGTCTAACAGGAGCTGTGGCCACCGGCCTTCGCCACAGCCACAGCAACGCGGGATCCGAGCCGCGTCTGCAGTCTACACCACAGCTCACGGCAACGCCGGATCCTTAACCCACTTAGTGATGCCAGGGATCGAACCCGCAACCCCACGGTCCCTAGTCGGATTAGTTAACCACTGAGTCACAACGGGAACTCCAGTAAGCAGCAGCATGTTGATGCTGATTTCTGCAGCCTTGCAGCTCCTGGTCCAGGGCCTGCTGATCAGCCCGGACCACAGTGCCGCACGCCGTACCCGCCAAGTCTGTGCCTGAGCGAGCACCCCGATACTCTGCTCAGCCCGGACCCGCCAAGGGGTGGGCCCTCTCTGCTTATATGCAGCTGAGGTCTCGCTCAGTTAACGCTCTGGCAGGAACTTCCCTGGGGTTCAGGTTATCTTGTCCTAAGAAAAGAGTGTCCCCAGGACCCACACACATGACCAAAGAAAGCCCGTGACAAGGTGCAGATGCAGCCCTTCCTTGCTCATTGGATCTGACGAAATAAAGGACGCTGGCACTAACCAAGAATCTCTCCTTGCATTTAAGAGCTCCCCAAAGTCCTTGGCTAGCAGGGTGCACATTCAGGCCGGAAGTCTGTTTCTTACTCTAGATGACTGACTTCCATTAATTGCCTTGCAATCGCTGCGCCCTGGCTCGCAGCTCCTCCGTAATCTGTGTGGTCCAGAGCGCTCAGCCTCAAGGTGCACGTCGCCGATAGGCTCACAGCTAATCATCTAATTAGAAACCACTCACGTGCAACGTTTGAAACTGTCATCCCAACTTACAGAGCATTCTGCGGATGTGAAATGTCTGTCTTTAAAAAAAAAAAAAAATCTTCTCACTTTATCCAAGATCTGAAATCATCCTGGGAGCTACAATTAAAATTTTCTGAAATCTGAAATGATTTTATTGCACTAAAAATAAGAATACTTATTTATATTTGCCCTGAAATAGATGACAGATTTCTTTGAACCAGTCTCATGGATGTATAGCTTTAATATCTCTTTTGTCACTTCTGCCTGAAGAAGTTTATTTCATTTCGGGAAAAACAAACATTGGCAATTTGCCTTACTTCTACACCAGTCCGGTTTCAGGTTCTGCCCCGGCTTGGTTTGACTTTGCCTGCCGCCATTTCCTCAGCCAGTGTTTCCGCTCGTCTTGTGTGTGGTCTTTGTTTTGCAGACCGCTTCTCACCTGCCTCGCCTCACGTGCCTCTTGCCGAGATTCTGAGCATTTTCTGATTTGGGTTTGTAGCCAAAAACACTAAAGTCAGAAGACTTCTTGGCCTCATTAGAGAGTAAAGGGGCCTGGCCTCCTATGGTCCCCGCCCTACTCACTAAGTGGGGCATAAAGACCCCTTTGGCTCAGAGAAAAATCGCATTATTTTTGCATTTTTTTTTCTTAAATCGCTGACTTCCTGGCCCTTGTTTTACATGGGAAATACAGCGGGCTGGGGCATCTTACACAATGGCGGGTACCGAAACGCAAGCTCCGTACAAAGTGGATGCCTCTGTTTAAATCTCTACACCCACCATGTCCAACCTCTACCTGGAAGGCAGCTTAAAACAGCTTCAGTCTCCTCAGGTGCTGCGCTGTAATTCTAAAGAGTCTGAATTTCATAGCATTAATGGGTCAATAAATAGCTTGCTTTAGAGACCTGGATAGCTCCCCTTTGAAAAGCTGGTTTTGTTCTTAGACCCTGAAATGAGAGTTTTAAAAGTAGATTGGGTCTTTCTTATACCCGTGATAAAAAGTAGGTGGATAACTAAACAGAAGTGGATGTTAAGCTCCTTTAAGCCGGTGTGTCTGGTCCAGTCCCCGCAGACTCCCTTCTGTCTGCTTGCCAAAGCTATTGTTCCTTCTCTGACGGGCAATTTTTCCAAGAGCCTCTCCCCATTGTATTCTGGGTGACACTCAACTCCAGGTGAACGCGAGTGGCTTTTTTAAGCTCCCGGCCTGGACATTATGCTTTCAGGTGTCTGCACCCAGCATTGCCAAATGAAATCCCTTTCAAAGAGCCGTGCTTCTCCCTTTGTGCAGATTCTGACCCGATGTTCTGCCGAGCGAGGAATTGCCAGGTGGGGGCAGGAGGCGGGCGAGCACGTAGAGAGATTAGCAGGGGCCTAGGCAAAGACTTCCTCTCATCGTCACCGCTGCAGCCGCCCTCGGATCACGTGCGCGGTTCTCGTAACCCGTCATCCCTAAAAACTCCGCCATGCTGTCGTCATTAATTGCCACCTAACATCACGACCCTGCTTTCAGGTACAATCCCCCCACTCATTAAGTCAGTTGTCCAAAGCGACGAGGGGCTGACCACCAACGAGGGCCTCAAGATGCTGGTGACCATCTCCTGTATCCTGGTGGGCGCCCTGCTGCTGTTCGTGCTCCTGCTGGTGGTCCGGAGGAGGAGGAGGGAGCAGAGGCTGAAGAGGCTGAGAGGTGAGTCGAGGCCTGGCCGCCCGCCCCCTTCCCCAGGAGGACGGCCAGCTGGGAGGGAGCTGAGCCCCCCAGAAGGCCCTCCCCTGTCCGGGCCAGGGCCCTGCGCCGCCGGGCTCCGTGAGCCGCGCCGTGCCTTCGGCAGGACCGCAGGGCCTTACGGCAAAGCCATCCTAATGGTCGTCCTCTGAAACTGAGCGAGAGCCAGCCTGCCCCGAGCGCCCTCGGTCCCCGCTGTCGGCAGGGCAGGCCAAGAGAGTTATTTTCACGTGGGTTTGCCAGCCCCACGCTTTAATTTTCGGCTGCTGCATCCGAGCCACCAATTACAGCCTCTTTTAAAAAGACCTGTCAGATTGGCTTTCGAAATGAGAAGTCTTTTATTGCCGGGAAATCGAGGGCTTCCGGTACCTGGGAGAGCGTCGCCGGGCAGAAGTCACACGCTCTTCTGAATTAGGGATTTGAGCTAAAGCCAGTGAGAGAGATTCACTTTAACTAAGAAAAATAATAACGGAGGGTGAGGCCAGAGGCCAGTGAGAGCCGCTGTCATGGCGCGGTGGCTACCACGCCCAGCTCGGTGGCTTCGGTGTGACGGGGTTATTTCCAGCTTCTGGCCAACAGCCCTGCTTGCCTTTGCTCTGCAATGTGAGGACAGTGAGTCCTGTCAAATACAAAGCCAAAAATAAGAGAGCGCTTCCGAGTCCCTCCTCCTTACCTGTCGGGGTCATGGACCACGCCTCTTTTTGGTAAAAGGTACATCCAGGAGATGGGCATTTTAGCATCGGTGCCTTGTGGGGTACGCAGCATTCCGTGTGTTCTTCAAAGTTATGTTTCAGGAACAAGTCTGGAGTCACTCTCCCTAAAGCATACATGGCACGTCCCAAAGCCTGGCTGATAGATGTGGAAAACCCGGACCTCTTGTGTAAACGGTTGATTTGACCGCAGTCCAGTTAGAGCACGCAAGCATGGGGATATTTCCACCGGCAGTCAGAGCACATCTTTTTGATGTGATTCTAACACATTTTACTATCAATTTGCTTCCACTTCTGCCAACAAATCAAAATACTTGGAGTATATTGCACTCCATCTGCACACTTTACTAATCCTTTTGTTTAAATCTCCAGCAGCCCAGTGGTTCATATGAACCATCAGTGTCCTTGAAATATCCTTTCTCAATCATGTCCTCTACTTATCTTTTAATTTTGCAGATTCGCTTAAGTGAATCCTTTATCCCAAGCGCCGTGCTCGGTGCTCCATGCACAAGATAAAAGAAAGAGCCTTCTGGACTTTAGGTTTAGTGTAGGAGACAGACACACCAGCATCTACCAGGAAAAGAGCCTAAGTGTCCTGAACACTAGAACTGGGCTCCAAACAAATCCTAGGGAAGCACAAAAGAGGAAGCGATTGGGGGTTCCCTGGTGGTGCAGGGGGTTAAGGGCTAAGGATCCAGCACTGTCATTGCAGCAGCTGGGGTTGCCTCTGTGGCATGGATTCGATCCCTTGGCCCAGAAACTTCTGCACTCTGTGGGCATGGCCCAAAGGAAAAAAGAGGTGATTAATCACCACTGGGAAGAAAAGGGGGGCCATTTAAGAGCTATAGGGAGCAGCACTACAAAAACATAACCTTGTCTCATCTGTTGAGAACGTCGGTGTCAGGTGGGCTATGCTGGATTCCATTCACAAGTGTTCATCATTAAAATGCAAAAGGTCTTTTGTGTAACCCCTCCTTCACTGAATATGGAATCCCGTGGTCCGGACCTTGAGGACACTTACTGAGGTGCCAAGGCAGTGTGTTCTGGTTGCATTTAGATTGCCACACCTAACTAGCTGCATCTAGAAGCTAGCTGTCCAGATAACATATTTTAAAACCAGCAGGGAGTTCCCACTGTGGCTCAGCAGGTTGAAAATCCGACATTGTCTCTAATGATGCAGGTTTGATCCCTGGCCTCACTCAGTGGGTTAAGGATCTGGAGTTCCTGCCAGCTGCAGTATAGGTTGTAGATGCGGCTTGGATATGGTGTTGCCGTGGCCATGGAGTAGGCCTGCAGCTGCAGCTCCAATTCGACCCCTAGCCTCAGAGCTTCCGAATGCTGCAGGTGTGGCCATAAAAATAAATAAATAAAACCCGACAGTAACGTTTTCTCACCCATCATTTCTATTTGATCACGAGTGTTTGGCAGCAGATGGGTTAAACGTGGAAATCCTTCCCAGCCTCTCCCTCTCTCTGCCAGATCCCCCTTTTCTTTTTACCCCTGGTCCCTGTCGCTTTTACCTTCCCCGCTCCTGCTGTATTTTCCTAGTCTGCTTAGGGCGTGAGCACCTCAGCTTCGCTCTTCTTTGCCAGGAGCGAGAAAAGCTGGTAGGGGTGCTCTGACTTCCTGGTGCCTTTGAGTTGGACTGATGGCAGCTCGTCAGTCCTTCCTTCTGTTCTTAATCACCCTTGGTGATTCAGTTATTGCTTTGCAAGGGCTCCATCAGAAAATATCCTCAGACTAGCATTTTTATTGTCGGTATCTCTTCTCTTAGACCCCAGTGTTTCGTAGCTGGTCTTAGTAAAGAAATCAACACGTCACATCAGAGAGTACAGCTTTTCATTCCCCAGACACTGTTTTGTTTTCTTTGTGCCAGAGAAGAGGTAGAACCAACACGAAGTTTCAGTGGGAAGAAAATATGTGCCCTGGCAAAGATGTATTTGTGGGAGATGCTAGCGGGTGCAGGATTCCAGAGAAGCAGCTTGCATGGCACAAAGCTGTCTGCAGTCTTGCATTTTGCCTGCTTAACAAAAGCTTTCAAATCAAGAGTCTGACAAGAGGGCAGCAAGAAGGCAAAGGACTGGGTACCTAATTCCATCCCCTTCCTAACAGCAGGTTTTAATGTGGAGGCACTGAAATATTCAACAAACCTCTCTGATTATCTGCCATGTGCCAGATATAACTTTTTTTTAAAACCAACAGTAAAGTCTTATTAACCATTTCTATTTGATCACAAGAGTTTGGCTAGGTCCTGGAGAGAGAAAAGTTTCTAAGATTCTGTCCCAGAATTATAGAGACTGACACTGCAGCTGCAGTCAACGAAGGCGTCCTCATCTTTCTAAAACATGGAAACGTGTGCCGTACAAGGGCAGAGGAAGTGACCAGAGCTGTTAAGGGAGGAATCTGTGAAAGGCCAGGCCTTGCCCTCCAAAGGTCTTTGTCTCTTGGGCCTACAGGTTCCTTGAAACATTAGGCGAATTGATGACACAGAGTGTTTCTCATTTGCTCATAGAAGGAAACTGCAACCACAGAGTTTAAGGCAGCAGGTGTTTGTCTGTTAAAGAGAGGTCATTAGCAGAATGACTCGGCTGCTACTTGACCCTAAGAGGCGCAGGTCCTGTCCCTGGGTTAGAATGAGTTCAAGTCTCTTGACAGATTCAATAGAAAGAATGGCTTCAGAAAATATTGATATTGTGCAAAATAAGGACATTTCTAATAATATGTCAGTGGTGCCTGAGTGACCATTGATGAGGATCAAAACTGGAAATAAGAAACTTTAGCGTACAGGAAACTGTCGTGGGGGCTTCTAGTGAATACGTGAGGTCAGCCTCATATTGTTAATTTTGCTCGATTGCTAGAGCTATTCAGTGTTTATAAGCAGGGTGTGTTTCATTGTATAGACAGCAACCTAGTTAGGTGAATGCATCATAAGCGTTCCTTTATGTAAAAATTAGAAGGAAAAAAAAGAAAGAAAATGGGACTAGAGCAGTTTAGCCAACCTATATTCCTCCTTCCTGAGTGCTTTTACTAATTTTAGAGCCTAGCGACCTCCTAGAGTCTAAATTGTCTTCAAGTGCTACAGTTTAAAAAAATCTATAACCTTATCCAGGAGTTCAGAAGCCACATGTGGCTTTTAATGACGTCCTGATTTTTTCCCACCTCTAGACCCTTTGAAGTGCAAGCTAACAGAATGAATCACTGTTGGGGCCATGACCCCAGCCTTCCCAGTCTTATAGAAATATGATTCTCGTGTCAAGTCCTCAAGCCCAGGGTCGCTAAACACTTCTCTCTGAGTATGCGTTTACCCCAAAGGGTGCAAAGTTACGTTGGCACCAACCGCACAGGTCAGCTGACAGTGCCAAGCCAAAAAATGAATTCCAAGGCTTCAAATGATCTAAGGATAAAAACCAGTGGGTGCCATAAATTTTGACTATGTTTTTAAATGGGTTAGTATTATATAACTGATCAGTTCCAGAAGGCCATTCCCAGAGAGAACCTGGCCTCAGGGTCCCACCTGGGCACAGGTTAAGGGGCGCGCCATGAGGGGCAGTCTCTGTTTTCTGAGTTCTAATACTCCACGTATGTGCTTTGCAAATGAGCTAAATCTTTCCTCACCTGTGAGACCAGCCCTTCGCTTGAACTTTAATACCCTAAAGGAAGAAGGGTGGGCATCCAGGAGCCCGAAGACACCTGGATGAGAGGCAGACTAGAGTCACAGGGGCCACCCACTGATGCCTTGAGCTCTGTGCATGCAGGGGGGTGCCTGGTGTTCCTTAGTGAAGAGGTAGGAAGCAGGTACCCCCCGGGACTTCATTGCTGAGCTAATAAAGGCCCCAGTGGTGGCTTAGATGGGATCACAAGCTTCTCCTTTGAAACTAGTTTGGGCTTTGCGTTTTCTTCCTTGCTTCCATTTTTTTTTTCCTTTGACCTTAATTCCTTAATAAAATTGCCCTTTCAAAATTCCAAATGCACTATGGCAGGATCAAATTTCGAAGAGAGGCTTCTGTATCTGAGAATGGGGAAGTGAGGGAACAGTGGGGTGGCCTCCAGGCCAAGCCCAGGGCAGCTGTGGCGCGCGGGGTGGGGGCCGGCAGGCAGGAGGGAGGGGTGGGCTTAGCCCTGGCGCTCTGCCCGCTGTTCTATTGGGTCCCTGTCAATACCTGCAATTTTCTGAGATGGCAAGTATATGTGTTTTCTTTCTGGGATGTATGTTTTTTCACGGCTTTGAAATCAGCCTTCATTTGAGCGTGCTGATGTTCACAAGTCCTCTTTGTGATGGTGTCACCATGTAAACGCCAGTTGTACAGCCCTATGGCGGGGCTGAGACGCCTTGGTGAGACCCTTTCCATTCCACAGAAGAGCTGGCATTGTGGTGAGGGGTCATGCCAAGAAGAGCTTTTGAGAGATGACCTGCCACCCCCAAATTGCTCTTATAGTTTTGGGGGCGCGTGTGCAAGTGACCGCACAGGCGTGGTATAAACCTCAGCAGACTTCTGTTTTGCTGAACTAGATGGTCGGAGGTGGAGGTGTGATGACCCGGCTGGGAACCCGAGTCCTCTTTCTTAAAGAAACACTGAAGCCTGTAAACTCTGAAGCCACTCAGACCCTCGGGCCTGGCACAGCTGTTGTGCTGGAGGCCCGTCGGCGATAAGACCCCATCCCACGCGCAGAGCGTGGCCCTGGGGAGACCACGTGGAATAGCCCGTGTCCAGCTCGGGCGCTCTTCCCGAGAACTGACTGAGCCCTGAGCCCTGTGTTAATGGACAGAGTGCTCGCATTTTCCATGCTTTCCCTCCTCTTCCTTTTCCATAACTCTTCACTGTTCTCTGCCTTGCTTTTCTCTCTTAATGGTTGCAAATAGGTGCATATAAACTTGACCTTGTTGTGCTCTGTTTTGCTAATGTGAACATCGAACATCAGTTAGAGAAGAGCTAGCAGGAGCTTCGAGGTTGCTGTTGTCTAACCCCAGTTCTCTTTCCAGCTTTGGAACATTCAAGAAAGAAATAGTCTGTCCCATCCCTAGGAAGCCAACTTAAGAAGGTCTACCAGAGTTCCCGCTGTGGCTCAGTGGGTTAAAAACCCAAGTAGTATCTATGAGGATGCAGGTTTGATCCCTGGCCTCACTCATTGGGTTAAGGATCTGGCATCGTCACAGGCTGCAGCATAGGTCACAGATCTGGCTTGGATAGAGTGTTGCTGTGCTGTGGTGTAGGCCGGCAGTTGCAGCTCCAGTGAGACCCGTAGCCTGGGATCTTCCATATGCTATGGTGTGGCCCTAAAGAGAAAGAAAAAAAAGAAGATCTATCAATGGAGCATGGAATTAGAATATCTGTTAACACAGAATCAGTAGCTACTTTCTAATTTTACTCTTGCCCATCAAAAATATTTGATTTATATTTTATCTCTATATTCACTACCACCCAGGCTCCCCTATATTTGAAAAAGAGGGGGTTCTTGCTGTGGCCCAGTGAGTTAAGGATCTGGCATTGCAGCTGTGGTGTAGGTTGCAGCTGCGGCTCAGATTGGGTCCCTGGCCCAGGAACTTCCATATGCCATAGGTGCAGCCAAAACGAGGGAGGGGAGGGTTCCTTCCGGTTTGCATATCTTTAACTTACCGCCCTTCTCTCTGCTTCTTCTCCCCACCAAACTCTCTTTTTTATGATTTTTTTATTACTCAATGAATTTTATTACATTTATAGTTGTACAATGATCATCATAACCAAATTTTATAGCATTTCCATCCCAAACCCTCAATGCATCCCCCTACCCCCCAACCTGTCTCCTTAGGAAACCAAAAGTTTTTCGAAGTCTGTGAGTCAGTATCTGTTCTGCAAAGAAGTTAATTGTGTCCTTTTTTTTATTTTTTTATTTTTTTTTTGTCTTTTTGCCTTTATGTAGAGCCGCACCCGCGGCATATGGAGGTTCTCAGGCTAGGGGTCTAACAGGAGCCGTAGCTGCCAGCCTTCGCCACAGCCACAGCAACGCGGGATCCGAGCCGCATCTGCAACCTACACCACAGCTCATGGCAACGCCGGATCCTTAACCCACTGAGCAAAGCCAGGGATCAAACCCGCAACCTCATGGTTCTTAGTCGGATTCGTTAACCACTGAGCCACAAAGGGAACTCCGGTTGTGTCCTCTTTTTAGATTCCACATGTAAGTGATAGCATTCTATGTTGGTGTCTCATTGTCTGGCTGACTTCACTTAGCATGATAATTTCTAGGTCCATCCATGTTGCTGCAAATGCCATTATTTCTTCCCTTTTAATGGCTGAGTAATATTCCATTGTATATATGTACCAGATCTTCCCTATCCACTCCTCTGTCGATGGGCATTTAGGTTGTTTCCATGACCTGGCTATTATACAGAGTGCTGCAGTGAACATCAGAGTACATCTGTCTTTTCGAGTCATGGTTTTCTCTGGATAGATGCCCAAGAGTGGGATTGCTAGATCATATGGTAATTCTATTTTTAGTTTTCTGAGGAATCTCCATACTGTTTTCCACAGTGGTAGCACAATTTACGCTGCCAGCAACAGTGTGAGAGGGTTCCCTTTTCTCCACAGCCGCCGAATTCTTGAAAGAGTCTTCTGCACTCGACTACATTGCGTCTCACCAGCTCCCAAATCTGCAGTCTCACTGCTCCCTCCACCACTCAGATGAAACTGCTGTCTTAAAGGCAGGGGCCAAGTACCTTCTGATCCCCAGTTCTCCTTTCACTTGTCATCTCCTGGCCCTCTGTGCACATTCAGGGTGTAAGCACTTGGTATTTTTTGAAACTGCTTTTGTCCATGTTTCTTTCTTTCCTTTTTTTTTTTTGTCTTCTTAGGGCCGCACCCAAGGCATATGGAAGTTCCCCGGTTGGGGATCAAATTGGAGCTGTAGCCACTGGCCTATGCCACAGCCACAGCCACAGCAACTCAGGGTCCAAGCTGAGCCTGCGACCTATACCACAGCTCACGGCAATGCCAGATCCTTAACCTACTCTGCGAGGCCAGGGATCAAACCTGCGTCCTCATGGATACCAGTCAGGGTTCTTACCGCTGAGCCACGACAGGAAGTCCCTGTTTCAGTGTCGCTAGACTACCCTGGTCGCCTCTCTCCGTCATCTCCCAGCCCGCCGGAGGGAGGGCGAGCGTGAAGCCCAGGGTGGATGCAGAGAAGCAGCAGGGCCTTTAGGAAGGTGTCACTGATTCTTAGCCTCAGACCGAGCTGAAATTGGTGACAGACAACATGAAAGGCTGCCGAGCTGGGCTGGGCAAGAGGAAGAAGGAGACGGGACACGGTGCTCTCACGTTAACAGATGGCAGGTGGGGAGAACGGTGCGGCGTCTGCTGTGCTTCGATGGGAACCAAGAGACGTGCTGTTCAGACCAGAAAGTGTGGAACAAGAATCATAAAACAGGAAGGCAGGGAGAGAGGAAGGGGGAGGGAAGAAAGGAGGGAGAGAGGAAGGGAGGAAGGAATGAGAAGAACTCAGGTAGCCTGAGCAAATGATCAGAGCCCCTGGATTATTTAAATGGATTTGTTCTTTCAAAACCTACCATGTCCTCATCGTTATGGGGAAGGAGGATGCGGCATTATTCGATAATACTCCTGATCCCCGGCTAGCAGGGGAGCCAAGCCGTGTGTACCAGGAGTCATTACAGAGACTCCGCGTGATAAGCAGAAACTGGACACCAATCGAGGCTGCGACAATCCAGGGACGGTGAGTGGTTTTGCCTCCCTGGGAAGCTGAGGGAAGACGTCATGTGCTTCCCATCCCCAGGCCTCAGAGGGAAACATCGTAAGATTCTAAACAAAATGTTTCCAGATGCAATCCCAAAGACCTTTGTCGATCCGCAAGAGCTGTTTGGAACTAGTTATACTCCATACTCCTTTTCAAAAACAACAGCTTCCAGAAATTATAGGTTGAAAAAAATTAGTTGACGATAGGATAGTTTGTGAGCAAGGAATCCAGGAAATGAGTGGGATCACCAGAAGCCTGGGCGGGTGCCGTTTGTGCTTTGACAAGGCTGAGTGACAAGGGGGTGCGAGCCTGCTGTGCCAGGTGTAGTACCGGGCTGCGGTACCAGGCTGTCATAATGGGCTGCAATCCTGGTGGGCTGTAGGACCGGACTGTCGTATCCTCAGGAAAAACTTTGTGTGGCTTCGCTGAACCAGAGACCGGCCTGAGCCTGGAGATGAAGGCGGAAGCACCCGTGAGAGCTGCTAGGGAAGCAGGAAGCCGCGATGCCTTGGGAAGGCTGTGCTGGGCAGGGGCAGCGGTCCGCGGGACCCCAGGGAACCTGCTGGGCTTGGGAGGGTGTTCAGAGCAAGTCACTTGCACGTGGAGCGGTGGCGACAAAGCAAGGCCTTGGAGGAACAAAGTCACGGGAGTCTTGGCAGAGAAGGCAAAAGCAAGAAACTCGAGAAAGGGTTGAAGTCAGACGTGAGGCAACGGAGCTGGAAAGCAGCTCGGGCTCAGCATGAGAGGCCTGCACTCTGAGCTGAGGGGTCCTGCTGGCAGGAAGGCTCCTTTGAGAGTTTCAGAGCACAGATGCCACACAGCAAGGGGTGTATTCCAGACCCAGCATCCTTCCTGCAGCTTGGCTGTCACTTAGAGGGTTGAGAGTCTGGAGCTGGGGGGACCGGGAGGGGGCTGCTGGCTAGAGAGGGAGAGGTGAACTGAGGAGAGAGAGAAAAGCCAGAGTCACAGAGAGAAGTGTTGAGCGGGGAGCCTTAGGCAGACTTGGGGGGCAGTGGCGGGAGGAGGGCTCGGGCGCCTCCCCAGCCGAGCCTCCCGGTTTTGCAGAGGACAGCACAGCCACGCCCGGGCGGAGACCGACCTGCAGGGGACGCGAGCCAGCAGCCTGCAGTAGTGGATGCAACCCAGATCCCCAGAAAGTGCTTAATCGTCACCCCAGGCCACTCCGTCCCCACTGCCCAGGAGACGCCTGGGCCCTGATGCCAGCTGTGCCATCCAGACGCCATCAGTGTACTTGAAACTCCCCCCGCTGTCAGCTTTCTCAAAGATGAACTCACAGAACTGAGTTTCCCTGAATGTGTTTCTCACAGTGTCAGATGAATTAAAAGGAGGAAACCGTAGCCGAGACAGAAGGCGGCAGGGACGCACTGCAAGACGCCGCATGCAGGCAGGGGTAGGCCAGACCGGCTGGGTGCCAGGATGTGTGGGCGAGGATGCCTGCTCATTGTGGACACGAAAAATGGGCAGTTAGAGCATTTCAGTGCCAGAGGGACCTCTGTTGTCTCTCGCTGGGTGCTGCCGTTACTGAGAACATGGGAAGAAAAAAATCGCAGGACAGGAAACTGGGACGACTGACCTCAGGAATGGAAAAAGAATGAGGGCATTCCTGTTGTGGCTCAATGGGTTAAGAACCCAGCTAGTATCTATGAGGATTTGGGTTCGATCCCTGACCCTGCTCAGTGGGTTAACAATCCAGAGTCGCTGTGAGTGTGGTGTAGGTCCCAGACGAAGCTTGGATCCTGAGTCACTGTGGCTGTGCCGTAGGCTGGCAGCCGCTGCTCTGGTTCAACCCCTAGCCTGGGAACTTCCATAGGCTGAAAGTGCAACCCTAAAAAGACCAAAAAAAAAAAAAAAAAAAAGAAGAAAGAAAGAAAAGAAATGACTATGATGGTAAGACAAGGAAAGCAGGTCCATTCTAAATACATCTAAACTACCTTCAAATTGTGAGCTGAAGTAGTGTTTCGCTCTTTAGAATGTGTCCTTCTCTTTCAGAGAATTGAATTAAGCAGTGCTTGGTTGAGCTAATGAATTCCATGCTCTGACGTGTGTGTGTGTGTGTGTGTGTGTGTGTGTGTATTTCCTTTGCGAGTATTATACCATTCAGGAAGGGAAGAAGCTCATTGTATTTACTTTGTCTTTGCAGATAAATATAAAGCCAGGAGCTGGGAAATTAAATGCCATTTTGCTTTCTTTGCTTTGCCATATGAGTGGGGTAAAGGGAGCAGTTTCATTTCCCAGACAGAATATCTGTGCACAAATCCCGGCCTCACTGTGCGGGGAACGGACCTGGTGGACTTGAAGAACAGAGCCTGGGTCCGTGCGGTGCCTGCCTCCCCGTCGTCAGCCCGCGCCGGTCCACACCTCGCAGTTGTAGCTCACTGCTCCCCAGTGTGAGAGTGGCTGCATTCACATGTCAGGCCCCAAAGGTGAAAACACATACACGTTTCTCTACTCGGAGTCACACAGTCAGCTGAATGCATTTCCAGAAAGTTCTATTCCTCAAGCGCTACATTTGACATCAAGACTTTTTAGAGAGCAATGAAAGAAGCTAAAAAGAAGCCCTTTGTGTCCTGAGAAAGGAACTTTTTTTTTTTTGGCCAGGACAAAATGTGAAGAGAATGAATTATATTTTAAGGGAAATTAGAATTTCAAAGCAATGCCATCAAAACCTTATAAAAGATTCTACATCAGGTTTAGGCAGGATTTCTTTTATCAAGAGTGGTGACCAGGTCTTGGTAAACAATGTCCTCAGAGGAAGAAAGAAAAGCTTGATTTCTGAGTTTGAAATGAACATCGAAGTTTCCAGACATAGTGATATGTCCTTTATGATCCTTTGACCAACAGAAGGGACTCGTAGCTCCAGAATATGCCTTTTAAAGTGAGCATGATTCTTTTTAATTTTGATAACAAAAAGAGTGGGATTTGTATACATAATGAGTGACTTTGAAGATGTCAATTCTCTGAAAGTACAATTGGGCTTTTGAAAGCTGGCCAATGAATAGGTTGTATTAACACATTTAACAGGTGTCTGAGAATTTTGGTGGCTACCTTTTTATGCTGCTATATATGTGCGTGTGTGTATTATATATATATATATATATATATATATATATGTATATATATATTTCATTTAGAAGAAATAGGAATTCATAAAACTTTGGGTTATTAGTAATGATTTGGATATACAGTTACACCTGAAAATGGCTGTTGTCATCTGATTCTGTAGAACACTTGTCACAAATGCTTAGGTGAATGTCAATGAGTTGTTTACCTTGTACTGATACTAATTTTCTTTTCCCAGATGCAAAGAGTTTAGCTGAAATGCTCATGAGGTAAGAACAAGACCCAGCGTCCCAAATACCGTGTCTGAAAGAACAATTTCCAACTTAGTTTGATGATTTCTTTTTTTATTTTTAAATGACAGTCTGAAATGGACAACCACTTCTCTATTTGACATATAATTCTCACTCTTTGAACCTAAATATCCATGTCATGCCTCATTGGAGACACAGGTCCCAAGTAACATGCTTCTATGCATACCGTAGGTGGTTCTCTCTTGGGCTGGATTCAGCCAACAGAATGTTTCCTATTACCCTGAGAATAAAGAGGCACCTTGTAAGGAAGTAGCTTTGGTTTTGCATCCACCCAAATATGCCACCTGGAGGTCAGACCTTCCTCCTAACAACCAGTGAGAAGAAATCCACATCAGGAAATGGGCTGTGCTCTTCAGAATCAGTGGGCTGACCAGGAAAGACTCTCATTGCCCTCAGCCCCCACTGCTCCCTCAGCACCCCTCCACCAGAGCCCCCGCCAGCTTCTGCTGCAAATATCTGTTCAGTCTGGTCTCGGAGGTCGCAGTCAAATTCATCCCCATCGCAGGAGTGCCCAGCACTGGAGCTGCCCCGCGCCTGACTTGAGAGGCTGAGTGGCCAGGGTGGCTGAATGAAGAAGTGCGTATTCACGGCTGTGCAGGACAGCCCGGTACTTGCCTTGTACATGATAACGATTAGCGGTTCAACCAAAAGTAAGAAGAGGGTAATCAAGAGTCCAGGAACCAGATAAGAAAAATGCCGGAGGCCCTATGGTGTCCTTGACGTTGTCATTTTAGGATGACTAATGTAGAAGATTAGAAGGAAGGGCTATGGGGTCGCTTCCTGACCACCACTGGCTTTAGCTTCCTCCCCCACCTTCGTATATAAAATTAGTACTTTTTGTTATTCCCAAAGTCCTGTATTCACCATGTCCCGTATCAGCAGTATCCTTAAAGACCCAGGGCAGAAATCAGTTACCACTGACCACGGGTTACATTTCCCACAGAAACCTTTGTCCCTACTGTGTTTTTAAACACGATGAACTGTTGGTAGCAGACATGAAGGAATCAAGGATAACTCTGAAACACTTGGTGTAAGCAAGTAGATAAACATCGGTGCCCTTTGCCAGAACTGGGGAGCTAGATGCCGGCTGGGGACTTTATTTGTAGGGCAGAGGAGGGAGATGCTGGTCAGAATGAAAAGACTCGTATGGGTCACGTTGAATCGGGGTTGCTTTTTAAACCTCCAGTGACGGTGTCAGGTAGCTGGTAGCAGAAATCTGGAGCTCAGAGTAGAGCTCGGAGATGCAAACGGTCTGCAGAGTATGTCCATTTATCTCATCCCATCTCGCTAGATCAGACTTGCATGAGAAGACTATGAGAATCTATATGAAATGCCTCGAGTCCATGTTCTTGTGCAGTTGCTTGCTAGTAATTGCATAGAAGGTAGCCAGACACATGTGCGCTTGTGTTGAGCAAATCTGACAAAACATCTGGAAGACAAATAAGCCAGCATCATTCAATTTATGGTAATTATCTACCTAATGAAATACAGTTTCCGATATAGACCTAAAAAGGTGAAATTATATTGATGACATGATATGTAAAAGTCAAAAAGTTTCACATGAAATTGTGGCTTTCTGATTTTGCTTGGAATTGCTGCGGCCCCACTGGGTGCAGCCTAGATGATAATGGCTGTCCAGACCTGCAGACAGTGCCCCTCTTAGACCGGGCATGACTTCTGCTCGACGCGGTGGCCAGGCCCTGTCCCACCTGAGTCCACCTCGCTGCTTTGTACCCCAGGCTGGTTCCCGCAGCTGCGTGTCGTCCCAGATTGCTTCCAGCCACTTCCTTCATCCAGTCGTAGCCCATCAGTCATGACCCCAGCCCGTGACACCAGGGTCTGTTTTCTGACATGTTCCACGTATGTTTTGTTAGAAAGATTTGGTATTAGTTTCTCTGATGTCCTCTCTTCCCCTTTTCATTCGCTCCAGGTAAAATAATAGCATCTCCTTCCTTCGTTGTTAATAGGGCAGTTACTATGGTAGAAAGCCCACCTATTGATAAGAGCAGGAATCAGTAATGACATTTACAGCTGACAGTTGCCAACGTGAAATTAGGAATACTAAAACTAGTAATTACTCCCACTTAAGGTATTTGAGGTGGTTTTCTCCCAAAGGATGAAAGCGATTGAAAACAGAGTCTCCAATCTCATTAAATAGGTGGATTTTTATGGAATTGATTTAGAAGGAAAAGCAATGCTTTTGTCCATGAAGGACCAGTTCAATCCAAGTTTGCCAGGTTAACAGGCCAAGCAGCAAAATACTCTGTCCCCTACCGGGTCAGGTTAGGGCCGACCCCATTCCAATGTGGCCGGGGAGGTCAAGGCCAGTTCTTTGGGACCTAATAATCCTTTTAGTTTGAGAAGGATGACATTGCCCCCAAAACAAAGGCTCTGGGGTGTGTCACTCAGCTTCCATCTTGCCCCCAAACAATGTGATTCATTCAACAACCTTCGATAAATATTTATTGGGCACCTACTTCAGTCACGTACTGTTCCAAGTTTCAAGGCTGTAGAGGGGACAGAAGAGATGAAACCATCCATTGGGGAGCTTAGAGTCCACTGGGAGGGATGGATAATAAATAAAATAAGTCAGTTAAACGGAGGCTCAAGAGTATTAAGTGCTGAGGAGACCAAGTGGAGAATGGGGCGTACCCACGGCAGGGCCAGCCTGGCTCCGCTGAGAAGATGGAGGAAGTGAGCCAGCCATCCTGGGTGGGGGATGCGTCCTAAGCAAAGGGCACAGCAGGTGCGAAGGGAAGAGGGACAACCTGCCCGAGGCTCGAGGTGTACTGGGCTGTTTTCTTGCCTTCCTGCTGCAGGGCTTGGCGGCTGAGCCCTTCGGGGAGGGGCCGTTTACCTCCAGCTTCGACTGTCCCTGTGAACAAAATTTACTCCTGTTCCGAGTCTTCGTGCCCATGACGGTGGAGCCCTGCCGTGCTTTCGCGGGCTTCCTGGGCCCCTCGGGCAGCAGAGCCCTGGTCGTTAAGTATAGCTGCCCGGGGGTTCTTAGCTGTTCAGCAGAGCAGCCCGGGCTGCCTGGCTCATAACTATGCACGATGAGCAGAAGGAACTGACCCACACGTCTATTTTTGGTGCAAGGACAAACTCTAGTCCCTGGTGAAGTTTCGAAACAGATCTTTCGGCTATCCACAGAGGAGTAGTTCCCATATGTTTGTGTGGAAATAGAGCTGGTCTCAGCCTGACAGAACTGCAGCCGCCAGGTCACAGCCGCTCTACAGTTTTTATAAGGATCAACATCGTTGCTTTAAAACACACACACACACACAACACACACACACGCACACACAAAGTTAAGTAAATAATTTCAAAGGGTGTAGAGAATGTGCAGAAAATTCAGGTCCAAACGTTTGAATTTGGACACTGGGTAATAACATGATCTAGCTCCCTAACCCAGTTACTCGGCTGCAGAGCAAGAAATCTGGTCCAAGGTCAAGTCCTAGGTAGGGCTACTGTACCCTTCAAAACCTGTCATTTTCGTGGGCTGTTTTGTTCACACTCAAGTGAGGAAAGAGTCGTTATAAAATATTCGGAAACTTATTAACACGGAGCTCTGAATGCAAACATGTCAAGGGCTTCCTGAGTGAACTTGACCCGCAGGTTCTTAACGTGCATCCATCACGTGGTTCAAGACTGAATGTGTCCTCATGACCAGGGAGGGTCTGGCTTCCTGGTGAGTGCTTGGTTGGAGCAAAAAGCCTTTGAGATGCAGTGTGAATACACCTTTATATTTCACCATCAAGTGTAACCAACAGAGGCCATCAATGGGTGTACCAGCCTCCACAAATCTTTCTCAAAACAGATTTTGGCAATTATTGAGCTGGATTTATGGATGCCATAGATTACCTCATTGATTAAGTGATCTGAATGTCTGCCGCTTCTTGGAAAGTATTTGAGAAAATATTTTTAAAATCTGCTTGATTCTTATAGTTCTGTAAAGACTGAACAAACATCCTCGTAACATAGATTGCTAATTAAAGCTTTTATTGAGTTTTTGTATTTTTGTCCAACATGCAGATTTTTTTTACTAGGAACTATAACTGAATTTGATTGTACATGCAGTTTTATGGCCTGTAGTCTTTTCCTTTTAGAAGATAGCTCACTCTAAGAGTAATTTTCTGGTACACAAATTTTGAGATAAATTTTTACAGTGATTGCTATTTTCCTAATCTAAGATGTAATTTGGGTTAAGAAAACTAATGTCAGGAGAGCTAACAAGCTTTATGATTTGTTACTAGAACAAAAATAAAACAATTCCAGATATAAATAAAAATCTATTAGTAAAAACCCCCAACCAACAAAGAGCCAGCATACGTGCTTTTTCCCCTGCCATCATTGGAACTTCATGTACCTGACAACTAAAAATGTTTTTGGTTTAAGGATGGCTTTGTGTGTGTGTTTTGTTTGGCTTTTATGCATGAAATTGGAAATTCTAAAGTTTCTATTGATAGTTGTAGAACCAATCTCAATCAACTGACAGTTTGTTTTTTCTGAACATCACCACTGACTGCTGAAATTTAATATTCATAGATATCATTTGAATGATGGTTACAAATCTATCATGTGCTTCTTACCCTCCCTTCTCCACAGACAGTCACATAATTAGATAATAGGTCAAGATAGTGTTCAAGTACATGCTGGCCTAATATAGCACTGCCTTTAATTTATTAATGCATCCCCCCTATTTTCTTCTCAGTAAGAATACCCGGACTTCGGACACCTTGAGCAAGCAACAGCAGACTCTGAGAATGCACATTGACATACCCAGGGCTCAGCTTCTGATTGAAGAGAGAGACACAATGGAGACCATTGGTAAGGTGCCCTGTTTGCTCCTCTGCACAGTGTGGCTGCCACAGACATGCCCTTTCAGCCCAGATCCCAGGCCATGGGAAATATTAGCCATGGGAACATATTAATGCCACATGAGCAAAGAAGTAAGAAGGTAGACACTTGTTATTGAGGAGAATAAGAAGTACCAGTAAACATGGGAGAAATGAACTTATATACACTGCAGAGGTCACCTAAGAGGAGTGACCCAGCTCTACCCAAGTTGAGCCTTTCCTAGAGAAGCTAGTGGTGCTGCTCCAAAGAATACACATCTGCAATTAAACAGACTGAGAAAGGACCCTGCCTCGGACATACACCTTATGTTCTCCTTCTCACCTCCCATCAGGTCTTGACGAAGGAAAATGTTTACATTCTGCTTACACTTGAACAAGTATCTTTGCACCGGGCATCTTTTCTCCACCCCCTGGCACCCCATAAACATCCTTCAATGGCTTCCTTCATGGTGCTTTGGAAAGGACCCAGCTCCCCTGTTTTGGTTTGTTGTTTTATTTTTCTTTTTAGGGCCACACCCGTGGCATATGGAAATTTGCAGGCTAGGAATCGAATTGGAGCTTCAGATGCTGGCTTACACCGCAGCCACAACAATGCCAGATCCAAGCCACATCTGTGACCTATGCCACAGCTTGCAGCAACAGCCAGAGGTCGAACCTGCATCCTCACGGACACTATGTCAGATTCTTAACCCACTGAGCCATGGTGGGAACTCTGAGGTCCCCAGTCTCATTCCTGCAAAGCAGACTCCTGGAGAGCTTTGGTGGCCTGTTTGTCCAGAACCCAGGTGTCTTAACGCCCTCTGAACTCTTTCCTCTGAAAGTCCACTGACCCACCCTGCCTGCCTAGATGGTTCTGGTTATTTCAGAATCAGAGGCTTTACATTTCCGTGGCAGTACGATCAGAATAGCTAACCTTTACTAAAATCTCTCTAAATGTCACGTATTTTTATAAGCATTTTATGTGCACATTATTTAATTTAATCCTCCCAACCAATGCAGGAAAAAGTCACCACTTGGGAACTGAGGTGGAGAAGTTGCCTAGCTTGCAGGTCACTTAGACAGCTAGGAGCAGAAGCATGGCAGGGCTCCCTCCTGGCCACCTGCGTCACCTTTGGTGACAGGCTGTCACCACCTGTGTTTATATCAGCAGGCTTCTTCCCAGAACCCCAGCCTTGGAGGTGTTGGCTGGACTCACCAGTAACCATGGAAACAGCCTCTGAGGCAGGTTCCCTAGGCTGCCCTTTTCCAGCCTCACTCTGGGTT
Organism: Catagonus wagneri; assembly: GCA_004024745.2. Taxonomy (NCBI): domain Eukaryota; kingdom Metazoa; phylum Chordata; class Mammalia; order Artiodactyla; family Tayassuidae; genus Catagonus; species Catagonus wagneri. The sequence continues at coordinate 8,929,110 of PVHT020000170.1, read as the reverse complement.
TGTTCTGGAAGACGTTTGCTGGCACTCGGTCCCAGGACAGCCCTTCCCTGTGGTTTGGCTTAAACTGCCCAACTTCTGGCACATTCCTTGGATAGCTCCTGCCAGGGAGAGAGTGCTGAACGGCCAGGCTGGCAGAACACCTCCAGTGCCTCTTGCCCCGCCCTGCCTTTTTTATCTTCTAATAGAACAGCGGAGACGTCCGAGCTCACGGCTCCTGAATTCTAAGGCCTGGGCTGTCCTTGCTGGACTCAAGTTTGGTTCAGTCACAACATTCGGGACCCTCGATCAGCCAGGGGCCCTCGATCAGCCAGGGACCCTCGATCAGCCAGCTTCAGTTCATGTTGTCTGAGGGTCACCGCTCAGCCAGAACACAGAGTTAATTAGCTTGTTGCCATCAGGGCAAGGCACCCAGTTATCTTTTCTGTCCTATATCTGGAATCTTTTACTGAACCCAGCGGGCCAGGCATTAAAACTAAGATTTCCTTTGAAACAGCAGTTCTAAAATCAAATTGCAATTCCTTTGACTTTATTATACAGATAGGACATTTGCTAAATCTTCCTCACTAGGCTTAATAATTCTACCTATGGCTATTAAAAAAAAAAAATCCCAGAGTTCCCGCTGTGGCGCAGTGGGTTCAGTGGCATCTCTGCGGCGCCAGGACACAGGTTCAGTCCCTGGCCCGGCAAAGTGGGTTAAAGGATCCGGCATTGCCACAGCTGCGGCATAGGTCACAGGTGTGGCTCGGATCTGATCCCTAGCCCAGAAACTGCATGTGCCTCAGGGTGGCCAAAAATGAAAATAAATTCTTTAAATAAATAACATCTATAAAAAAAGATTCCTAGGCGGGTGCTGGGAGTGGAGCCTCACCCCTTGTTGACTCGTCACCGCTGGTCTAACACAGAGAAAGGTCTGCCTGCCACGCCTGTACCTGGCAGCGACCCTTAGCCAGCCATGTTTCGCGTTCTTTGCAGGCCCATCCATCCCCAAGAGTCGTGTACCTCCCAGCCGTGCCTAACAGTTGGCCAATGACATTTTCTAATTACTGGGGAAGTAGAAACGTGATGCTTTTAATCGCTCTGGGCTCTGCCTGTCAGAATCCGATATGAAGGTGCCATTAATTTCCGGCCAGCATGAATGGTCAAGCTCGCAGACTCGCGGGCACCTGAAACGCCCCGTTCAAACTGGAAAGCCAGCCCTGCCAGCTCTGCTGGGGTCTTCGCGGGGGCGACAGGATAGAAACCACAACACGCTGTCATGGATGAAAACAAATGTAGATGTCAATCCCGGATGCCTGGTCCAGTCGTGGGAGCCTGTCCCCGTGGAAAGGCCGCCCCCTTCGGGGGTGGGGGGGCTGCGGGGCGGGGCCCCAGGCTGAGCTCTGCCTCCGGCCGCAGCCCCAACGTGGGCGGCACCACACCGGGTGCCAGCCGACCTCCTGGCAGCCCTTCCTCTAGTTCTCTGCCAACAAATTTTATTCTGACTTCAAGAGGCTTTCCTTTCCTGCCAGAACCTGCGTAATTGGATTTTGTCAGGCTCGTTCTGTTCAGAGCCTTTTTTGGGGCCCAGAAACCTAGCTGAGTTGCTTATGACTCTGCCATCACCGCTCCGTGTCAAGGCCGCGGCAGCTGGACGCGGAGGAACGCCGCCCCAGCCTGCGGCACTCGAAAATGTATGAAAAATCCACCTGCGCTAACCACAGCTGCCCTTGGAGTCAGAAAGCTCTTAAGGAAGTGTGGAGGGAACCACGGCAAAGGGAGGAAAATCCGAAACAGGCAGTAGTGACCGCCGCCCACCCCCAGCTCCCCCGCACACTTGAAACGCTCTGGATTCGCGCTGACCCAGGCTCCGCCCCCACCCCCCAAGCGCCTGCGCCTGGAGGATCCGGGAGATCCGACAAGCGAGGCTGTCAGGTAACAAGTCAGTTAGTGGTGGTTCTGGAGTCAGCAAGCTCAGGAGAGGTGGGAAGAAAAGGCATGGACCTGGGAACAGTTAATCCAGGCATCGTGGGCGTTCCCGTCGTGGCGAAGCGGAAACGAACCCGACCCATATCCATGAGGATGCGGGTTCGACCCTGACCTCGCGCAGTGGGTTAAGGATCTGGCGTTGCCGTGAGCTGTGGTGTAGGTCGCAGATGAGGCTCGGATCTGGCACAGCTGTGGCCGTGGTGTAGGCCGGCAGCGGCAGCTCCGATTGGACCACTAGCCCAGGAACCTCCACATGCTGCAGGCGCAGCCCTAAAAAGCAAAAACTACATAAATAAATAAAATAAGTAAGTAAAATAAGGGCATCGGTGGGCTCTGAAACCGGCCCTTCTCTTCCTCCCCCCACGTTCAGCCTGAGAGGAGATCCGGGCTCAGACCACCTGGACCAGCGCGGGGCAGTTCTTTTAGTGCCGTGTATTTGACGTGGAGCCCCATCCCCGACACGGCTGGCGGTGTCTGAGGCCAGCTTTTCACAAACACCTGCGTCCCAGCCTCCATTAACCAGACAGCCGCCCAGCAGACACTCCCCGCCCTGCAAACCCGCCTTTGCCTAATGAGAAGAAACCTGGTCCCCGAGAGAGAGCAGTCACCCTTCTCCAGGGCCGTTCTCTTCCAATTCCTGCTCCAAAGCCAACCTCTAGGGACTGTGGTCTATTTTTAGCACCCTGGAGGCATCCTAATACAGCGCTTGAGTGGCTTGTTGGTTTTGCTCCCTGTGATGAGGTTCTTGTGACTGTAGCTTTTAACAATAACGCAGTTACGTGGGAGAGGGGCCAGGGCGTCCCTGAGCTGGGGGTAACTGCGTGTGGCCTCCTCTTTCCACGCTGTCCTGTAGACGACCGCTCCACGGTCCTGCTGACGGATGCGGACTTCGGAGAAGCCGCGAAGCAAAAGTCCCTGACGGTGACGCACACGGTCCATTACCAGTCAGTGTCGCAGGCCACCGGGCCCTTGGTGGATGTTTCGGACGCTCGGCCGGGAACAAGTGAGTGGTCACGTGTTACTTAAACCGTGTGGGCGTGATCAAAAAAGCTGAGAATGCTTTCACCTCCGCTTCCCCGCCCCGTGAAACGTGAGGCCTCTCACATTTTAAGAAACGAATAATAGGTACGATAAGATCTTTGATTGGGACACTGAGTTTGTGTTGTTGGATCTTAGCTGCGGTATTAAAACTGTGCCGGTGGAAGCCAGTAACTTGTGGGATTAATTTACTAGGCAAGTGTTAGAAACTTCAAGTTACCGTTTTTCTTCTGTTTCGACAACACAGGAAGAGAAAAAGTAGTTAACCTGGGTGAGAATCTGCCTGCTCTGTACCAGGTTGGAGCAGAGGACGATGTCATTTCTGTTATCTCTGCAACAACCTGCAAGGCGCCTCCTTATGCAGTAGCTGGTGGAGCGCCCACTTTACAGATGGGAAAACTGAATCTCAGAGAAGTTCAGGAAGCAGCTCCGGGTTGTGCACGTCCTGTGTCCTAAGGCCAGGATTTGGCTGCGGGTCTGTCAGGCCTCCAAGCTTTCACTTTTCTCCTGAATCACCATTTGAGCAAAATGTGGTTCTGGTTAATCTGAGGATTATAGTTGGTTTTGTTATTAATGTTTGGATCCATATTATATGGAAATTAATTACTACAAGGAAGTTAAATCCCCTAATCTGTATCTAGAGCTTATTAATTAGATATTCTTGTTCTTTCATAATTGAAATTGTCCCTAAATCTCTTTAAAGACTGAGAAATCGATGCCGCGATTATTATCGTTTTAGAAGCTTTGATGTCTAGCTTTTAAATCATTAATCACTCTCTTAGCAAAGATTTACATTCTGCGAGTCGAGTGCTATCATTAGAAAAATAAATATTATAATGTTAAAAGCTATTCTTTTGAATGCCTGACTCGTAAGGCATTTGGGAAGGCACCGAGCTTCATAAAACCTAGGCGATTCCTAAATAACATTATACTGTGCAGGAAAACAGTGCCAGCAGTCATCGAAATTCATTTGAACATTTGTTTTTAAGAACATTCTAAAGGCGTCTTGTCCGCCTCTGTCCCGTCTCACCCCCTCCTTCCTCCCTGAGGACACCGGTGCCTCCTGAGGAGGTGAGTGGGGCGTGGGAACTCTCTCGTCCTGCAAAGCACGCAGTCTTGCTCTGAAAAATTGCCCCCATGTCCCCAGACATTCTCTCCAGCTACTGGCTTTTCCATCACAACGCACCTGGGCCTGCTTCCGGTGATTTCCGGGCCCTGCGTGGTTGGGTTTCTGAGCCTCTTATGGCTGTTAAGCTGGGGAAAGATGACAGGCACCAGGGGACTTAGATGGCCAGGCCTCTGTCCCGGTCAGAGCGGAAGTTAACAGAGACCCTACCTCAGCAGGAGAGTAGGAGAGGCAGCGAGAACAGGACAGAGGTGCCGGGCCGTGGCTCCCTGTCTTTTGTGTGCATCAGAATTACCCGGGTGCCTGGTTAAAACGCCCGTTCCTGGCCTCCACCTGCAGGGGTTCTGATCGCCTGGTCTAGGGTGGGGCCTGGGAAGCTGCATTCTAACAGCCATCCTGGGTGATTCTGACGCTGGCTGAGCTCACCCCTCCCCCGCACCGAGAAACTCCTCCCCAGGTGTTAGGCGCGGCCACGTGGCCCCCTGCCCTTGGCGCGGGGGTGCAGGAGCCCCCAAGCCCGCCCTGCTCCCGGCGCGTGTGTCCGCCCTCCGCCAGCACTGCGCCGTGTCCGCGCCACTCCGAGGGCGTCAGGACGCTTCCCCAGGGGCCTGCCCGGGGGTCACACCCCAGGGAAACAGCTGCAGCTTCTAGAATGCCGCTGCTTTCATCTGTGGGGAACTTCATTAGATAATGTTTACCAGCACCGCGCAGATCTATTCAACTTCACGCCTCAGTCTCTAGTCCCCCTCCCAAAAAAAAGAGTTCTTTCTTGAGCGTCTGCAGAACAATCTCCATCAGTAAAAGTTCCTTGGGATCATTTTTTAAAATTAAATATTTCCCCAGAAGCGCGTTGTGAGGGACTGAGGCATGGCGTTTTCTGTTTGGAAGTGTGGGTGTCTCACCCCCAGCAGATGAGTGCGGGATCCGAAGCCACGGGCTTTCTGAAAAGCCCAGTCCCTGTGCTTCCGGGGCCTCGGGGCTTGTCCCCCAGCCCAGGTGTTCCGCCCGTGTCCCCTCCCTGCCCTGCAGCAGGTTCCTCTTGCTGCCATCTGGCCTGTGTGTAGAGACTGGTGTGGAGTCTGTTCCCTCAGCCACCAAAGACATTCATTCGTGTTCTATTCGAATTAGGAGGTTACTGCAGGAAAATTTTCATCTTTAAGAAAAGCGTCTCAAATACGTCACCTGCGTACCGGCGTGACTGTAGCGGAGAAGTTATGTTTCTAAGCACTTCCTCAGTTTGCCAAAGAGTTGCAATGAATTCTTACTCTGTGGATGATCTGCTGTTTCTCTCGTTCAAGCCGAGAGCACCTGCCTCGGCTGCTCCACGGCTCTGTCGGCCTCCCTGCCTCTCCTGTGGGTAGGGACACTCTTGGAAGCTGGGACTCTACCCAGGCCGGTGTCCCCAGCTCCTGCCGCCGGGCCCAGCACACAGTAGATATTCCGTAAACATGTTCAAATAACGACTGTCACGTTCTGAAATAAGAGCAAAGGGGATGGAAAAAAAAAGATATATGGTGTTTTCGTTAGGAGTTAGGCAGTCCGTGTTCTCCCTCTCTTTGCTCTCCTTTTACTGAGACATCTAGTCGGCTGGCTCCGTACCTTGTCATCCAGTTAGGAGTGTCTCTTTCAGTGTGTACACGGCCACCCTCGGGACGCCGCAGCTACCAAGGCAATCATTACTTTGGAAAATTTACACCAACTTTTTTACTTACAAATTGTGCAAGAGATGAAGACATGTGAAATGATCAGTACTAGATCTGACCCAGGTGTGTTTTGTCGTGTTTAGCTGGAAGTCATCCATAAACCCATCGCTCGGTCGTTTGTGCCGAGCAGCTTCCCCTGGCGCCCCTGGTACGCGCAGGGCCGGGCCGGGAGGCGGGAGGCCGCGGCTCCGTCCTTCCCCGTGACTGCCAGTTACGGCTTTCTGCATCACGAGCGTTCTCCTGCTTTTAGGATTTTGAATATAGCTGTTTTTCCATCCACCTCTCTGACATGCGTTTCTGGCCTTCCTGATCAGCCTACCAAATTCCCGTCCCCATCTCCCCACCAGCCAGGATGCGTCCTGTCCCTTGTCGGGTGTTCGTCACTTAGGAATCGTGGGCTAAGCCCCAGGCCGGTTGAGCCTGTCAGGCTCCCCGCATCTCACAGCGGTGCTGACACTGCGCAGTCACATTGATGAGGTCACAGCCAGGGAGCTGTGAAACCGGGTGGAGTTCGGGGGAGTTCACTCCGCCCCCACGCCCCAAACCCTTCCACGCAGCCTCTAAGTGAAGGTGGTGCTTCCAAAAGGAACTTGAGGGGCGAAATAGACTTTGCAAGTGTATACGGAAGAAGAAGGGCTTGTAATGTGGATTGAATGTTTTCTGTCGAGACTCAGAAAAAATGCCGTCCGTGCTGTGTCACCCCGGACAGTAGTAGACAGACTGCAGGCAAACAGGAAAACACCTGATGGGGGTGAAGCGTGTCCGGTGTCTAATAAGCCTTTGATAAATATTTGTTCATTAAATGATAGGAATGTTCAGGCCCCCGAGCGCCATCCTGCCTGTGAGACAGCTGGTAAATCCAGCGCGCAAAGCCAAGGCCTCAGCATCTGTAAGCTCTGAAAGCCAATCGCAGAGAATCAAGCTGATTAATAAATACCAGTTGATCACAGGACACATGGCATGTTTTATAACCCGATTATCCACAAAATCCTCTCTTATCCTAAGTTCAGGATAATGGAAATAATTTGATTCGACGGGCAGTAACTTAATTCGGGTTCAGACCTGATATTGAAAAGCCGAGAGTTATTTCTGTCACTTACCCCCTAATTCATTGGCTGTTCAGCAAGTACGATGCCTCCTCACTAAGCTTTATTTATATTAGAATGTTGGGGACCCTACTAAAATACCTTCCATGCAGGGCAGTAAATCCCCACGTTTCTGTGGTTAACAGATTAAGAGCTGAGCGGGAGGCCACGCAGTGGAATCCAAGTAAAGGTTTTATTTTAGATGTGACCTCAGAAACCGTCCTACAGAAGAGTTCAGTTCAGGTACAGAACAGCTCCAGAAACCTGATTATTTTAAAACTGTGTCAATTCCTTGAGTATTCTATCTACTGAGACGGTTTTGCCTGTAGGGTGCTTGCTTGGAGCAGCGCAAACTGCAGTTCCAGAAAAGTCATATCGTGACCTATTTTCCCAACATTATCAGGCCGCTGATAAAGCTGTCCTCATCTAGGGGGAAAAAAAAGGATAATGAACAAAATTAACTTGCAAAGATTGAGTAGAGGCTGACACACCAACCTGACCGTGGAACTTTCCAGATAGGGTGATCTCCATGGGAAAGGGGGAGTGAAACGCAGGTGAGGGTGCAGGGAGTTTGAGGAAATGATATCCCTGAAAGGGACCTCCTAGCTGACCACTCCCCCACGAGCATCTGCGCCCGAGGCAAACCTGATCCACAGCTGTGGTTACAAGAGTAAAACTTAAAAATTAAAAAGTCCAAGAACCCTCAAAACTTACGTAAGGGACTGGGTAATTTTCTGGAAAAGATTCATTAGCATTTAAATAAGAAGCTCCACTATTTAAGCTCCACTTATCAAGTCGACAGTGCCTGGAAGACATTCAGCCTCCTACCCGGGAGAATGTTTTCCTGGCTCTTTGAGGACTTTTCTCCTAGCCTTTCAGCCGGGAAACGCAATTATCATTCAGGCCTTGCTGTCCAGAGAGCTTGGTGCTCCGGCATAGCTCATTTACATTCTAATCAAGTCCAAAAAATAAGTCTTCCAATAAAGTCTTCCACGGAATTTTGCAAGTAACGGATGAAATGTGTCTTCAAAATCAATACCCCAGAGAATTATGCAGCAAGACGGAGCATTTTGATGACCCAGGAAATCTTAAAATATATCGATTCGGGAGCCATCTTCATGCTTCTCTCCAGCAGTGCAGAATGATGGATTAGGTTCAAAGTCTGATAACTAGAGACTTGCAAAAAGGGAAAATCCTCCATGTAAAAAGAAAGGAGTTGCCTGGTGGCCCAGCAAGTTAAGGATCCAGCGTTGTCTCCGCTGTGCCTGAGGACACCGCTGTGGGGCAGGTTCCATCACTGTGCTGGAAGCTTCCGCATGCTGCGGGCGCGGCCGGTACACACAGACAGACAGACAGACAGACAGACAGACAGACGCAGGAACATACATAATAAGACAGGCTCTTCGGCACTTTCAAGTGTCTGCCTCCTGTGACCCAATATGGAATTACAAACGAGCTAGGGCCCTGCAGACTAGAGCACTAGAGCTCTCAGGAGTCGCAGGTAAGGACACGTGTGGCCCGGGAATGGACAGTCTGAAAGGACGGGGGGGTGGGTCTTGGGCTCCATTTTTGTTACTTCGCTGCTCCGTCCTTCTCTCTGAGGGTCCGTCGCGTCATCCATAAAGTGGCCCTGGGCAGCGTGTATTCGTCTGTGCTCCAGGGATGACAGTGGCTCTGGGATCAATGACACTGGGCTCTGGGGTGACTGTGGCTCTGGGGTGACAGTGGCTCTGCAGTGATGCGGGATGCATGTCTTGCCCCCGTTCGGTCAGGGTTGTGACGCTCCGGGCCGGCCCTCTCTGGATCCTCTTCTTTTAAAGCTGCTCCATCTGGAGCCAGCTGTCAGTGCAGTCTGCTGTGTTTAGACGTGACCAGACCATTTTACAACATAACCACATAGAAATCCCTTGGAAAAACGGAGCATTCCGCCGTGGGAAAGGACTGTCTAGGCCCTTACGTTGCCTTCAGGCTGGAGCTGCAGAAGAATCATTCCAGCTACTGAGCCTCTCCCGTTTTCCACAAAATTCCAGAAAAGACAGCCTCGCCCACTCCAGCGTCCCACTTTCTGTGCTGTTGGAACGTCTTTTTTCTTAGCCCACTGAGGAGTTGAGCTCAGAGCCCAGTCTACCCCCTTGCCCTCTGGCCTCTGGTTCAGATCTAGAGAGAGTGCAGCCCGCCTGGCTCCAGACTGTGCGGCCATAAGCCTCTGTGTTTGGGGGGTGGTCGGTCCATGACGTCCAGAAATGCACTAGCCCTTTGTGCCCCACGTTTAGTGACCTAAGTCTTCGTTCGTCACGGTCCAGGCAGTTCCGCTGTTGAGATGTTGCCGCAGGCGAAGGGGTGAGATAGTGACTGGACAAAAGTCACTTCCCCCTGCTCGAGGCGCTTGCAGTCTCAGTGATGAGCAGAAGTCATCCTTGTGACAAGGAGTGAACACGAGACAACGGGTGTTGCAGAAACACGTGCTTGCTTTCCTGCAGCAGCCGGAAGAACGTACCACAAACCGGTGGCTTAGAGAGAAATTTCCTTTCTCACACTTCTGCCGGCTAGAAGTCCAGAGTCAAGGTGTCCGTAGGACGTGGCCCCTCTGAAACCTGCAGGGGGGCCTTCCTCGCCTCCTCCAAGTTTCTGGTGGTGGCCAGCGGGCGCCTGTGCTCTCGGCCCAGCCGCAGCGCCCCAGTTGCCTCCATCATCTCGTGGCACCCTCCCCTCCCGTGTTTGTCTCCTCATCTTATAAGGACACTAGTCCTGTTGGGCCCAGGGCACACCCTACGCCAGTGC
>PVHT020000170.1:8836416-8919312 GCA_004024745.2 Catagonus wagneri | reverse complement strand
CACCAGGAGGAACGCCAAGGCTGGGCCCACGGCGAGAAACCGGTACGCCAGCCAGTGGACACTCAACAGACCCCACCCCACCGTGTCAACACACACTCTCACCACGGACTGGAGGCTGCCCACACCCAGGGCCACGGGGTCAATGGACAAAGAAAGCGACAGCTACAGTGTCAGCCCCTCGCAAGACACAGGTAGGGTCTGCATGCCTTCTCCTCTACCCGGGCCGAGCAGGGTGGCCCCCCGGGCTTCCGGGCCTGACCTGTCCCCTTTCAAGGACACTTTCAAACTGTTAGGACATTGACCTCACAGGTCCCAGGACAGCTGTGCTGCGTCAGTGCCGTCCAGGGCCCAACGCACGCTGCAAAGCCCAAGCCAAGAGTCTGCTTTGCAGGTGTCGTCTTACATTCATTCAGCTCCCTCTCCTTCTAGATCCTGCGCTGCAAACTGTAGACATTTCTAAGAGAGAACCATAGACCTTTCTAAATGTTCTCCCACACCACTAGAGTCATTCTGATTATACTCTGAGGGCGGCTGACCCACTGCCATTTCCAGGAATAAGACATTGCACTTGAAGGTACATGACAAGGTCACAGCACCCTCTGTAGGGAACATGGCTGATCCACTTGACAATTAAACAGGGGTTGATTTTAAGGTAAGTCATCTCGGCTGTGCCATCCGCCACCAAGATTTCACTCTGGAGAGAAGACAGAGCCTAAGAATAGCGCTGGGTTGCCCACCCCCCCCACCCCATCTGAAATTTTGAAAAGAAATTATATCTAAACTTAATAGCTGTAGGAAATTTTCATACTCATTTTCTTTTGTTCTGGATGATAGACTTCAAAAATAGTCTTCCAGAGGTGGAGTGTCACCATGTACATTTATTTTTACGGCAGTAATTTCTCTCACAAGAAGCTCAGAGTTCCCAAGAGGTGACTTCAGAACTTTCTAGGGCTTAACATGCAGGGACTCCTCTACCCAAGACACACTTTTCCTCTCTTCCTGGTGGTTTTGTGGTCCCCGTAAAGGCTGGTAAACACCAGGACGAGGAGCTCCCGCTGTGGTTCAGCACTAACCAAGCCAACATAGTGTCTGTGAGGCTGCACGTTCGATCCCTGGCCTCGCTCAGCGGGTTCAGGATCCAGCATTGCCATGAGCTCTGGTGTAGGTCACAGACGTGGCTCGGATCTGGCGTGGCCGTGGCTGTGGTGTAGGCTGGCCACTGCAGCTCCAATTCGACCCCTAGCTCGGGAACTTCCATATGCCATGGGTGCAGCCCTAAAAGGCAAAAAAAAAAAAAAAAAAAAATCCACAAAGGATGAGTCCCAGGGGTCGGAAGCCATTCTGCCTAGCGACAAGTTTCCACGCAGTCGCGTCTTCATTTCTAACCTTCCTCCCGACTTCTGGCCCCGCGGAGGCCTGAGGAGCCCAGGTCACTCTGCCAGTGAGAGCGACTCCGAGACTCCGAAGCGGTCCAGGCGGGTTTGCGGGGCGGGGAGGCGAGCGAGGATGATGAGGTCTGTTTTCGCCACATTCCCGGCTGCCTTGAAGCAGGATTTTTTTCCTCTTTTGGGGACACCCCGCGGCATGTGGAGTTTCCAGGCCAGGGATCAGATCCGAGCTGCAGTTTGGACCTAAGCTCCAGGTACGGCAACGCCGGTCCCGAGCCCACTGTGCTGGGCCAGGGATCGAACCTGTGTCCCATCGCTTCCAAGATGCTGCGGATCCCGTTACGCCACAGCGGGAACTCCAAAAGCAGAATTTTTTTATGGGGCAGGATTACTGATCTATGGCGATGGCGCAGGCCGGGGATCTGACTCCAGCGATTCAGGGTGAAGCCCTGAGGCCACCTTGCTGAGGCTCCCGAAGCCGGCCTCACGGCGGCGACAAAGGCAGTCAGCCCCCAGACAAAGAGGCCCCGCCGCACCCTCGCAGGGCCTCACAGGCACCCAGGGGAAGCAGCCATGGGCCCCAGAGTGCCACCCGGCCAGTGCAGACTGACCGTGACGGATCAGCCCTGTGTTCTCTGTTTCGCGGCCCAGATCGAGCGCGAAGCAGCATGGTCTCCACAGAAAGCGCCTCCTCGACGTACGAAGAACTGGCCAGGGCCTACGAGCACGCCAAGATGGAGGAGCAGCTGAGGCACGCCAAGTTCACGATCACCGAGTGCTTCATATCAGACACATCCTCCGAACAGCTGACGGCAGGGACTAACGAGTACACAGACAGCCTGGCCTCCAGCACCCCCTCCGAATCGGGGATCTGCAGGTTCACTGCGTCCCCCCCCAAACCTCAGGATGGAGGCCGAGTGATGAACATGGCGGTGCCAAAGGCACATCGGCCAGGTGAGGCCAGGCACGCGGGGACGTCTGCAGGGACGTGGGTCTCGCCAGGTCAGCTCATCTGCTGTGAGATCGTGTGTTGGTATTTAGAGGACGGTGGGGTGGGGTTCCGGCTACTAACCGCTGATAGCGAACCGCCCAAGCTCGTGGGCTGACGACAGCGATCATTTATTTTGTTTATGAGTCTGAAATTCAGGTCTCCATGGGGACGCTTTTTCTGCTCCAGAGTGTCAGCAGGGGGCTCAGTTAGGGACAGAGGAACGCTTTCAAAATAACTCACTCACAGAGTTCCCTGGTGGCCTCACAGTTAAGGATCCGGCGCTGTCACTGCTGGCGCTCGGGTCCCTGCTGGGAGGTGGGAACTGCTGCATGCTAAGGGCACAGCAAAAAAGTCGATAAATAAAATAGCTCGCTCAGCTGGAGGGTTGGGGCTGGCCCGTCCCCCTGCTTAGATGCTCCACAGGTGGCTTGTGCTTCCTCCTATGTGTCAGGTTTGCAGAGCAGGAATGCACGAGGCCCGGTCAGTAAAGCGAGAGAGATTTATTAAGGCGTCCAAGGCGGACGAGCTGAGCTCAGGATGGCGCCAGCGGTGACCGCCGGGAGATGCTGGGCCTTCGAAGGCTTCCGGCGGAAATCTGTGGCAGCAACAATGAGAAGGAGGAGGGAAGGTTACACAGCCCGGGGGAGGCAGAGGGGCCCCGAGTCCCATGGCAGAGGGCAGTTCATTTGTAGGTGGTTGGTCTGTGCAGGCAGGTGTTTTCCGCAGGCCACTGGTTCTCACGGCCGAACTCGAACAGCCACATTCTGGCAGGTGGGGGGATGGGGGAGACTCAGTCCTCATCCCCCAGGAAACTACCAGCACGATGGCAGCTCAGTTCTACGAGCCAGTCCCAAGACCCAGACGGTGGAAAGAGCCCATTTCTTTAGGCGGGGCCTGGGAACTGAGCCATCGCTTCTGCCATCTGCAGGATCCAGGGAGCCCCAATTCTAGAAAGTGGGATCAGCTTAACTCAGCTTAACTCAGCTTAACTCAGTCTTTCTACAGGACGACCCACGGGTCACCAGCCTTGTGGCTGAGCAGGTCCAAGCCCCCCGCCTGTCGTCTTCCTCCTCGGGGACCCCCGAAGTGTGGGTCCCCGGGAGCCTCTCAGGGGGGCTGGAGCCACCTCTGACTCTTGGACCCTTCCCCACTGAGTGCTCCGAAGTCCCCACGCATGATGCTGCAGCAGCTGGTCCCCCTTCGGAGCAGATTTTCCACTCCCGCTTTTGATGCAGAGCTCCTTTATTCCAGAAGAATCCCGAGCACAGCAAAGCCCAAGCCCCACTTCATAGTTCGGTGTAGGTTTTAAAGTTCACCAGCCGGTAGGAGGATTGCAGTACCGACGAGCTCTTAAAAATGCATGAAGCCTCCAAGTACGAGCCCAGACCGGTCACAGGGTCCGCGGACGCGGAGCTTCGGTATCAGTCTCACATTACTTATTTAGAGTTTTGCCCCGTTGCCTTTTGGGAGTGAAGATTCATTTACCAACAGGGGTTCGTTTACAAGTCTTCATTACCGCGGCGACATTAATATTAACCTGGAAAAGTGTTAGATCGGGTCTGCCTCCTGTGGGGGCCGACCGCATGCCCCTCTGTGACCAGCTCTTTGACGGCTGAAGCACTGTTGCAAGGCCGTGGCTTTTACTGAAACTGCCAGAAGCCGAGGTGAGCGTCCTCAGCCTCTTCCTTTCGCGTCAATACCCAGCTCCACGCAGACACAGACATCAAGCCTTGTTAGGAGCCGATGCAGGTTCCTTCTTACGTGTCCCCAGAGGAGACTGAAGCCCACAGGGTCCTGCTTCATTTTCATGCGGCACAAGCTTTCTGTGGAAGTGGCTGCGTGTTCTCGCCTCCCCATTGCCGGCGAGTAGAGAATGGTACAGCAGCGCGGAGAAGGCTGTTGCCACGTGTCTTGGAATTTCAGGGTCCTCAAAATACATTCATCCATCCTTCACTTGTCCCCAGATTCCTAAGCCAGAGGTGCTTGACTAGTTTTCACAGGTGAGATAGTTCAGAGTAGAAGACTTAGGATTCAGGTTTTGGATTTTGTGAGGAGTGTTTTGTTTTGTTTTGTTTTGTTTTGTTTTGTTTTGTTTTGTTTTGTGACACCTCTGGTACATGGAGGTTCCTAGGCCAGGGACTGAACCCATGCCACAGTAGTAACCCAAGGTGCTGCAGCGACAATGCCAGATCCTTAACCCACTGTGCCACAGGAGAACTCCCTTAGGTTTTTGTGGGAGTTCTCTGGTGGTCTAGTGGTTAGGACTTGGCACTTTCACTGCTGCAGCCCGGGTTTGATCCCTGGGAAAACTGAGATCCCACATCAAGCTACCATGAATAAAAAATTTAAAAATGTGAAACATTAAAAAAATTAAAATTAGAAAAGGTTTTCATGAGAAATTATCATGCCCATTCCTCTTGACCAAAGACAAGAGCCGGAACTCTAAGCGGTCACAGAACCCCTTGAGACAGAATTTCCAGGCACAGCCGAGCCCCGTCTCACTGCCGCCTGGTGAGGTCAGGTCGTACCCAGCCCTTCCAGCCTCCTAACTGCTGTCTTGTCGGATCCGCCCTGACTTTGCTCCCTGAAGAACTGGGGCCGTACTTCCTTGTGGAGTAGTGGAGGCAGAGGAGTGCTGTTCCTTATTCTGACTGAATTTGCTGTTTTTCCAGTAAAATTAAAGTGAAATAAGTGGAATTGCTCCCCTGATTTCTCCTTCTGATCTTTCACTGTTAGTGTATAGAACTGCAGTCCATTTCTATGTGTTGATTTCGTATCCTGCAACTTTGCTGAATTCATTGATGAGCTCTTACAGTTTTCTGGTGCTCTCTTTAGGGTTTTCTAGGTATAGTATCATGTCATCAGCAGACAGTGATCGTTTTTCTTCTTCTTTCCCAATTTGGATTCCTTTTATTTCTTTTTCTCCTCTGATGGCCATGGCTAGGACTTCCAAAACTATGTGATAACATTGCTGAAAGTGGACGTCCTTGTCTTGTTCCTGATCTTAGCAGAAATGCTTTGTTTTTCGCTATTGAGAATGACGTTAGCTGTGGGTTTGTCGTAAACTGCTTTTATTATATTGAGCACAAATGATCTGTCTACAAAACAGAAACAGATCATGGACATGGAGAGCAGACTTGTGTTTGGGGGGAAAGGAGGGAGGGGGGAAAGGATGGGGAGTGTGGGGTTGGTGGGTGGAGACTGTTAGCATTTAGAACAGGTGGGTGACTGGGTCCTGCTGTGCAGCCCAGGAAGCTGTGTCCAGTCTTTTGGGTTAGAATCTGATGGAAAATGAAAAAAAAAGTGTTGTATGGGTGGCTGGGTCACTTTGCTGTACAGCAGAAATTGAAGGGGCCTTGTAAATCGACTATGCTTTGTTATTTTATTTATTTGTGTCTTTTTAGGGCCACACCCGTGGCATATGGAGGTTCCCAGGCTAGGGGTCAAATGGGAGCTGCAGTTGCCGGCCTATGCCACAGCCACAGCAGCTTGGGATCCAAGCCACATCTGCAACCTATACTATGGCTCAGAGCAATGCCAGGTCTTTAACCCACTGAGCGAGGCCAGGGATTGAATGTGCATCCTCATGGATATTAGATTCATTTCCACTGAGCCACAACGGGAACTCCTAAATGAACTATACTTTAATAAAAATTTTTAAACATAAAGTGAAATAAGGATCCACTTGGATTTAGGAAGGTGGACCATCTAAACTCAGGTTTCTCAACAGCAACACCATTCACATGCGGGGCCGGACGGTGGAGGCGAGGGATGGCTGGGGCCTTGCAGGGTCTCAAGCCATAGCCCTGGCCTCTGTCTAGCAGCCAGTAGCTGCTGCCCCACCAACTGTGACCCCAGAAAAGTCTTCTGACATTGCCACCCACCCCCATAGGGCCAGATCCCCCTCGGCTGAGAACTGTGCTCTGGACCACAGACTTTCTCCGTGTGCGCGCGCCGGGTGGCAGGAGCCACGGTCTGGTGGAGACCGCTGGAAGGCTCATCCGCGCAGAGCCTCTGATCTGGTCCACCCTTGCTCTGCGTCAGTGCTGAATTTGCCATTCTTCCTCCAAAGCTCCAGTGCATTCAAACTTTGCACTTGAGTCTGAATAGATCGAGAAAGTTCAGCAAGTTTTGCTTTCCTGACGGGAAGGGAGAGTCTCCTGTTTTCAGCTAAGAGGAGGGGTTTAACACCGCGGGTTCACACAGTCAGTCGGGCCAAGTAGGGCTCAAAGGGCCCCTCCAGGGGGGCACGTTAAGCGTGGCGCTCATACCTGCTGATGGATGTGGGATCGTCAGGGGAACCCCTGCTGGTTTGGGGCCCGAGGCCGGGAGCTGGTTGTCATGGCACCAGCAAGCGAAGTGGTTAGGGACTAAGAAGGAAATCGATGCTGACTTATTTAGTCTGGACTTCCAAGGATCTCAGTGGCACTGAAGCTCCCCAGAGGGCAGTGACAGGGGGATGAGTAATGGACCGTTATGTCAAAGAATAAGACATAATATGGAAATAATGGCTAAACTGCCTCTCACCCTTTAAGACATGAGTCAGAGCCATGCCTGCAAGGGAAGGTGCAGCTTGAGGGCTGGTGAGGTGGAGGGGGGCACCCGCGGGTCGTGCAGCGGCCCTGGGGAGGGCGGACTGTCGCCCTGGGGAGGGCGGACTGTCGCAGCCAGGCAAGCGGAGGGGGCTGGCGTATCCTCCGCCGTCTCCATCTGTTCCCGCAGTGCCTCCTCTCAGAGTCCCCCTCCCAGCCCTCTCTGTCACCATCCTGTGACTTGGCAACCTTTGTGTGGTCTGTGCGTGGGGCTCGGGGTCTCTCACGGTCGTCACTTCTGCTCCTGCGTCCCCATGCTCCTTCCCTCTGCTCCCCTCTGGGAGTGTGTTTCTGATGGTTCCTCCTGCACAAAGTGCATAAAACCCACCAAAGTCAGAGCGTGGCGCGAGCCCGCAAGGCCCAGGCGGGACTCAGCCCCGTGACTGTGCTGTGTTCCTGCTGGGCTGGAGAGGTGGCTCACAGAGCTTCGTTGGCTGAGAAGGTGCTAGAAGGGCTAGAAGAACAGGCGGGAATGTGAGCAGTGAGAGCAGGATGTGGAAGGCAGCGCTGGGTCCCAGGTCCTTTCCCGCCCGGCCTTCGGAAGCTGAGCCCAGGGGCTTCCCGCCAGCCTGTCCTTCCGGAGATCTCGTCTTGTATCCGTTATGAAGTCCATCGGCAAAGACCCTTTCTCCAAATAAGGTCACGTCCACGGATTCCGAGGGTCAGGAGATGACCTCTCTTTGAGGGTGACACTGATCAACCCACAAAAGACAGAAACTGAGATAGAAAGACGCGTCCCCATCTCATTCCCCTGGCAGCCCTCCGTCAGCCTCGGAGGAGGCCGGTGTCCGGAGCAGGCCTTGGACCTGCCTTATCCGATTAAATCCTCAGCCCAGCCCTCTCCAGCGGAGTCCGCTCGTCTTCCCGTTTTAGGGATGATGAATCTGAGCCCAGATTTATACCTGTTCAGCGCAGGCAGTCCCATCCAGACTTCCGCTCCTCATCGCCTCTGTTAGAAGCTTTCCGTTTCTCCCACGGAAGAGGGGGACGGAGGGCAGGGAGGGTGAGAAAAGCAGCCGAGCCCGTGTCTGGATTGACGCCACATCCCCCATCACTGCTCTCTGGAGTCCTGAGTGTGGTTGCTTCGGCACCTGCAGGTGTTTGAGGAACACGAAAGACGGAGAGACTGTTAGAGAACCCAGTCTCCTGACCGGTACCAGGACCGGCATAAGGGGTGGGATTTTAATGGCCGTAAAACACCTCTAATAAACAACACTCCCCACCATTTACTCTGGTGCTTTCTTCCACGTCAGCACCTGAATTATTAAGAGCTCGTTTGCAGCATCCACACAGTTGAAAGGGCCACTTTGGGTGCTAATCAGAGAACGCATGCGGTCTATAGGAGCTAATTAGAGCATCATACAACTTAATAAAGCTTTGCCTGCAAAACTGGATCTCTCGGAGATATTAAATATTCAGAGATGCTTGGCAGACCCGCAAGAAGCAAACACAGAAGCCCTTGTCTGTGAAGATGTGGTGCTGAGCTGCCTCCGTTCTGAAGGCTTTCCAGTTCTCACCGATCTTTTCCAGCTACCTCCATCACGGAATCCGAAGTGGGAACCCCTGTAGGCAGGGGGCAGGTACCATGGGCTTTATCTTTTGATTTCAGACACATTTGTTCCATCCAGTTGAGCATCCGAGCATCCTGCAATCCAGCTGGGACTGAGATGCTATTGCTTTTTAGAGGTTTAATAAGCCCTGTTCATTCGATGGGGAGTTGCTGGAATGAACACTCGTTCCTGAATCTGTGACAACGCATTACAAATACGTCAGGTGCTCAAGACTGAGTTGGGTCTCAGGAAGACCGTAAGGCACTCTTGACCGACATTTTAAAATAACCCTGGAGGTAAATGCCTTCCACATTTTCTCAAGTATTTGAACAGAGTGATTTTGAAAATAATATTAGTTATGTAAGTGAAGAGCAAATCAATCTAATTTGCTTATTGGACTCTTGGAACAAAACCAGAGAATCACTTTTAGGAAATGGTCTCTATAAATATCCACAAGTGTCTGGAGCTCCTGTTATGGCACAGTGGAAAAGAATCCAACTAGGAAGCATCAGGTTGTGGGTTCGATCCCTGGCCTCGCTCAGTGGGTTAAGGATCTGGCATTGCCTTGAGCTGTGGTGTAGGTTGCAGATGCAACCTGGATCCTGTGTTGCTGTGTCTGTGGTGTAGGCCGGCAGCTGTAGCTCCAATTGGATCCCTAGCCTGGGAACCTCCATATGCCGCGGGTGTGGCCCTAAAAAAGGCAAAAATAAAATAATAAAAAAGTAAAAATCCACGAATTTCTAAATTCGGTCAATTAGGACATATTGAATCATATACAAAAAAATATTCTTCACACTACAGAATAATTGTTCCAATTTATTGTTTAATGACAGTTCTGTTAATGCTTTCATGATATTTGTTTGCAAATAATCTTAATTATTATTTAATTATCTTCTCCTCAATAGAGAAGACTGAAGAATCCATCCGCTACCATAAATGAAGACAGGTAATTTTCAATGCCATCCTAAAAGGCATTAGGGGCACCAAGTTTCATTTTTTAAGATTAAATACTTTTATTTTTTAGGACTAGAGCTAAAACACATAGTGAGATACACTTGGACCTTCAGCTTTACCTGTAGTGGTAAAGTTCATGGCACCATTTTTTTCTAAGCCAAAGTCCTGACGCTTCAACTTGCCAAAACCCATTTCACAAGAATGATGAATTACATCATTTCTTTTTCTAAGAATGCTGTGGCCAGTTTATTGTCCAGGTATTTATTATTGGCCTTTCCTTGATCCAGCTTACTATATGAAGCCAACTTTGAATCCAAGTAACCTTTGATTTCAGACAGCCAAATCCAAAGTGGGGCTGGGCTGTTTTAGTGAAATACGGTGCTAAAAAAAAATACTAATGAAGTCATGTAATTACTCACCATTGCTTCATGGGATAAAGACATCTTGAGGCAACCAATGGGAAAATGCCAAGTGGATTCCTGCGTCATAAACACCAAGTGGCGTGAGGATGTAATCCAAGGACTCAGAAATCAGCTCGGTAAATTCTCCCAAAAATAAGGTCATCGCTACTGTTCTAGTAGGGGAAAAAAATCTTAAGAAAAGTCAGAGCATTTTGAAAATGTTTATGCTCATTTTACCTGTGCAAATGTATTTTGCAGTAATTTTTCGGCCTACCTTGCTTTTGTTTCTAGTTCTTTCGTACCATTGAGCCACCTCTCCCTTCTGTTTAAATGCTTATTCCCTTTCAGTGAGTAAATTCGAATTTTCAGTGTAAATGCACACAGCTTCACTACTCTGTCAGCTCAATAACCAACCAGCCACAGTGCTGCTGGGCACAAGAGGGCCCAAGACCCTGCAAAGGGGCCGGCTGAGGAAGGCATGACCAACCCTAAGGAAAGCAGGGACTATTTTGAAGCAAAAGAAACAAGAATTGCCCGTTATTTTAAATTCAGAAAGTCAAGGAATGCATTATGCCTTAGGTACGTTATTACGACTAAAGTACCCACTAGATACCCAGGGTGTCCCCAACTGCCTCAATCTAAATAAGCATATTTGAAACCAAACCACCAAAGTATGTTCCTTCTCCAAGACAGTTTTCTGCAGTGAATGAACGGTCCCACTGTCTGCCCAGTTTTCTAAGCGTGAAAACCGGAAGGGAGTAGTCCCCGATCCCTCCTGCCCCCTCACCCGTCCATCTGTTGTCTGGAGCCGTCCCCTTGGGTCCCCTCCGTATCGCAGTTTCATTCCCTGTGACCTCCTGTTGATGCTCAGACCACGGGCAGGGCACCCTCACCTGCACATTCTCCCACCTGGCCTCTCGTCTCCAGGACTGCACACTGCAGGCCGTTTTCTAGCCAGAGCTGCTCACTGATGTGCCATGAGGGTGAGGCAAGGTGATGAGCCGTTCAGTCCCCAACATGGCCAGAAAGAGTCCTGTGTGCTCATCCCAGCCTCTTGTACAAATACTACTTGTTTGCCTGCATCTCAAAGTGAGAACAGTGGGAAGCTGGGGGCTACACGATGAGCACTGTCAGAAGGTCAGATCCAGGCTTCAGTCCAGCTCAAACCTGGGGGATGTTGTTTGCAAAGTGTGTCTAGTGACTAGGCTCTCATCATGCTCAGGCATTGGGGGAACCTACAGGATGTATTAAAGGCTTAAACTAGGGTCATAAAGATGGAAAACAAAAGGACTCAGGAGATATTTTGCAAGTGGCATTTACCTGGAGAAGGAGGTGTCAAGGAGGGCTCTGGGGTTTCAGGCATCAATTTCTGGCAAAATGAAGGTAACATTTTAAAAAGGTTAGACACAAAGGAGAAAGTGGCATTTGAGGATACATTTGGGAGTAGGGGCTAGCCTTCATAGACTGAGTCTGTGGACTGTGGCATTTAAAATTTATGATGGACATTCATGTGGAAATATCTATCAAAGCATCTGGAATTCAAGTCTGGGGCTCAGAAGAGAGAGAGAAATGAAAAAGATGGTTGTGAGAGCTATTTGTAATGAGATGATGCACCGAGCCCTCCAAGAGAGAGCTGAGCAGAGGCCACCAGTAATATATTGTCTTAGAGGATGGATGGAGGACAGGATCCAGGAATGGAGAGTGATAAGTAGCAATCAGAGATGTAGGAAGAGACCTGGGAGAGTGCCATGGAAGCTGCAAGTTCCAAGAATGAAAAGATGAACAGCACAAAATGTTGTAGGTGCTACAAGTAGGGTGAAAACCAAGAAGAAACCATGGGATGTGGCAATTAGAGGTCACAGCTGAACTTCAAAAGAATAATTGCAGCAGTTGATGTTGATGGCAGCTGCACCAGTTCAGAATTTCCAAGAAACAGATGCCAGAACAGAATAGATACACAAGGGATTTGGGTGGTGGGGAAGGGGGGATTCTTGTGAAGAATAAAGAGAGAAAGGAGGGGTAGTGTTACTGAACTCGGGTTCATCTGCTTTTTGCTCAAGAATTCAACCCTGAGAGAGAAGTATTGGGTAAAGGAAAGAAAACTTTGTTGAGGAAACCAGCAATCCTAGGGAGAAGGTGGACTCATGTCCCAAAGAACCAATCCCCATGTTTTGCTCAGAGATGATATAGGGAAAAGAGGAAGGGGCAGTGTGCTGAGGGGAGGGCTTTGGGCTGTGTGATCAATCCATGGACAGCCCTCTGACTGGTGGGTGGTGAGGTAGCTGGGAGTCAACATCATCCGTCTTCTGGGTCCAGTTGGTCTAGGGTTTTCATGCTTAGGGGCAGCATGCAGGTAACTTCTTCCACCTGCTTTGGGGTGGGGGTCAGTATCTGCAAAACAGCTCAAAGGACATGGTTCACAATATTATCTATAGCTGTTGATGAGGAACAAAACGTCCTTGACTTTGTTGAATGGCTAAACTATTATTATTTTGTCTTGCTTGACTATTTTCCTTTGTTTCTGGGTTTTCTTATTTCTCTGATTAAATGTATTGTTTGGAACTCAGGGAAGCCCTAGGAGACTAAAGTTTTTCTACAAATAAGAGGCAGGCAGAGAATATGGTGTTTGTGTGTGGTGGGGAGTATGTCCTAGGAAGACCCTATAGGATCCCACTTGGTTACAGGAGAAGCAGGCAAGGAGGGTCCACAGACCAAGATGCAGGTGGGACACCCGTGAGAGGAGGGAGGGGAGGAGGGAGAGGGTGGGGGACCCTCGGTGGCAGTGCACTGCTGAGGAGGCTGCAGTGGGCAAGGGGGAAGCCCTGAGCAAAGCCCTCATTGAGAAATCCCACATCAGGATATCAGGGGAACCTGTCATTTCAGGCAGTGCTGGGAGCAGCCCAGAGAACAGGTGGCCATGGCACATAGGGGGAGCAGCTGGATTCTCCTAACCAGCCTCTCCCTGCAGCAGGTCCTCTTGGAATGGGTGTATTTCCCTGGCACCGTAGAGGCCAAAGTGAGCGCTGCCTCGCTTAGGTCTTGAGAAGGAAGCAGAAATGTAACACTCGTGCCTGAGCTGTCCTTATCTGTCTGCACAGCACTCACTGAAACAGGAGACAGGCGCGCTTCAGCAGGCAGGCAAGCCTGGCCAGTAGGCCATGTCCTCTGGGGCTGAAGCATAGAAACCAAGAGGTGGTCACTAAGTGGCAGCCAAGGTCACGCACGAGATGGAGAAGGGGCAGCCTCCAGCCCTCTTTGCTCAGCACCCCTGCCTCCCTCCTGGACCCCTGCACTCCCCGGGCCCTGCCCACCGCATCCAGGAGTCAGCCCTTCACAGTTTCCAGCTGGTGTGTGCTGTCGCCTTGGGTGTGTGTTTTCCTTTCCACGGCGGGCTTTCCCAGGATCTTGTTACCTCCATTTTTCTGGGTAAAGTACGACATTTTAGGGCTTAAGGGAACCTGCTGTTGGAAAGATGGCTCTTCCTGTGTCCACCGGGGCAGGGCTGGGTGTAATTGCTCGCAGACTGCAGTCTGATGGGGGGTGGTCTCGGGAAACATGCCCAGATGCCACGACATTTCCACCCCAAACCCCGTGCGGCCCGTCGCATGCGCCCAGGGACACCGGGCACCTGGTTCCCGAGCAAGGAGCCCAGCTGACCCTCTGTCTTCCCTTCCAGGGGACCTCACGCACTTGCCTCCATACCTTCGAATGGACTTCTTGTTGAACCGAAGCGGTCCAGCCACCAGCAGGGACCTGAGTTTAGGGCAGGCGTGCTTGGAGCCCCAGAAAAGTCGGACCCTGAAACGCCCCACAGTCCTCGAGCCCATCCCCATGGAGGCCGCCTCCTCCACGTCCTCCACGAGGGAGGGACAGCAGTGGCAGCAGGGGGCCGTGGCCACATTACCTCAGCGAGAAGGGGCGGAGCTGGGCCAGGCGGCCAAAATGAGCAGCTCGCAGGAATCTCTGCTGGACTCTCGGGGCCATTTGAAAGGCAACAACCCCTACGCAAAATCCTACACCCTGGTATAACAGACAGCATGACTGGACAGCGGTTGTAAATACAATTTAAAGATTCAATCAAAGCTACCTTTTTTTTACGGAATTCCAATATTTATAATGAAAGAAAATTGCCAAAATATATTAAAAAAAGAGAAAATACTGAAAAAACCACAGACAGTGCAAAGACTCTCCTGCTTTTTTTCTGTCTGAGTGTAAGCTCCATCTGCCTGGGCATCTGATTTTTTGGGAAAGAAGTCCAGTTTTATGATCTTCACAGGCTATTGCATTTTTACTGATTTTCTACAACGTGCATGGGGGAACTCATTCAGCCTTCTGACTGGAAGTTCTGTCACACGAGAGTGAAGAAAGAAAACAGGAAAAAAAAAAATTACCCTCTTCGTGAATTGAAAAGGAACCTTGATTTGGGGACCGGGGGGGACTTTAGTCACGTTTGCACACCTTTCTTTCCCATTAGAAACTGGCTCCTCGATTTGCCCTTCTGTTGTTACTTAGGATGAGTGCCGTCAGTGAAGGGGTGGGGGGAATCCGTTTGGTTTTCTTTTTCGTTTATTTTTTAATTTAATGAGACACTCTTTGCATTTTGTCTAAGCGAAATAAAAAAGAAAAGGTGGTCGGCCTTTATTTCGATGTCTACATCTGTTGTCTCCTCCTGGTCGCTGGTTCCCCCTTCTTAGCGATGCTTGGGCTTGCAAACAGCAGGGCCGAGCCCAGAACTCGGTTTCCTAAAGCAGAGGCTCTGACCTCCCCGGGAGCCTGGGGTCAGGGCGGGGAAGGGCTCAGAAGCAGCAGCGGGTCTCAGTCTCAACGAGGGGCTGGCGGGGATAAGCCGCGCGCTCCGCTCCTTGCTTCCCGCAAGCACCTGGCACTCTAGCTGGGCCGGGGGCCAGCGAACTCTGGCCTGCGGGGCAAAGCCGGCTCACTGCTGTTTTTGTCAATAAAGTTTTATTAGAACACAGCCGCACACACCATTCGCATCTTGTCCGCGACAGCAAAGCTGAGTGGTTACAGCACAGGTGGCTGCAAAGCTGGAACTACTCACCCCCCGGCCCTTTATGGAAAAGGTCGGCAGTCCCGCTGGAGAGCCCCCAGTCAGCTCCGGCTTGCTGCAGGAAGGGAGATGGGGCCAGGAGAGGCCCGTGTGACCTGCCCTCGGGGACCTGGCCCGTCACTGCTGTCACGGGTTCCCAAACGTGCGGTAAGCCGGATGTACGTTCCTCTGACTCACTTCTCTGCACCCAGAGAAAACGAGTCGACAGCGATGTCCCTCCGAACTCACACTTTCTGACCCTTCCCCTTAGTTTCAAGAATTCCCCACGCGGCTTCCCGTCACAGAGCGCTTACTCTCAAGAGGTGTGAGCCGCGTCCTTCCTCCCGCCACCCCCGCAGGGCAGGCTTCAGAAAGAGCCTCTCACCCTCCCGCCCCCACCCCCATTCCAGACGCCCGTAGGTCTCCTGCCAGAGGTTTGGCATCGACCTGAAAACCCAACACTATCACATGCCGTGGCTGCTCAGTTGCCCAGGTAGCAGACTGTACAATTCCCCGCCCCAAATACTCTCTACAGGCTCCCCTTTAAGCCACAGCAAAGGCTGGTTATTGTCATCTGGGAACTTGTTCAGAAATTCCTTTCCTCTCCTCCCTCCCTCTTTCCTTCCTTCCCTCCCTCTTTTCCGTCATTTCTTCCACTTATTTTTCAGGCAGGCCCATTTGCTACATAGATGCCGTGAGTGACACGGAGCACCTGCAAAGCAGGTCTGGGACCGAGTCAGGACCCTCGCAGGCACCAGGTGACTCCCTGGATGACAAATGTTTTTTTCTTGCCCCGGCTTCAGAATTTAATCCACGTTGACAGCTTAGGGTTGCAGACTGCTTTCTTTCTTTCTTTTTTTTTTTAAATACAAAGAAATGAAATGCTACTTTCTGGGCAAACAAAATTAAAGTTCTCTCTTTCATTAATCTAAGACTTATTCCTCAAACTTAGAAGTCTGCCTTTTTCAAAAACTTTTGTCTCCAGCTGTGCCAAAATAAAAAATTCCACATCATGTCTGCCTCGGGCATGGATTGCTTTCAATAATACTGCCTTGAAAATGCTCCTTAAAATAAGTTCAGTCCAGAAGCGCTGTATCATAACATTCACACCGCACCACCACCACCAACCCCCTAGCCTCAGGGAGGGCCTAGTATTCATATCTACAAAGAGACCCAGATCTGTGGATTACAGGGGCACTGTGGATTGAAAATACTATTATTGAGAGTAAGGGGAGTTCCCTTCGTGGCTCAGTGGTTAACGAATCCGACTAAGAACCATGAGGTTGCGGGTTCGATCCCTGGCCTTGCTCAGTGGGTAACGATCCGGCACTGCCGTGAACTGCGGTGTAGGTTGCAGACGCGGCTCGGATCCCGCGTTGCCGTGGCTGTGGTGCAGGCCGGCAGCTACAGCTCCTGTTAGACCCCTAGCCTGGGAACCTCCATATGCCGCGGGTGCGGCTCTACATAAAGGCAAAAAGACAAAAAAAAAAAAAAGAGAGTAAGAATAATTTTCCTCTTGACCTCTGCCTGTCCCTAATCTGATCTTCAGTGCCTTTCAGAGGTCATCTTACTAGCCTACGTCTGCAGCCGGATTGCTGTATCTTGGGGAGCGGTGCGAAACTCAGATAAATTCTCTATCCTCTGGCCAAAACCTCCAGGGTCATTAGACAACTGCTTTGGGGTCCATGAACTGGGTTTGCTGAGGCGTCCATCTGGCCGGCAGAAAGGTGTCCCCCTTCCTGAAGCCAGTGAGGCCTTCTGTCCCCACAGCCAGGGACCACGCTGAGCACGTGAGCATCTGCAGGAACCGTGGTGCTTCCACATCCACATGGTCTGCCCGCCCACTGCCTGGTACCCACCTCTGCTGTGCCGCCCGCGAGAGTCAGGGTGGAGAAGGGAGGTGGGGAAGATGGAAGAGTGAGACGGTACCCAGCGGTCACAGGCTCAGCCCGAGAAGCTCTCGTCCCATCCTCTTGGTGCCCTGGCTACAGAGACTCTCAGGAAACCTGGACATACAGAAAGCACCGTGGCTCATGTTCACTGCCTTTACGATAAGTGCCAGATCACCTCTCAGTTAAGGTTGCTCAGTCTGAGACCTTGACTCCTCGTGGGCCAAAAAGCCTCATGCAATTCTTTAAGGAAATGGCTGAGCCCTTCCAGAGAAGCTGGGATCTCTGCAAGTCTATTTCCAGTGATGGCGGACATGTGGACAGTCTCCAGGGACTGGACCAGGATCCGGACTTCAAGGGCTAGTTCATTACAGTCACCTACTCTGCAGAGGTTTGAAGGAAGCCAAAAGTACGTCCATAGTAAAAGCCATCTTTTTTCTTAAGTCGAAGTTTAATTTACAATGCTGTGTTGCAAGAGTCAACAGTGATTCAGTATATATATTTTTATGTATTAAATATATATTCTTTTTCAGCTTCTTTTCCGTCATAGGCTAGTGCGAGGCAGTGAGTACAGTTCCCTGTGCTTTACTGTAGGTCCTTGCTGTTTATCTGTTTTATGTACAGTAGTGTGTATATGAAAACTGTCTTCTTCAAAGAACATGACTCAGAAGGTGTCATCAGCTTTCTGAAGGTCACTTGGGAAGGCTAAGCATCAACCTTTAATATCCAAGGGTCCTGAACAACAAACAACAAGTTTCTACTGTATGGCACAAGGAACTATATTCAGTATCCTGTGACAAACCTTAATAGAGAAGAATATTTTTTAAAAAGAATATATATATATATCTACATATGTATGTATATAGAGAGAGAATCATGTTGCTGTGCAGCAGAAATTAACAATACCATAAATCAACTAAACTTCAGCGATAAGAAAAAATAATAAATATAAAATCCAAGAGTCCTGAGGCCCACGGTATTTTTCCACCCACTGGACAAAAATGACCTGTCAAACAGCAGAGCCAGAGGAATGAGGCTGGAGTGAAGGATTTCTTCAGCTCCAGGAGCCAAGCTACTTGGAGCCCCAACAGTGGTTTAAATCAAGGAGGCTTTGGCCAGCGTGCAGCTGTGTTTGCTCTTGTGCATTTGTTTGTTTGAGGAGAAGCCCTGGGACGGCCGGGCACTGGAGCAGCATCAGGAATTTCTGAGCCTGATGAGATGGAGGTGGACACAGCGGCCTTGGAGGAGCGGTCCTGCCTGAGCCCTCACCTGGGCGAGCTGGGGCCTGAGCTGAGGGACTCAGCGTTTCCTGGTCCCTCAAGGGGAAAGAGGAACAAGCGGTCCTGCGTGAGGCCCTGGCCTTGTGTGCGTCTTCTGAGCAGGGGCACGAATGGGTTTTGTTCTGTGCTATCTTGTCAAGGGCGTCTGCATAACAAATAGTCTTGGACGACAGAGGCGGGTTTCCTGGTGCGGCGAAAGCCAGCTCTGCTTGCCGACAAGGACGGTGAAAGCAGTCCTTGTCAGCACACAGTTCAACAGGTAGGTTTACCGTCAACCTCTTGCAAAAGTTTGGGGCTTGGAGTTCCCGTTGTAGCTCAGGGGTAACGACCCAACTAGCATCCATGACTCGGTTTCAGTCCCTGGCCTTGCTGGGTTAAGGATCTGGTGTTGCCATGAGCTACGGTGTAGGTTGCAGACTCGGCTTAGATCCTGCGTTGATGTGGCTGTGGTGGAGGCCGGCGGCTACAGCTCCGATTTGACCCCCTTGCCTGGGAACCTCCATATGCCTCAGGTGTGGCCCTAAAAAGCAAAAAAAAAAAAAAAAAGATTTGGGGTTTCCTAGGCATTTGACACAGGCATTCAAACCCCACTCTCCCCCGACTAGCCGGGTGGTCTCAGGCAGGGCCCCCCACCTCCTCCACTTCCACTCCTGTGTCATCTCCCCAATAAAGCCCACCCTTCCACCCCCCCAGCCCTCCTGAGCCCCCCGAAGCTTCGCTCGCTCTCTGTCCACACCCTTATCACCCTCTAACTGCCGCTTAATTTACTTCCGATGTTTACCGTTCCTCAGCTGTCCCCTCCCACGGCCGTGTCAGCTCCACGGGGGCAGAGCCCTTTGTCTTGTTCATTGCGTTCCTCACTTCTTAGAACAGACCCGAGCCCGTAGCACTCATCCTACAAACATTTGTTGAATTGGAAACAAATTTTGGGGTTTCCTAAGCTCAGGGGTCTGTGCACAAACCCCCCTGGGGCCCGGGGGGCTTCGGAGGGGCTGATGGGAGCAGAGCACTCGTGCCAGCTGCTGGGCTGTGACACCACACCGTGCCTCTGCCAGCATCCGTGGAACCTCAGCGGTCAACCTTTCAAGTATGGGGAAAATCTGAGTCCTTGACACCAAGCGGACTTGGGCAGCACGCCCCTCCTCCACTCCCTCGCGGACTAGTGACGGCCTAGACCTCCGGGTGTGACCCACCCACTCAGAAAGCGTTTGCAGTTTGGTGGGAAGTCTTTTCTTTCCTCTTCTCAATCACTCACTTTGAGAAATAGAAGAAAAAAAAAAAAAAAAACTTGGGGAAAGTAACTTTCAAGCATGTGGCAAAGGGTGTCTGCTTTATCTCCCCAGACAGGCCTGGCAACACCAGAAAGCCCTTTGTGTCCCAGAAATGGCACACCAGCGGTGGGAGGACAGGCGATGTTTAGCATTTCTGGCCCCGTTCCTCCCCAGAACGGGCCGTGCTGTGTGTGTATCCAGGGAGAAGGGACAGAAGGGACCTTGAGGGCAGCAGAGCTGCGGCCAGACCCCACCTGGTGGTTACCTGCGCCTCTCGTGCACCCCCACCAGAGCGAAAGCAGCATCTCAACCACGCCACGTGTGGGCGCAGGGGTAAGGCTCGCGAAGAGCGAATTCAGTTTTTTGCCTCCATCTCTTATCCTCTGGGGTCCCCTAAGGGCCGAGTGCCTCGCTAAAGAGAGGGGACCTCCTCCTGCCACCCTATGGAGAAATACTTTAGCCGTCTATTTAAAAGATGCTTCCTGTTTCTAGATCTGAAATGACAGGTGTCTTCTAAGGTGGTGACTTCTGAGACAGAGACGTGATGGTGCCGGGCGCCGATCCAGCATCCGGCCCCCAGGCAGGTGGAAAATGAGGGTCCTTGCCTTGAGCAAAAATCACTGTGCCCTCACTCAGTGTCACACAAGTCAGACACACCCCGCACCACCAACAACCACCAGCTTCTATCTCCCCACCCACAGGGAGAGTTTGCTCCACCACGGCCCAGGACAGTCCCAAGAGATGGACTTTGCGCCTGCAAAGCCAAGGGCAAGCCAGGAACAAATGCATACGTTAGCACTGACTGTACTTTTTTAATTTTCATCTTCATATTTGTTTAGGGCTGCACCTGCAGCATATGGAAGTTCCCAGGCTAGGGGTCGAATCGGAGCTACAGCTGCCGGCCACAGTCACAGGAACTCCAGATCTGAGCCGCGTCTGCGACCTACACCACAGCTCACAACAACTCCAGATCCTTAGCCCACTGAGCGAGGCCAGGGATCGAACCTGCATCTTCACAGGGACGACATCAGGTCTTTAACCTGCCTAGCCACAATGGGAACCCCCAGAACTTATCTTACTTCAATGCAGCATCAGGCCAGCGTAGTACCTACCTCTCCGATGGCTTAGCCACCTGACAAGAGAGCGTTCCTGTCCCCAGAAACTTCTACGTCTTCTCTTTCACAGTCTTCGGCTCCGTGGCTCTTAGCAGATGACGTTTGTCTCTCTCCCTCGCAAGGTTAACCCTCAGCATCTGGTTTTCCTTTAAGAGGAGTGAGAGTCTTTTGCGTCAAGCCAAGTGCAGTGAAAAGATGCTCTGCCAAGGGGCCTCAGAGCTCCCAGGAAGGGGACTTTCTTACGATTCTAGGCGACATGGAGAAGCCTCCGGTGCCCATTCCCATCAAAGGCTGTTGTCGACACGCGCTTGTCTGCCAGCCTGCCTCCTGCACCCGTTCTGCCCAGTGCGGAGATGCGATGGGGCCAGAAGATCCCTACAGCCCTTCCGGCTCAGCAAGGACACGGTCCTGCCCGGGGTCAAACTCATGTGCCCACTGTCTGAGCTCCCGGGACCTGAGTGTGAGCGGGGGGCCTGCCGCTCATCCCCTTTTGTGTACCGCATTTTAGGCACCAGCCGAAACCGGTGAATGTTTTTCAAGGATGCTTCAGTGAAGCAAATGTAGGTGTGCAGATGTGTCGTGATGCCGTAAAAAAAGATGTTCTGAATGGCCATGAAACCAGGATATAAGACCGATTTTAGCCTTTTTAATAAATCCCTCCATTCCGCTGATTATGCATTTGCTCTTTACCTTGGGAGGGGGGGAAGTGAAGAAACAATGTGACTGTCTGAAGGTCTCAGGGGACAAAGATGCACCACGCGCAGCATAAAGCTTCACAAACTGGTGTTGAAACGCCCAACCTTCCCTCAGGCCCTTCTCCACAAAACACTTTCTCTAGGTAGTTTCTTTCCAAACAGCACTTTCAGCAGATTTCTAAGTTTGTGCTGATAATCCTTGTGAAAGTCTGCGGAAAAGTGATTTTTGTCGTGGTCGCCATTATGGGGCAAAGGCTAGCGCGGTCTGTCCTTGGTGGGGGAGGCCCCAGCCCCTCCCTCGCTCAGGCCGCTGGTCCTCCATGTCCCCTGGTACCTCTTCCACGGACAGGCGCATCGCAGCATCTCTGTCCTGGAGATGTGAGCCGGGGTGGAACAGCAAGTCTCCCGGGAGGCTGGCGCCTCTGCTCGCCCAGCTCCTCCAGGACCCCCACCGGACGCCACCCCATCTCCTCTCCCGCTCAGCGGGCAGACAACCCAGAAAACAGAAGCCACCGAAGAGGAGTGACTTCCTTTTCCCACAGGCGCGCCCAAACTCTTCCTTGCCACTGGGGAGAGGAATCTAGAACAGGAGCTGGAAGAAAGAGATGCTGTGTATCAGATGTGGCCTCAGACCAGCCGAAGCAGAAGAAGCTCTACTTGTCCTATTCAGTTGCCCCGTAGAGGGCTTCCCAAAGACACTAAAATCAACCTCAATCTTAAAAAAGCCCAGACAGGCCAGAGTGAAATCAGCGTGAGACGGCGAGGCATACACGCAGAGTCAGGGGCGGGACCGTGAGGGGTCCTGCTGCTGCTGCTCCCAAGCCCTCAGGTCCTGTTTTCCCCTTCATGTGCTGGCCCCCAGTTTCTCCGTGCTTTTCTTCTAACGGTAGCACCTGCAACTTTCTTCAGCGGACAGCTCTTGAGCCACTGGGATTGCATGTCCTGCAAGCATGAAGGGCTCAAATGCTCCTGGACGGATCTTAGCCAATGGCTACAAGTGCAGGAACAGAATCTGAGTGGCCATTTGCCAGATAGCACATGCTTGCTTCTCCCTTTGCCACCCTTTCCTCGCCCACGTCCTTTCTGCTTTCTCCCGGTAGCCCTTTAATAAGTCATCTGCATACAAATTCACATCTCGAGTTCAATTTTTCGGGAGCCCTACCTCATGGAAGGTCGTCTTCTTCGTTCCACCCCCATCCTTGTCCTCCTGCCTCCTATGGATCCGATGTTCAATAAATGGCAATAAATCATTAAAAGTGCATATCATTGTAAATGTTAACATCTTTCTTATTCTCCTTATTAAGGAATATTATTATTCTCCTTATTAATCGTATCACGATGTCCTTGGAGAGATGCTTATTGAAAGGACTCTGAATTCTTCAGTGGATGGTTCGAGTATGCCTTGGCCAAAAGTAAATGAGAAAGCGTAAGATGAAATCCCCTTGAAACACCAAGTGCTCTTCTGCACACTCAAGGGGACACGGGCCAGCCCTGGGGGGGGGCAGCCCTGGGGGGGGGGGCAGCCCCGGGTTGGGGGGCAGCCCGGGGGGGGCAGCCCTGGGGGACCTACTTGGCAGCAGTTCATGATACAGGGGAGGAAAATGGGAACCAGCGTGAAAGCTCACTGACATGGCACCCAACACGCAGCAAGGAGAGGCTCATTCTGGGTCAAGCCTTCCCTCCCAGCCCCTCTTCCAGATGAAGAGCTGCCAGGATGCTGCTGGAGCAGACCCGCAGCAAAGGATCTTTTCATCTGGATTGACAGGCTTGGGGGAGCAGTAAATCAGTCCAGGCTTTGAAGCCAAGGAGAAGAAAGTCGTTCGGTTTCTTTAGCGGGTTGGACTCAGCCAGGAAGCACCTAAATTTAGTGCTATGTTTGATGACAAAATCCTTTCCAGCTTCCTAACCTAATGAGGATTAACACTGGGACCAGCAGCAAAGGTTTTCAAAGACAGGAGATGAGATATTTATAGGTCATACAATCCGTGTGGAACCTTGAGCACCATTTCCCAAAATTTGAGCGTGGCTTCCTTTTAAGGCTCCTCTGTGACACCCCGGGCTGTAGCTGCTGCATCCTCCCAGCTCCCTGCTAAGAAGAGCCCCGCGTTTTTAACACCTGGGGCCAGAGACTGTGGAGCTGGGCACGGTATTTCAAAAGAGGCTCGGAAAAAAGATGGCATTTCACACAAAGATAACAGGATCTGATCTTTGGACCAAAAATAATAAATATGGGAAAATATTATTTTTGGACCAAAGACAATAAAGATGGCATTCCACACAAAGGATCTGATCTTTGGACCAAAAATAATAAATATGTGCTTTATTAGAACCTGCCTCACTCTAGAGACAGAAACGCCTCTGGCATCCTGAACACACCACACCCGGTCTTTCCATCAGGCAGTTCATCTTGAGAGTTTATGACCCCCTTGCTTTTCTTTAGTCATTCCAAAGGCTTCTGCAGTGGCCTACCCCAGGCCACTCATCCTTCAGGAAACATAAAACACCGTGGTTAAGAGCATGAGACTGGAGTCAGAATCCCGGGTTCAGATCTAGGCTGTGGCCCGGACCACCTTGTAACCCTGGGCAAGTTACGTCCCCCGTCTCAATTTCCTTATCTGTAAAGCATGGGAAACGACAGTAAGTCCTTTTAGGGGTGTTGTGAATATAACATGAGTTAATGCGTCTAAAAGCCTTCGAGCAGTGCTTGGCACAGAATAGGCTCTCCGTCAACGGTATTCTTTTTGACCCACTTAGGACCCTGTGTGTGGAGCGGCACCTGTTGATGGAGAATGTCCCAACAAACATCCTACCCAACCAACCCAAGAACTGTTTCAACACTGGGGCTGAAAAGGGTCATTTTATTACATTTGCATCTGGGCATAAAGCAGCACTCCTGGGGGGTCTGGAATGGACGCATGCCCGTGGTACCGTGCCTAGCCCAACAGGACGCGTGTGAGTGCGATTAATCATGCTTAAACGTTTAACTGTGCAGTTCCTTTTTAATCCTGATATCATGTCTTCTGCTTAGTCAAACCAGTCTGGTTCATAAAATTAATTATATTAATATGTATCATGGGAGTTCCCATTGCGGCTCAGTGGAAACAAATCTGACTAGTATCCACGAGGATGCAGGTTCCATCCTTGGCCTCGCTCAGTGGATTAAGGATCTGGCATTGCTGCGAGCTGTGGTGTAGATGGCAGATGTGGCTCGGATCCCGAGTTGCTGTGGCTGTGGTGTAGGCCAGCAGCTGCAGCTCCGATTCAACCCCTAGCCTGGGAACTTCCATATGCTGCTGGTGTGGCCATAAAAAGACAAAAAAAAAAAATTACAAAATATATATATATATGTAGGGAAGGGAGCAGAGGCCCTAATTAAAACCCCTTCCTAAAGGATGTCTACCAAAAATGTATAAATGAAGGCATTTCCAGCTTAAGTTTTGAAAGAAACAGTTCCATTATCACTATGAAAAGAGAAATGTTTAAAAATTTTAAATAGTCATTAATGCATGTAAGTCCATGTTCTCTTTTATTTCTTATTTATTACATTTAATAAAAGTAATACAAGCAAGTTATTGTTCCCCAAACATTACGGCTTTTTTTAATAGCCAAATTATATTGAGTAGCATCTGAGTAAATAAAGGAAACCGTCCATTTGGACCCTAGTGAGGCAGGCACTGTAACGCACAGTACACCCCTCTTGAAAACACCCTTCTGTGGTCTCTAGAGAGTCTGGCTTACGCAAGTTTCCCCATCCTTCAACAGTTAGACTGGATTTACCTAGCTTCCATATAAAGTCCATGGAGAGTTTAACTAGTATAATCTTTTGTTTTCTTCTATGGCCGCAACTGCAGCATCTAGAAATTCCCGGGGCCAGGGATTGAAACCAAGCCATAGCTTCAGCAATACCGGATTCGTTGACCCACTGAGCCCGGCCGGGGACCGACAGCAGAAACGGGCACAACACTGTGAATCAATTATACTCTAATAAAAAAGTTAAATAAAAAGATAAGC
This sequence comes from Catagonus wagneri, assembly GCA_004024745.2. Classification (NCBI taxonomy): domain Eukaryota; kingdom Metazoa; phylum Chordata; class Mammalia; order Artiodactyla; family Tayassuidae; genus Catagonus; species Catagonus wagneri. Next base: position 8,894,128 of record PVHT020000170.1, on the reverse strand, counting down.
ATTTTCTCCATGTAAAATAAATTAATACATGGAGGGTTCTCTCCTGTCCCTCCCCCCCGCCCCTCAGTGACAATCAAGGGACATGCACATGGTTCGTGACAAGCTGCCAAGGGCGAGGCCTGCCTCCAGCCCTGGCTGCTGCTTCAGCCTCAATGCCCCCCCTCACCGCCCAGGGCCGAGGTCCTGCCGTGGTGGCTCCATCCCCCTGTTGTCCTTACGGATTCTGGTCCACCTGGAGCCCTGCTCCTCACTGGGACGTGTGGGACTTTGAGGCTGCCTGGGACCTGTGTGGCTAAACACCTCTGTCAGCTCGACTACGCCCAGACCGTGTGCTCTGGCCCCACCCTAAGGGGCGAGCAGTGTATCCGGACTGGGCCTAGGGGTTTCTCAAGCATCCCTTTTTTTAGGGTTGCAACTGCGGCACATGGAAGCGCCCAGGCCCGGGGTTGAATCGGACCCACAGCTGCCGGTCTGCACCACAGCCACGGCAACACAGGTCTGAGCCACATCTGTGACCTACACCATAGCTCACGGCATCGCCAGATCCCCAACCCACTGATCAGGGCCAGGGATTGAGCCCGTGTCCTCACGGACACCACTCGGGTTCATCACCGCTGAGCCACAACGGGAACCCTGGTTCCTCAAACTTCTACGTGACTGTTGCCTCATTAGAATTTTAACCCTGGAAGGACACAGAACGCGGGAGGAGGGTCTTCACAGATGCCCACCGAGGGCTCTGTTCTAACCTCATTCCCCGCTAAGCAGCTCGCACGTTAAATCCTTCTTTCCCTTTGCAAGCAGTTGAAAAGGTGCCTTTGCATTTTACTCTCCAGGCCTCTAGTTTTTTTTATACTCTTTGTACTCAGCCCTCCAGGCTTTCTCGCCGAAACTCACAAATCCTCTTGTCCCACAACAAAGCTCTGCTCTCGTAAATCAAAACCCACCTGGTTTTCAGAAAGCCTTTCCGGTGACTTTCAAGAGCCAGTTTTGGAGTTCCAAGCCTGGAATACGGCCTTTGTTCTTGACGTTAGCCTCCCTTCCCTGGAGATCTGGGAAAGAGAAAACTGCCTGGGAAGACAGGGGAAAACGAAGGGAAAATATAAAGATGATCAGTTGTGGAGTTCCCGCTGTGGCTCAGTGGAAAGGAACCTGATGAGTATCCACGAGGATGCAGGTTCCATCCCTGGCCCCACTCAGTGGGTTAAGGATCCAGCATTGCCGAGAGCTGTGGTATAGGTTACAGATGCTGCTTGGATCTGGCGTTGCTGGGGCTGTGGTGTAGGCCGGCAGCTGCAGCTCCAATTCGACCCCTAGCCTGGGAACTTCCACATGCTGCACTTGTGGCCTTAAATAAATAATTAAATAAATAATGCCCATTTGCCACAACAGCCGTGCATAACACACTACGAGGATGTAGTGAGCAGACTGTGTTTCTTCCAAGATAATGTTGAAGTTCCAAGCCTGGTACCTATTAAGGTGACCTTAATTCCAAAACAGAATTTTTGCAGCTACAATCAAATTAAGATGGCATCATACTTGATTAGGGTGGGCCCTGCTCCAACGTGACTGCATCCTTATAAGAGAAAAGACATACACACGCAGGGCCATCAGCCACGTGGTACAGGAGACAGAGACGGAGGTGGTACATCTACAAGCCAAGGAACACCAAGGATCACCAGCAGCATCAGAAACTACGAAGATCAAGGAACGGATTCTCTCCTAGAGCCGTCAGAGAGAGCAGGGCCTTCCCAACACCTTGGTTTCAAATTTTGGGCCTCCAGAACTATGAGAGAGTAAATGTCTGTTGTTTTCAGCCACCCAATTAGTATAACTGATTGTGCTGGCACTAGGACACTAATGCAGACAGCTATTTTACTGCCATGGAACGGAAACCCACTCCACCTTTCTTCCAAAACCCGTGAGAGTCTGTTATCATCCTTCGATGGAAGTGGGTACATACCCAATCTGTTTTGATTTAATCAAGAAAGATTTCATTAACTTAAGCTGAAATTCAGAGAATAGTACTTATCGGCTTCAGGAATGGCTGGATCCAGGTGCTCAGTGTTACTGTCATCCTACAGCTTCCTCTCTTCTCCTCTTATCCTTCGTCCTTCCAAAGTCAACCTATCAATCCCATCTTTTTGTTCCTTCTTTGCTATTATTCCCCCAAATTATCCTTCCTCTTTCTCTGTTCAGCCATTCAACCACATCATCAGTTTTTATGCTGAAAGCTCATTCAGATAAGCAGTGTTGAACAGTGGTTAGGAGCACAGATTACTGGCAGTTCTGCCTCATTAGCTCTGTGTTCTTGAGCAAGTTATCAACCTCCCCATGTCTCATTTATAAAACAGAGATAATAAAAATAATTTTTAGAAAAGGCCTCACAGTGTTGCTTTGAGAATTAAGTGAATTGAAAGAAAGTAAACACAAGTCAGTGGGTTTCTACACATTAAAGACTGTGAGCAGGGCCAGACATGTAGTAAGTTCCATATCTGTGCCCTGATTTGTAGACGTAGTGACATATTATGTGAAGTCCTTTTAAATTAATAGTAAAACATTTCACGCAAGGCTATGACATAGAATTGCCATTCCCAGAAATTATACAAACAAAGTGGATCTCAGAGTGGTTTAGTATCCTCTCCAAGGTCACCAAGCTAGCGAGGACTGTGGCCAGGATTCCGAAATAGGTTTTCCATTTCCGAGTGTGAAGATTTGTCACCACGCATCTGATCTCTCCCTTTACTTTGGCTTTTTCTCCTCTGTCAACCAAAATACCAAGTCTCCCTTGTTCTAAAAATATTCTCCCTTCTATCCTACTGGGACCTGACTGTCCTGTGCTGGCCATGAAGCTTCAAACGTGTGTCTTCATTTTTTTTTTTAGGTTTTTAGGTTCGCACCCGCAGTGTATGGAAGTTCCCAGGCTAGGGGTCGAATCAGAGCTACAGCTGCCAGCCTACACCACAGCTTGTGGGAACACAGGATCTGAGCTGCATCTGAGACCTACACCACAGCTCACGGCAACACTGACCTTTAACCCACTGAGCGAGGCCAGGGATCGAACAAACATCTTCTTGGATACTAGTCATGTTCATTACAGCTGAGCCACAGCAGAACTCCTGTCTTCACTTTTATGTATTAGGGTTTCATAGAAGTAAGAGGCTGACATTCAGCACTCCCATTTTTCCAGTCACCGCTTACTTCATAACCTTTACAATCTTGTTTTCTTCCTGGCGTTCTCCCAAAAATGCTCCCTTGAAGGTCAGCGAACAGCTCTTGAGTGTCGGATGGAATGGCCTCTCTGAGGCCCAGGCTTCCTGACTGTTCTGTGGAAGCGGGCCTGTTACTTGTCAGCTCTCCCTCGAATCCACCCCCTACCCTTCGCTCCCCCGGTCCTGGTCTGTGCAGGCTGCCATAACAAAATAGCACGGACTGGGGCTTAAACAATGACTTAAACAATAGCCATTTACTTCTCACGGTTCAGGAGGCTGTGGCGTCCTGGATCAAGGTGCCCACAGACTGAGTTCTTGGTGAGGCCTGTCTTCCTGGCTTGTGGATGGCAGCCTGCTCGCTGTGTCCTTATATGGCCTTTCCCGGAGGGGATCACGGGCTGGGGTCCGGTTTCTCCCCTCCCTCCCCTCCTCCCCCTTCTTCAAGCATTGCCAGCCCGTCATGGGGCTCCTCGCTCATGACCTCATCTAAACCGAATTACCTCCCAAAGGCCCCACCTCCAGACACCATCATACTGGGAGTAAGGGCTTCAACGTAGGGTACTGGGGAGGGGAGCGGGGTGTGGCCTCTCCTGTCCACCATCAGGGGTCTTGGAGTGCCGTGCGATGTGTGTGCCCTCTGGTCCCCCATTGGCGTCGCGGCCTCTCCAGCTGGAACCAGGGGCTGCCGTTTCTCCAGAGTCATCAGGTCAGTTGGAAAGAAATAAGATGTCAAGTTCTGACTATCTGAAGGTTTTCTTTTTCCTTTTTTAAGCTCTAGCCCAAGGAAAAGATAATAAGATTTTTTTAAAGATCTGCTTCTCCTAAGAGGGAAAAATACTCTCTTTAGACCAGAAGAGAAGAAGGAAAAGGAAAAGAGTTAAACGCATGCAAGGTCTCTGAGAACAAGTCTTCAACCCAGCACAGCACAAGGGCCAAGGGGAGGAAGCCAGGAAACCCCTGATAACATCTGAGGACCTAAGAGCCGGGGAGACCTGGGAGCCTCTGGGCACCAAGACGGGTGAGAACACGCAACTGCAAGGATGCTGAGGCCAAGGGCTCAAGGCAGGTTCAGGGACCTGACCCCTGATAGAGCGCAGAGTGATGGATGGAGCAGCGGCAGCGTGGGAGGAGGGGCCGCGGCTCTGGGGGCGGGCCTGGGGGCGGGCCTGGGGGCGGGGAGGTCTCAGAACCGGAACCGGAAGTGCCAATGGCACCCGTAGCTCCAGAGGAGGCCCTGACTGATGCGGAAATGCCAGCGTGCCAGTCTCTACCGTGAATGCGCCCTTTTCTGAAGAGAAAGAGAGCGAGAAAGGAACCTGGATCCTCCTTGTGTTTATGAATCTTGACTTCGGGAGATCCCGTGTCTGCTCCTTGCAGACAGGGGCGTCCAGGGAGATGGTAAATTGCATGACCCAGGCACCGGCCTGTGCCGTTCTGGAAGCCGGTAAGACAGTCCCCGCGGGGCGTGGCCTTTGTGTCCCCCGCGGGGGCTGGAGATCCTGCGCAGCCAGTGGGGAAGGAGGGATGGGCGTCAGAGGCTGGGGGGGGGCAGGAGACCCCGCACTGTTTGCACACCACCCTCTCCCGCTGTGGGGGAGCGTCCCTACCGCAGGGCTCGGGGATGGCCCGCGCCCAGCACCCTGCGCTGGTCTCACGGGTCTGATGGGGCGGCCTCCGCTCACAGCCCTGGGAGGACGGCACACTCGCCACGCAGGGCGGCCCGGGGTTGACACCTGGGAACAGAGTGAACACCAGGGCTGCGGGAGGAGGCTTTGGGCTGTCAGGAGGGGGAGTCCCCGCTGGAGACTATGGGGAGCCTGTTTGAATAGTTCCGCAGGCTGGCGGGGAGCTGACACCTGCCACCCGCTATGAACAGGTCCCGGTGATGGACCCGTCTGCCCCGCTCTGCTCCCTCACCACCCCGGCAGTGGCCCAGCACCTGCGTGAATGAGAGAGGCTCATCCTCCCAAGAGAGTGATGGGCCCAGCCAAGCGCGGTGACCCCAGTCCTGCTCCCTCCAGTCTTCTTCTCACTCCGGAAAAACCAGTCCTCCTCCACTTACGTTCTCGTTGACTTCCCACTGCCCCTGGACTTGACTCTGGAGGCCCTCTGATGGTCTGCCCCCCTCCCCAGGCTTCGCTCCCCACCCCGGCCAGGTGCCAGTGATGCTCCTGGTGCCAGTGATGACGGGCACGGTGGCATTTCGGCATCAGTCAGTGATGGCTGTGCTCCCGGGCCTCTGCTCACACTCATCCTTCAGGGGAACACTTTGCTATGTCCCACTCTCACCCAGCCTTCAGAACTCCCTTCAGGTGTCACGCCTGAGTCTGCATATGGGAAAAAGCTCCCAAACACCAAAGCCTCCATCAAGGCCAAGATCTACCTGAACTCTCATGAAACATCCACTTGTCTGCTCCCCCACCCCCAGACTGTGAGCTTCTAGGGCCAAGGGGCTCATCCCTTCACAAGGCACCCCACCCAGTCAGCCCCTTCCAGTGCTTGGTGCATAGTCAGGTCCCAGCAAAGGCTTGTGGGATAAACATAACAATAAAACAGTTGTTGCACATTGTCTTTATCATGCCAGCCCTAGAAAGCCCTTCCCAGGCATGATGAGCCCATGGGACCCTCCCACCAGCCCAATGAGGCAGTACTCTGTATTTTACAGATGCTGCCATGGAGTGCAGAGAGCTGTTGTAGCTTCCCTAACACTCTAATAAGTGGCTGAAGCAGGAGCTGTGTCCCTAGGGCCTGGATTCCTGACCACCACACTGTTCCCTGAGTGCTGCCTGCAAGGTCTGAGCAGCCAGCCGGGACCTTCAGCATTGGGGAGCTGTGCTCTCGGAGCCAGGGCAAAGCAAGGGTTAATGGACCCACACCAGGCTGCCCTAAGGCTCTTCAAAGACAGCAGGATGCCCTCTAATGAGGGAGCTTTTTTAGGATCTGAATTACAGAAACTCCCCAGCTGGGTTTGGGTCCCGTTATGAACTCATAGGGGTCTCTTCAACTCAATGAAAATCAACAGTTTAATGAACAAGAAAAAAAAAGTGCATATTTAACAGAGTTAAAAGAAAGGGTAACCATACCAATTTTCTCCAGGAAGGAATAGATGATCAAAGGTTTCACGGAAGCAGGGCTGATGCGTTCTGCAAAGGCTGCCCCTCTCCTCACTTTGGGAAGATGCATGGCTTCTTGGGGTGACCAGCTCCCTGCTGCAAAAGAGGCTGCTCACAGACACGTCCCTGAGAGCCAATCAAGTCCTTTTTGTTGTTATTTTCCTTAAAGTAACAAAGAAAGTTACTAGAAGGAAGCTAATGCTATAATGCTATAAAAACCCTCCTGTGAAGAGAGAAGTTCTCTCGAAGTACTAAGAAATGGCTATTTTTCATTAAAGTTCACTGCTAATGTTTCATGGCTTTCAAGTAACTACTCAAGGTAACATTTTCAACTGAAAGATGCTTTGGGGTTGAGGCCCAAATGAGCCATTTGTGAAAGATTTAGACTTGTTTTATCCAAATCCTTCCAGTTTAGTGAGGATTTTTTTCCTTTTAGTATGAATCTTCCAGTTTATTTGTGTAGAGTCGAATGGAATGGACTATTATATTTCTTCCAATTTCTTTCTTTATGTGTGGTGGTTTCTCATATTTCTTTACGCATATCAGTGCTTTATCTTTTTCTTAACTAGGTGAGCTGGTAGTTTATTCATTTTTAAGGTACACTTTTGCATTTCTTTATTCGTTCTATTTTCCAGCTCATTAATTTATGAGGTTTTTTTGGTTTGTTTGTTTGTTTGGTCTTTTTAGGGCTCCACCTGTGGCATATGGAAGTTCCCAGGCTAGGAGCTGAATCAGACCTGCAGCTGCCGGCTTATACCATAGCCACAGCAAAGTGCCTCGCCTGCAACCTACAGCGCAGCTCACCCAGTCAAGAGGGACTCTTTCATGAAAGCAGGAAGAGTATGAGGGCAGGACTTCCGGTAACGAGGGCTAAGGAGATAGAGAACTCTCTAGGTTCCTCCATCGAACCGCCTGAATGTCCATCCCAGGAAGGACCAAGCATTCGGATCCTCAGCATTTCATAACCTGTGACTCTTCTTCAATTATCTTCTAAAATAAATCCATTTTTAGCTGAACTGTAGGAATAGTTGGAACCCTTTTATGTTTTGCCTTGTCAATCACTATTAACCATAAAACTCACCAGGTATCAGTATCTGATTCTATTCAATGGGCAGCAGTTGAGAAGGACCTCAAAAATCAGTGAGCATCAACCGCCAGAGAGGCAATGATAACTGGCAGAGCAGGATGTAATCTCACCCAGGCGACCCAGAAAACACTTGCCCTTTTTTGAAAACCTCCTGACCCCATCCTCAGAGGATCCAGTGTCTGTAAGAGAAGGGGTGGGGAGGAACAAGAGGAGGAGGAGGTGTGGCCTGCTCTGTGGGGAGAAGGGAAGACTGACCCCAGCTTGACAGGGGTGTTTGCAAAGGAACGACACCTAATCTTGGGTGCCGCAGTGAGACCATGCTGAGAATCAAAGGGTCTGAGGAAGAAGAGATTCTGACCAGGGGCCGATTCGGGGAGAGCTCGTCCTAGCAGAGTTTGGAAGGACAGAAACTGGGGGGTAAGAACTGCAGGGTTTCTGTTCATCATTCGAATGAGCTGACTCTTCACCAGAAGCCAGTTCTACTTGGCTGCTTCTTCTTGTGAGTGAATGAATAAGTTCAAATTTCCAAAAGTTAGAATTTTCAGCTTGTATACTTTTGAACTTTATGGCTTAAGCTCCGTCAATCCTTGTTTCTTATCAAGGAATAGGAGCAAATAAGTCGCAAATCATTAGATTGATAATAGGAGCATAAGACATAATTCATGAAGCCATTTTTCTTTTTTCCCCTGCTGTGGCCCTAAAAAGTTCTAAGGTGACAACAAAAGCCATTTTCCCTCATTCACAGCAGCCTCAGTTTTAGTTGAGTGAAAATTCTCCCACAGTGGTTGTTTTGACAAACACCGCTTTTACCTAACAAAGACACATGAAATGTATATGCAATAAGCCATCTTTACATAAAGAAGCATCCTTTAATCAACTGCTTGTTACAAAGCATGTTTCAGGACCTACTGTTTCAGTTAATTCCATTTTGGAACAATGACTTGAATGAAGAATCATTATAGCCCAAGTTTTTAGAAAGTCCCAATTACCTATAAAATAAAGTTCACATAAAATTGTTAGGATCTTTAGAATTATTTTTCAGTTATATTTTATTTGTATGCCTAAAGTTGCAATTTACTCAAGAATGCCCTGGCACCCTGAAAACATTAATGAGTGGGTTCAAAGTCTCACTCTGAGTGCCATTCACACTAGACCCCCCAAAACAGCTCTAAGGGCCCTGCTATTTCATTTTGGCATACAACAAAGGGGGCCCTTCTCTTGTGTGAGCTGCTTTCTCATGATCTTCCCTCACAACGGGAGAAGCAAAGGAAGACAAGGCGAATTGCTTTGCCCAAGGTCATGAAGCAAGTGAATCCGAAGGTGGAACGGACATTCTCTTGGTCTTCTTGCTAGTCCAGGATCCACACAGATGGCATCTTAACACGGTGGGACACAGACGGGTCCACCGCCTTTATTCCTCTGATGTCAAGGGCCTGGAGAAGCCACACCCACGGGGTCTCTTCTTTTCAGGCTGTGTCTCTTGTCGGCAGACATCGCTTCCTAAAAGTGAATTAACTGCCCAAGTTGTTCACTGTTTTCTTTATGAAACTTTCCAACTCCCAGAGTGAGCTGAAGAACACTGCTAAGAAAATATCAGTGCTTTCTCAAACTTAGGGTTACCAAGGGGACGGGTAGCAGAGAGGGATGGACTGGGGCTTGGGACTGGCATATGCACACCGCTGTGTGGAGTGACCGGCCGGCGGGGACCTGCTGCATCGCACAGGGAACTCTACCCAGTGTTCTGGGATCATCTATATGGAGACAAAATCTGGAAAAGATGGATGTGCGTGCACAGATAACTGAACCACTTTGTTGTACAGCAGAAATGATCACAACATTGTAAATCAGCTATACTTCAATAAAACTTTTGAAAATGAAAACTAAAAATTAAAAAATAAGTGCTTTTTGATTCACTGTTTAATTTCAGTTTTGATCCTACCTATCCTCTTTCACCACGCACAGAAGCACTTACAAGACCACCGTGAAACACAGCCGTGGGTCCGAGTGGGTCTGGAGTGGAGGAAACTGGCCTTTACCAGTTCTGATGGCAGGTCTCTGGGGATCAACCAGCTTGGTAGCTGTCTCTGGGCATCTAACCTAATCCCAAACCGAAACCCATTACAAATATTATTTCTTTATCCCTATCAACAAAGATACATGACCCCTGCAAACCCAACCTCAAAATCCCTAGCTCAGATAATTTTCAATTTTTCCAAGGACTTTCCGTTCTTGTAATAAACTTCTGGAAGCCAAGAAGGCAAATGAGTGCCTATGGGAGTGAGAGAGTGTGCCCTGGATTGAACTGCATCCTCTGAAAAGAGGTATCAAAGTCCCAGCCCCTGAGCACCCAAATAGGGTCTTGACAGGTGTCTTCAAGTTGAGATACGGTCCCAGTGAATGAGGGTGAGTCTTGAATTTAATGGCTGATATCCTTATAGGGAAAGCGATGTGTGGACACAGAGACACATGAGAGATCACTGTAATGACAGAGGCAGAGACTGGAATGACAGGACTGCAAAGCGAAGAATGCCAAAGGTCAACAGCCACACCAGCAGTGGGGAAGAGGCAAGGAAGGGTCTACCCGGAATCTCAGAGGGAGTTTCCCTCTCCCAGGATCCTGATGTCAGACCTCTAGCCTCCAGAGCTGTGAAAGGATGTGTTTCTGTGGTTTAAACCACCCAGCGTGCGACAGAAGCTCTAGGAAACGAACACAAAGTCCCCTAGGTTATATTGTCTGTTGGCTGGTTTCATTTTGCTCATTACAGAACGCATTGTTCAGAGCACGCAAATCTCACTGGCATCTCCATTCTCCCCGGCTGAAATTCATGGGGGGTGGGGGGATATCATCCCATTCACCCCATCCCAGCAGCTCCATATTTTGTCTTCTTCAGCTCAGGGCTACAGAGGGTCTCACCTAGAAAAAGCAAGGGCACCTCAACCCCCGAGGGCACCCCACATCCGGGTCCTGGTCGCAGGGCATCCCTGGCATTGGTTGGCCAACAGAAGAACCACCCCCTAAAAGGTCAGGGTTTTGAAAAGCCAGTGTGTACTTCAGGGCAGCAGTGGCTAATAAAAAAAAAAAAAAAAAAGCACATCAAGTAAAACTCCTGGAAGCCTTTGCAGAAGACACGCCTCTGAGCACAGGCACTGAAATTGCCATGACAGATGTCTCCAAATTTGGTCAACCTATACAGAGTATGGTTAGAGGCTGGGACACGGGGCCAAGAGTCAGAAACGCTGGCATTCCTAGTTCTGTCTCCTTGCTGCTCTGCAGAGCATCTATCCATGAGTCATCCTAGCCTATCTGAAGGCAAATAACCCCAGTATAACTATAGCTGACTCCCCAGCACGTTAAGTTGCCACATTATCCTGAAGTGTCTGTGAAAAGCAGGAGCCTCCTTAGACTGAAGTGATCTGAGTCCCTCGGAAGTGGAGGAGATGAAAGCCATATTCTGAATATTTGGTTCTTCAAAAATCCCACACCTGTACTTCAAGGGAGCAGATGCTGAGGAGAATAATGATTCTGAATATGACATTGACTCTGAGCCGTCACCCTGGGATAATTGTTATTAATAGTCACGCTTGATCTCCAGTCTTGTGGCCTCCTCCACGGGGGCCAGATGCTGGCTTGCTGCATATCTCTGAGCATCCCCAAACCTCGTCCAGAAAGCCAGGCATTTGTAGCAATCGGGCTAGACAGGAAAACAAATATATACACCAATTAAAGCCAAATCAGCCTGAGACAGCCTCAAAACTGGAAGTGCGGCTCTCCAGGTAAAAACCTGGGAGGAAAAGCTGACTTCACTTAGGATTCCAAATTGCCAGGGACCAAAGGAGGTCCGGGCACGGATGCGAATGTAAATCATCTGTGTTGGAGAAGGAAGAGCTAGTGGAAAGGAAGGCTCTTCTGGGACTAATTTGTGACAGTCTGACATGATTACGGGAAAGCCAAATGTTAGGGGTTGAACCGTGAGTTCCCCCAAAATGATATGTTGGTGTCCCGTCTCCCAGGCCCCCAGAATGAACCTTATTTGGAGGTAGAGTCTTTACAGAGGCAATCAAGGTGAAATGAGGTCATTAGGGTGACCCTAATCCAATATGACTGACATCCTTATAAGAAGGGGAAATTCAGACACAGACAGACACCTAGGAAGACAGTGGAGACCCAGGGAGCAGCTGGGCCCCTGAAAGCCAAGGAGAGCAGCCTGGGACTGATCCTTCTCCCACAGTCTTAAAGGAACCAGCCCTCCTGCCCACATCTTGATCTTGGACTTCCCGCCTCCAGAACTGAGAGATGATACATTTCTGTTGTTTAAACTACTGAGTCTGGTACTTTGCTACCACATTTTTTTTTTTTTTTGCTTTTTAGTGAACTAATGCAAATGTCATCTCCAAAACCTTCAGTTAATTCCATTAGCCAGAATGGTTTTTTCTGTCTTATGTTGTTAGGAGGAAGAAGATGGAGTTCTAGCTTCCACAGCCTGTAGACCACATTTGAAGACATAGGAATGGGTGGGTTGTTCCAGAATTATATAAAGTGAGACTAGAAGAGGGGGTGCTTCATAGGGTGACTGGAAAAGAAGGATCAGAGAGCAAAAGAGAGAAAGAATACAAATGAAATAGTAGGAGAGCCAGGAGAGCTGATTGTCCCGATAGCCAAGGGAGAGAGTATCCAAGAGGATGAGCAAGAAGAGGGTGAAAGCCAATGAATGGGCTGAGAGGGGATTTGGAGGGAAGGTATCCACTGGATACAACAGCTGTAGACCACAGGGAAACCTTCCTCCAGAAAAGTGGAGATTCAGCAGCCAGAGGGTAACTGGTTGAGACCAGGGGTAGCCTGACTCCAAAATTTGTAAGGGCCCAAATATCATGGGAGCGCTAAGCATTTATTTCCCATCTAAATTAAAAGTGTGTCATTTTTTTAAAAAGTTAACCTCATCTTGGAAATCTCCACAGACGATCTGAGGAGTTTGTGGTAGTTCTACCAAGTTTCCAACTTGTCTGTTTGTTAGAGAAAGAGGCACTGCTCACCGCCTGTCTTTTCTTCTCTATGGCTTTTCTTTCGGCTAAGGGGAGGGTCAAATGTTAAAGGGAGATCAAGAAACACACGGTACTCTTGCAGAGAACTGTAACGAGGTGGGAGGGGTAGAAATGAGGTACAGAGGGATAGACAGCCAGGAAGCATGTGTTTTACAGTGTGGAAGTTTTGATCTTGCCAACAGACCCTTGGAACTCAGGAATGAGAGAGGCTGAGAGGATAGGCGGCACTAGATGTCCTCAGGATGGGCTGTGCCATGACCTTCAACAGTGCTAGGAATATCAGTCTTCTGTTTGATGGTTGCTGGATCCACAGTGCGTCAATCTGCCATGTCTAGATCAATTAACAAATCACTGAATGCAGAGGATGCTGTGTGCACCAGCCATTCCCTTCAAGACCAAAGCTGTGGCCCCTCCAGGTCCAGCCCCTCCGGTGATTATGCTCCCTTCCTGGGTCGGCTGGCCTCTAAGACAGCCTCCTGCCCTTTGTCTCTCCATGAGACCTGCTGGCTGGGGACTCCTTAGATGTTACATCATAATATTCCCCATGGGAGGTGAGCAGACTGGCGAACTGGGATAGAATGAGATCATGATGTTCATTTTAGAGCACTTTTTGAGTTCAGATACAGATAAGAAGGGAAAAGATAATGCAAATCTCTGAGGGAATTTTGGAGAAGGAAAGCCTGTGTTAGCATTTTGGATGAGCAAGTTACCAGCTATAAAGTGGTTTATTACCTCAGAAAGCCTTTGGTGTGCTCTGCCATGGGCCAGCTCTATGCTAGGTGCTGGGTGGGGGTACACCATGAGTGGGACAGGGGTCTTGTTCTCCAGGAGTTTGCGGGCCATTTGGGCATCCTTGTCAGAGAAGTTTAGAGGTAAGTTCAAGATTGTAATGCCGTCTGCTTCCCCTACAAACACTTCCTGCCTATCCGGAAGCTTCCGTGGAGGATGCTCTGTAGTGACTTCCTTTGCAGAGGCTTAGCAAGGAACTCAACAAGTTGGCCGCCCATGGTGTTGTTATCAGCCCAGTTCTTGGCCTCTTTAATAAACAGAAATTGATTAAGAGGCCAGAAATTCAGGCAAGCTATGGAGACTTGAGGTGCAGCAGGAGAGATTGAAAAAAACAAGTACGGGATTCCCTTTGCTTACTCCCTGAGGAGGGGCGGCCTGTCCCTGGAATGGGGTGAGGGTGGGGGTGGACCCCTGAGTCACGCTGGAAAGGTGGCTTAGGTGGTCTGCCTACCTCGTTGACCATGCGGTGTGCAGGGATCGTGTGGAAGATCCTGATTTTGCTCCTGAAACCTCAGAAGTGGCAGTTGGGTTTCTGGTCTTTTTGTATCTTGTTGTCTGTAATGTATCTCAACTGGGAGCGCACGCAGTTATTTTTAGCCCCTTGTAGTTTCTTTCTATTTTGTTGCTCCGGGAGATATTTGTCCAGGTGTTAACCCTGCAGCAAAGGGTCCCAGGTCACAGCCCGTCTCAGTCTGTCAAGAAGGGAAGACTCTCCATCCGCCAGAAGCAACATAAGTGAACATTCTGGGTGAGGGGCAAGGCTGTTCATCGTACACGTGGTAAAGGTGATGGAGCAATAAGCAGGTAAGGTTCCTTCTAGTCTTGGCTCAGCCACTGAGGAGCTGTGTCACTGTTGGCTGGGATGGACATTTGACTGACCTTGGACCTTGCTTTTCTTAGAAAGTTAAGCTTTTGGACCAGCAGTTCTCTACTTTCCTTTCTAGTTCTACAAGATTCTTCATCTTTCCTTTTTTTTTTTTTTTTTTTGGTCTTTTTTGGTTTGCACCTGGGGCAGATGGAGGTTCCCAGGCTCAGGGTCGAATCGCAGTTACAGCCGCTGGCCTGTGCCACAGCCACAGCAATGCCAGATCCGAGCCATGCCTGTGACCTACACCACAGCTCATGGCAACACTGGATACTTAACCCACTGAGAAGGCCAGGGATCGAACCTGCCTCCTCATGGTTACTAGTCAAATTCATTTCCACTGAGCCACAAAGGGAACCCCCCCTTTTTTTTAAGATTCTTATATTTAGAGTTTTAACTCTAAAGGTATGATGCGTGCCCCAGTGAGACCTATGCAGACCCCCTCCTTCCCTCATCTCCTGAGGGTTGGTGGCTCAAGGATCTCAGAGGTGTCCAGCTTATAAAAGTCCCATCCCATCCTGGGGCAGCTCGGGCCCAGTGACAGGTCAGTACAGGGTGGTGTAAACATAATCCCCCTCCTGGCATTTCCTGTCATCATAGAGGCTCGCCTTCTCCCTCTGCCCATCCACGGAAAATGCTTCTAAAAGAAATAGGGCTGCAGACAGAGTATTGGATAAAGAAGATGTGGTACATATATAAAAGGGAATATTACTCAGCCATAAAAAAAAGAATGAAATAATGCCATTTGCAGCAACATGGATGCAACTAGAGATTATCATACTAAGTGAAAGACAAACATCATGTGATATCACTTATATGTGGAATCTAAAAAGAGAGAATACAAATGAACTTATTTGTAGAACAGAAACAGACTCACAGAGTTTGAAAATAAACTTATGGTTAAAGGAGACAGGTTGGGGAGAAGGATGGACTGGGGGTTTGGAACTGGCATATGCACACTGTGGTGTGTGGAATGCCTGCTCAACGGGGGCCTGCTGTACAGCTCAGGGAGCTCTACCCAGTGTTCTGTGATCATCTATACGGGAAAATAATTTGGAAAAGAATGACTATATATGACTATATATATATATATATATATATATATATATATATATATATATGAATCAATTTATTGTACAGTTGAAATTATCACAACATTGTAAATTAACTGTATTTCAATAAAACGTTACAAAAGAAAGAAAAGAAACAGTAGTGCTGCAGTGACTGGAGTTCAAGGAATGCCCTGAGCAAGCTCACTGCCTGAACCTGAGAGCAAGGAAGATGGGGCGGCCACATTTGAGGGCGTGCAGTCTGCCCCTGCCCACCCCTTCCTGCTCCTTCCTCTCCCTCCCAGGCAATCATTTCCTCTCTCAGGGGGTTCCGAGGTCAAGAGCTCAGAGTCTTGGAGAGTTCAGCTCTCAGTCAGGAGTTCCCTGACCTCCCAAAGGCACAACCCTCCCCCTTAGTATTTCTTTCCCACCACCACCCACCCAACCTGACCACGTGGCCATCACTAAAAGATGTGGCAGCTGGAAAAGAGGTCACATCCCAAACAGAGATGCCATGAGACACCCCTGGTCAGACACTTGCAGGAATGCAGGAGACGGCCTCAGAGACCAGAGCGAGCAGCACCTCTCCCGTCACGAGTGCCGCAGGCAAAGCTGAGTGGCCCAGGTCTGTGTGTGGGAAGACGGAATCATACACCCCTCCTTACGAGGTGAGAGACAGGCACCTGCTGCGAGGCCCTGGAGACAGATGGAGGAGAACGTTCTGAGCGAGGAGGTTCGCGAGGCTTCCTTTGCGGGGGACGGGACTGAGTCAACAGAGATTCCAGAAAGAGGAGCTAGATGGGATGACTCAGATGAGGAATCGGTGCGGACAAGTCTGAGGTAGAAAATGCCATGTGTGTCCGTGTGGTGTGTGTGTGTGTATTGTGTGATATGATGTGTGTGATGTGTGTGTATTGTGTATGTAGGAACCAGTCAGAGGTTCAGCTGAAATGTCAGAGGGACCTTGATCCTGAAGTAACAGGGCTTCTTACTAAAAGGCAGGATTGCATCTGGGGCCACAGTCATGTCTGAGCAGAGGAATCCAATCAGTGGGATCGATGCTTCTGAGAGACAGAGTGACAGCAGGCGGCAGATGGACAGCAGGGGTGGGGTGGGAGGCCAGTGTGGTGATAATCTAGTCTTAGGTGGAGAGAGCCTGACTTGAACAGGATATTTGGGGTTCTATTGGAGGAGAGGCTATGAGAGATGCTGTGGACACAGAGATCCCCCAAAATCCAGAAAACAAAGCCCAAGACTGGGTGGAGGAGAGCAGAGCTTGGTCTGGAGGACTGGCTGGTTCGAGCCGTATGGTACTGAAGTAAGAGTACCATAATTAGAGAAACAAGGAAGCAGCTACCTGTCAGCAGCTCTTCCCCTCCCCCATACCACCCTTCCTGTAATCTTATAGCAACAATGTACCTATGTCCTTGCTAGCAGCCCTGCTAACCAAGCTCCAAGCATTGCTTATCAGTTTCACTTTTGTAATCTTGTTTGCTCAGCTTCTTAGACAGAAACTCTGCCTGCTTGGGGAAGGCAGAGGGCCAGGGCTACTTGCACTGGAAAACCTTAAGACCCAGAAGTCTGTATAGTATAAAATCTCCCCAGAACAAAGACCTGGTGCTCAGACTCTGGAGGCGAATCCTCTGAGCCCACACCGGTGCTGAATAAACCTGGCTATTCTGTGTCTCTGAGTGCCGCCTGCCTCTTTCCGCTGCAACAGTACCAGTGTCCAGTGGAGAACCTAGGATTAGAGCAGGAGTATTAACCTGTAGGGCAAAGGAGACAGGCAGGAGATCCCTGGGATTAAAAGCCTGCATTTTGGCTTCCCAAAGCCAGGAGTCAAAGCTGACCTCTGTATCCATCAGTTCTGCCCTTGGCTACTGACAGTCTCACTGTTCTCCCCGCTCTTCATACTGTGCCTCGAAGACGCCCGCAGGCACCAGGAGCATCGCTCAGGCCAAGACCTGCGAACAAGGCCTTGGACCCAGATGCATGCTCACCCACGTTGGGCTCTGCAGAGGCAAGAGGCCCCAGGGGCCCCTATACAAATCTGATAAAATCTATGTATCTGCTCCCCAGAAAACTGCATGTGGACCTCCTGTAGCCATTCCTAGACTCTGAAAGTGCCCCATGTCCATGGAGGTGTCCTGCAGGCATTTGGAAATAAGGGTCCGTAACTCCAGAGTTGAGTCAGGGCCAGAGAGCTGTCCTTGGCAGTTGGCACTGTATCTCGGTACCTGCTGTGAACACAGGGAGGATCCCAAGGAACAGAGATTAGGAAGTGCCCGGGCTAGACAGGCGCTCAGAGGATGTATTCACTCCACGGGCTGGAGAAGAGCCGGGGACGGTCAGCAAAGTGAAGAAGATGAAGCCCTAACAGCAGAGGAGTGCACACAGCCCTGGACCACTTGAACTTGAGCCACAGCTGGCTCATGTCAGGAAGGCAAAGCAACACCACAAAAGCTCACAGGCAATCATTTCCAGTTTCCGTGAACTGCACTGCTCCATCAAAGCCTTCTGTCTTATTTATTTGTTTGTTTGTTTTTGCTTTGGGGGGCAGCAACACGGCATATGGAGATTCCCAGGCTAGGGGTCAAATCAGAGCTGCAGCTGCCGGCCTGTGCGACAGCCACAGCAACTTGGGATCCAGGCCCAGACTGTGACTTACACCGCAGTTCACAGCAACACCGGATCCTTAACCCACTGAGTGAGGCCAGGGATTGAACCCGCATCCCCATGGATACTAGATGGATTTGTTTCCACTGCGCCACGATGGGAACTCCCACTTCTGCCTTATTTAGAGGCTGAATTTTTTTCTAGCACGTTTCTCCAGCTGTTCCATTTAAATTTGTCCCTTGGTGTCTCTAAAAATTGTATTTCCCAAACCATAGTCACAGTACACATTTAGAAGTAAGATTATTTTTATGATTTATGAATTTATTTATGAGGAGTTTTACAAGCATACAAAAATAGCATTTAGTTATGTACTTTTAGCAAATTAACTTTATTGAAAAGGACAAAATTACATGAAACCACGGAGGTTCTGGAAAATCCCTTGCATGTAGTCCTCCAGTTTGGGGAGATTCTAGTGGGTACTACTTGTGGGCAGACAGCAATGGCCCAGCATTAGTTTCTCTACCCACCCTTTGGCCTCGATTTCAGAGGACAAAGTGGGAGGAAGGAGGGAAGGACAGAGTAAGGGAGGGAGGAAAGAAAGAAGGAAAGATGGAAGGGAAGAAGGAAGGAATAAAGGAAGAAAGGGAGGGAAACCACACAACTCAGACTGAGACTTGAGCCCACTGTTTTTTAACTAAAATCACACCCCTGGTCTCAGGACTTCCTAAAGTTTGGGTTTTTGATGTCTTAGCTCAGAAGGAACCTAGGGAGAGACAAAGTGGTAGGTAAGAAGTAGATTTATTGAGAGAGATAGAAGGCAAGAGGCCATGAAATATGGGGGTGGGGAGTTTTTATGGGCTGAGTAGTTTCATAAACTAAACTAGTTGGAGGATTACTCCAACTATTTTAGAGAAGAGACAAGGGTTTTTTGGGCAATAGGACACTGCCCACTTTTTGGCTTTTTACAATTGGCTGCAAAGTCATGGCGTCTGTGGATGTATCATCTAGCTAACATATTACAAAGAGGGCACAATGAGATTCAAGGTCCATTGGAAGTCTAATCTTCTGCCATCTTGGACCTAGCTGGTTCTAACCAGTTTCTGTCATATCCACAATGGTATGTCATCCTTTAAGAGTTGGGCACTGCCCCCTTCCTTCCTGTTTCAGAAGGAAGGAGAAGGAAAGAAGGAAGGAAGGAAGGGAGGGGGGATGAAGGAAGGAAGGAGGGAAGGAAGGGAGGCAGGGAGGGAAAGATGGTGAGGACAGAAGAAGAAGAGGATGTGGTTGGGGTAGGATGAAGGCATCTGTTGGCATCAGCTTTTGACTCACATCGATGTTGGGATTTACGGGGTTACCTTGCCACCAGATTTCAACTTGGGGACCATGAATTTTTAATTTTGTTATCCTAGTAGTTCTGTGTGTTTTCAAATGAATTTAGGGAGTTTCCAAAACCATGCTGTTTCCCCCCTTCTTTTTCTTTGATTTTTTTTTTTTTTTATTCAGCAAATCTGATCATTTGGTGATGGAAGCAAATACCACTGTTAATTAGAAATCTTCCCTTGAGCCATCCTGGTAGGCACCTCATTAAAACCTGCAGGAAGTCTAGGAACTATTGCTGATCACTCTTTGCAGGTCTACTGCATCACTAGTGGCACAGAAGAGAATGTGGTGTTGAAAATCAAAGATATTGATGACTGAGTAAAACATGATTTCACCCTGAAGTTTAGGATCAACTCCCACAGTACATCCTGTACCTTTGTGTTTTAACACTTTAAACAAGAGTGAGTAATGAGTATGCTCCCCCCTATCTTGAGAACAGGAACCCTCTCTTAATCACATTTTCATCCCCAGCATACAACATAGTCCCTGACAAAAAGACACCATTTTTTAATCTATTATTGAAGTAGAAGTTAAGTTCTGAGTCTCATCAACTGTATAATAGGAAATGCTTTTCCTGGTGGCACAAAATCCAGGCAGCCTATGTTACTAAGTCTGGAGGTTGATTTCCATCACCAATGACCAGTGATGTAGGCAATCACGCCTAGGTAATGAAACCTCCATAAAAACTACTGTACAATGGGTTTCAGAGAATTTCCAGGTTGAAGGACACATCAAGATGTTGGAAAGCTAACGTGCGCGGAGGGCACGGAAGCTCCAGACACCCCTCCACACACCTTGCTCTTGCAGCTCTTCTGGAGGGCTCTCTCTGAATGCTACTCTTTAAAATAAAATAGTAATGGCAAGTAAAGTGCTTTCCTAAGTTCTGTGAGTTGTTCCAGCAAGTTATTGAAATTGAAAAGGAGAGGGTTTTGTGGGAATCCCAACTTTGACTTCGTGGACAAAAAGTGTGGGTGTGGTATAGTAAGAAATATATTTGGTGTCTGTCCCCATGCTTAGCACGGGGTTCTAAAACCCTTGGAATTTCCAGAGTGAGAGGAGTGTCTTTGGTTATTCCTAAGGCACTCCCTTTGATCACACCTGAGTTGATGCCAATGAAGTGATGTAAGGTGGAGCCCCTGAGATGGCCTCTGATGGGCTGGTCTCCAGAAGGACCATGGGATTGGAGGGCTGGAACACAGCCATGCCCCCAGACTTCCAGGAAAGGGGAAGCTGGGCTGGAGGTTGAGTTCTATTAAAAATTCTTGAACAACTTGATTTGATGAGCTTCCCGGTGGGTGATCCCATTGACACTGAGATGCTGGGAGAGTAGCCCAACCAGAGAGGGCACGGAGCCCAGCATAAACCTCTGATACATCTCCTGGCCTCTTACATCTCTTCCATTTGGCTTTGCTGAGTTGCATCCTTTATAATAAGCCAATAAACATAAGTAAAATGACTCCCTGAGTTCCGTGAGTCTTCTAGCAAATTACAAACATAAGGAAGGGGCTGTAGAAGCCCTCAATTTAGAGCTGGTCAGTCCAAGGACAGGTGGCCTGGACTTGGGTTTGGTGTCCGAAGTGCGGACAGCTTTGTGGGCTGTCTTCAACTTGTGTGGGTGGGGGCAGGTCTCTGCTAATTTCAGTTAGTCAGTATCACAGTTGAATTGAATTGTAGGAAACCCAGCTGGTTTCTTCAGAAAACTGAGGAACTGCTTGGTGTGGAAATCCACACATTTGGTATCAGAAGTGTTGTAAGGATTTCCCTTGTGGTGCAGTGGGTTAAGGATCCAGCATTTTCACTGCAACAGCTTGGGTCACTTCTATGGCACGGGTTCAATCCCTGGCTCGGGAAATTCCACATGCCACACACACGGCCAAATAAATAAATATTATTAGTAGAAACACTTCAAGAATTTTGAAGAAATTTGTGTATCCCGATCCCCAAGTTGTGTATTTATAGGCAAAGTGTGAAGGGTTTAATCTCCATATGACCAAATTTTCCATAGTGAAAACTACTGGGAGAAACTGCATTAACACATATAAAATATATTTCCATGTCTGGGATATTCCAGTTTCCCATTCAGATCTTAAAACTCTTCTATTTTTATTTTTTGTTAGGGTTCTTTAGGTATTTTTTTTAAGTATTTTTTCTAGCATGCACACTATCATGATGAATTTTTACTAATGGAGAGTATCACTGACTAACTGAGAATTAAAGGGTTCCCTGGTGGCTCAGTGGGTTAAGGATCTGGTGGCTCAGATCACTGCTGTGGCACGGGTTCTAATCCTAGCCTGGGAACTTCCACGTGCCATGGGTGCAGGGAGAAAAAAAGTGAGAATTAAACAGAAATAGATCCCGAAGGTGATCTGGTCCAATGTCTATACTTCAGATAAGAGGACATGTGATTAATAATTACTGGAATTTCAGCCGTTTGTTGCAGGAAGGGGGACCTGAGCGTGGGCTCCTGTGTAGCACTCAGAAATGAATTGTCGAAGGAGACACACACGTGTTGACAAAGCAAAAGACTTTATTGGGAAGCGATGCCCGGGCAGAGAGCAGCGGAGTGAGGGAGCCCAGGAGAGCTCCTCTGCCATGTGGCCCACAGCCTCCAGTTTGATGGGAATGGGGTTAGTTTGCGGGCTGTCTCCGGCCAATTGTCTTGTCCAGTCCATACCTGGTCTGGCCCAGGGTCCTTCCTGGTGGCTCTCACGCCTCTCAGCCAAGATGGCTTCTGGAGGCAAGGATCCTGGGGAGTTGGTCATCTCCTCCCTCCTGCCCGCCCTCCGCAGTCCTCCTGGGTAGTCTTCAGGGCAGCACCCTGTTCCTTACACTCACGCAAGTGGCTGTTGCCGTGCCTGGACAAGGTGGGTGGTTTCAGTCAATGGTCTCCTAACAAGTTCACCAAACTAGTTAGTGACAGAACTGGACTTAAGACTCAGGGAACCTGACTCTCAGTCCAGGTAATTTTATTTTAGACCAACAGTCTTGGCTAAAAAGAGAAGCAAAAAGTAGGGTAACTCTCAAGGAATGGCTGTGATTTTCCAATCTCTTTTCAGACAAGCTCTGTTAGCACCCACTAGGATGTCTAACACATTGATTTTGAGAGAAGGCTGGCAGGGCGAGACCTGGTTTCCATGGTCCCCATTGAAGGCTGGAAAATTAATGGGTCATCGATGTTTTGTTTTGTTTTTTTTTTCTGGAGAGTCCTTACTTTTGCCATGTCCGATTATGCAAAAAAAAAAAAAAAATCTGTCCTTCCACCCAGTGAGTTCTAGACATTTTGAAATCTAAATACTTAATCAGTCTCAGTGACAACCATTCTGATTTACACAATAGGGACCTCCAAGATTTCCTATGTCATCTGCAGGGCCTCATCCTCATTTGAAGGACCTTGTTAATGTATTACAAGTATTGGACTCTTTATATTTAAGTTTTCCACTTTGGGCTCCTTTATTGTTAACTAGATAATAGTAAATGGGCAAGAGATCACTTAATGGTTGGAAGAAAACCGGTAGACAGCTTTAGAAGACATCCAGACACTCAACAGATGTGGGGAGAGGATGCAGGTAAAGGAGAAAGGATGGCTGTCTTTAATTTCCTTAATGGATGTGGCCATTAGCTTCTTCTGGTCAAGAATCAGCATAAATTAGTTGCCTGTAACAATGGCCAGCCATCGGAATTCATTCTTGGCTACCTCAAACTTACTTCCTAAATGGAAAATATCTATTAGCAAGAATATTCAAATGACAGGGCAAGCCATTCAAACTCCATTTGCTCTGCAAACAGGGCATTTGATGGTTTTGGGGACCAGCCTCTTTTAAGTAGCATCAACAACAGAACAATCCAGGGTTACAAAGTCAGCCTTCTGACTTCATGATAAAAGGCAGGATTGTATCCATTTGCTAAAAGAGTTATGCTATAGAGATGGAAATTTAATCTCTGTTTCTTCCTCATTTCCCAGGATCATTAGACTCTGAACTGTATCATAAATCCTAACTTCATTTGAGTCAGTGGCGCCTGGACAAATTGGTTGTTTCCTGGGATTGAGTACAGTGGCCCCTTGACGATGGTCTGGGTCCACCAGCGTGTTTCTTGAACTCGGCCAAAATTTTTATAGCTCCAAAAAATTACTTCTGGCAGCAGAGCTCCGTGCTACAATAGTTCTGAAGGAAATTCATTGCCTGTCATAGAGTTTAGAATGTAAAAAATTGCACCCCTGGAGAGAGGGCACAGATTTCCCACGTGGGCTGTAAAACCATAACCACTGATTTCCTTGCATCTTCCCTCTGACTAATGTGATCCGGCCACCATGTTCTAGGAGGCATCTGCCTAGGAAAATTGGGGGAAAATATAGAAAAAAACGGTCTCTGAGGCAGCCGGGAAATAAGCGTGGATTAAACCACGATACCTTCTCCCCGGGACTCAGGAGGAATATGCACCTCATCCTTTCTGGCCGGTACGTGAATTAATAAGAGGTGTGGGACTTAAGTCCTGATCCTCAAGCAAACATGGTTATGAAAAAGAGAATAATGCTTAGGACTTTGTCAAAAGGACATGCCGTTAAAATCTGGAATATGGCCATGACTTCTGCACCTATACGCCATCTTTTTCATCTTCTAAAATGCATGCAAATAAATGGGTGTTTTCTCAAAAACAGCCATAGACGTTTTAGGCTAAGGCATCTATCTCAAAGGAATTAGCCACATAACGGCTGAGATGATAGTCACAATTATGGACCGCCTTGTACACCCCAGCACTGTGGTATCGCCTTACTTTTAATCCAGGTAAAAGATGGCCCCACTTAGTGGGTTAAGGATCTGGTGTTGTTATGAGCTGCGGTGTAGGTTGCAGTTGCAGCTCAGATCCCCTGTTGCTATGGTTGTGGTGTAGGCCGGCAGCCGCATCTCCAATTTGACCCCTAGCCTGGGAACTTCCATATGCTGCAGATGTGGCCCTAAACAGCAAAAGAAAAAGAAAGAAAAAAAAGATGTTTCTTTCCATACTTAGATGAAGGAAAGAGGCTAAGCAAAGTCAAGTGACTTCTTCCAGGTCAAGCACAGCTAGAAAATGACTCAGCTGGTATTTGGACTTTTCTCCATCTACAGCAAAGACAGAGTCCCTTTTATTGGCGAATATATTATACTGTCCTGAAAAACACGAGAATAATAGCAATATTATTGTATTATTACTTGGTTGCTTCTTACAGGGGAAGATGGCACCCATGTAAACGTGAAACACATGCGTTCCGTGGATAAGATCCACGGATAATTTGAGCAGGGAGTGATTTGCGGGTGAGTTCCACCTGCCTGCTATACTTCTCCTTAGCCCCAGGGGAATGTCCATCCTTCACTGATGGGGCGAATAAGAGGCAATCAAAACACTTGGAAGACTAGGAAATAAAAGTCAAAGAAAGAGGAAAGATCAAGTCTGAAGAAAATACAGACAAAGCCTGATGGCCACCACTCATTTCCTCATTCATCACACATTGATCGAATGCCTGCTCCTTATCAGAGACTGAGGACACGAACTGGGGTTCCATCCTACCCCCAACAGTGAGCACAGCGGCTAGAACCCCCTCACCACGGAGACGTCATTCTCATGTGGAAGACGGACGCAGGAAAACAAATATACACCCTGATTTCAGGTCAGGACCCATCTCTGTGGCTTCACGTGGGCTCAGCTCTGAGCCAAGTCCAGGCTCTAGGAGAGGGTTCCCAAGGCCAGAACTACCGGCCCTGGGAGGCTTCCGCTTGGGCCAGCCACTTCACTGCCACGCGTGACCAGGACAGCTCTGGGGCGTGGCGTGCCCCAGGAGAGCGTCCCCATCCTCGCAACGCTGATCCCCAGCCTCCATTTGTTCCTTCGTCCCCATGTCCCCCTTTGCCTGGGCTCATTCCTTCTGAGCTACTGGGGTTCCTACGCTTTCCCCCCGCTTCCCCCGAACTCTCCTTGCTCTTCCTGCCCACAGCCACCCACGCCATCTTCTCGCCAGCTCCTGCTGACCGTGACCATGACAGTGGGTTAAGGATCTGACTGTGGCCTAGGTCACAGCTGTGGCTCAGATTCTGTCCATCACCTGGGGACTTCTATATGCTGTGGGTGTGGCCAAAAGAAAAAAAAAAAGAATCTCAGCCAAAATCATCTTAGATTATCCAGGTGAACCTTAAATCCAATGATACGGGCCCTCATAAGAGAGGAGAAGTGGGGGAGTTCCCTGGTGGCTCAGAGGGTTAAGGATCCAGCATTGTCACTGCTGTGGCGCAGGTTGGATCCCTGGCCCAGGAACTTCTACATGCAGTGGACACGGCCAGGGAAGAGAGAGAAAGAGAGAGAGAGAGAGGAGCAGAGGGAGAGGGAGGTAATACGCACAGAGGAGGAGAAGGCTGTGTGGCCGCAGAGGCAGAGGTTGGCGTGAAGCAGCCACAAACCCAGGAGCCCCTGGAGCCACCGGAAACGAAGAGGCAGGAAGGACCTGTCCCTTGGAGGGACCCTGGCTCTGCTGATTCTGGACTTCTTCTCCAGAACCGAGACAGAACATTTCTGTAAATGCAAGCCAGGCAGTTTGGGACCATCTGCGGCAGTGGCCCCAGGACACTAAGAGACGAGGTGAGGCTAGCACAAACCCCCGGCCACCGCCATTGTCCGTCAGCCCTTCAGGCAGCCCACCTGCCGTATTTGACACGACTCTCGTGGGTCTGGAAAGTTTTCCAGGGATCAGAAGCTCTATACTCAAATGTGTTTGCTTAAAATATTTTAAGACTTAGTGGATATTAATTTTCCAGACCTAACAGCTAGCAAAATAGCAAGAACCTATGAGCATGAAATTCCCAAGCAGGAGACGCTGACTATTGGGTGGAGGCCGAGGGGTCTGATGGAGGCCAGGAATGGAGGCACGTGAAACAAAGCTTCCCCCATGAACACTGCTGTGTCTCACACACACACACACACACACACACACACACACACACACACACCCCAAATGATTTTTAAACCCCAGTTTCGCCTTTCATTTTCCCTAAGCACCGAACGTGCCTTTAAGATTGTTACATGGTTTTGAATGACTCATACAACCTATGAATCTTTAATATGCAAGATGCATGGAGCCCAGAAGCCAGCTCCCGTCGAGACATGCACCGAGGCCGTTGTTAGGGTTTCCTAATTAGAGGCTCCGGCGTACAGCACTCCTGCTGTGGCCCGGCCTCTCCTCTGTGAAGTTGCCCCCCCAAGTTCAGTTCAGCTGGCACTTCTGTTTACCCACAGACCATCAACGGAAGTGAGCTGAAATAATTTAAAGAGGCAGCTATGTGCTCCTCACAAAAGGAAAAAGAAATCAGCGATTTCATGGCTTTCAGCAAAACTGAACCAAAACTGCGTGGGGCTGCAGCGGTTTCCTCCTGTTTGAGGTTGATCGTGCATGTTTGCAGAGGCGGCCGAGGTCTGGGGACTGGCCTCCCGGGTCAGGGGCACTTTGGGCGGAAGCACAGGAGCACAAAGGGTCACTCGGAAGGGAGGGAGATACAGGGCTGAAGGAGAGCTGACCCTCCCCTGGGAGAGGCAGTCTGTGCATCCGGGGCTTAATAAAGGCATAGCTTCAGGCTAGAGGTGGCCCATAACGGCAAGCATTCTGAGTTCACGCCTTTGGGGCGATCCAGGATGCTGGCCAAACCTCAGGCCATCTGTACTCACGGCCTCGGTGCCGTTGAGACACACCAGGACCCCCAGAAAGTGGGACTAGGGTAAGAAACTCATTGGTAAATGAAACATTCTAGAAACCCACACAGGCAAACATTCTGCTGGATTTAAAAAGAAGAAGAAGGAGAAGAAGGAGAAGGAGAAGAAGAAGAAGAAGGAGAAGAAGAAGGAGAGCACACAATAACATAAACAAATATGAATATTTGCACAGATATTGGCGACCGGAAGGGCAGATAATTCCTCCATCAGATGAGCTCCTTGGCCGTAAGATCACGGGCAGGCTCTGCCAAAGAGCTGTGGTCCTGGGGAAGTTCAGCCCCGAAAGGAAGAATGTCAAGTCAAAACGGGCGCCTTGACTAAGTAATAGAAGGACGTTAAAGTCTATTTTAAGTAATGAAATGCCTTTAGACACACCCCTCCTAAATGGTTGTTCTCTTTGCTTGGCAAAGGCCGGGGAGCATCCGTTCCCACCGACACAGCCACAATTTAGGGTTGATTCTGCCGGGGGAATTCAGCAGGAAGGCTCAGTACCACCATACGTGTCACTCCAAAACGGATTTTCAGTGACCTGCATCAGCCGACCCAGTATTTATCCTTCTGCTTCTTTGAGAACCCTTTGTAAGTCCTTGTGAATCTCAGAGGCTAATCTGTTCCTCTGAGTTATCCCGGCAGAGGTTCTGACCCACAGGGAACCGAGGATGTCAGCTGATGCTTGGAGGATGGGGAGGGGTCCTAAAAGAGGGAGCAAATACTTTGCAAAAAAAAAAAAAAAAAGGGGAAACCACTATATTGTTATTAGAAAGGAAGGCACCATGGCTTCCAGCTTGTACTCAAAGGAATGTCATGTGACTAGTTAACTTTCAACTTGATTTTTTGCGAGCCGGGCGCAACGTCAATTAAAAGGCCATCCACCCTGGCTCTGCCAGTCAGTCTCCACTTAAAAGGCTTTCTCAGCTTTTCAGATATTTTGTTTGCACAGATAAAAGCTGCTTTAGAACACAAAGGTCATATTTTCAGTGATTTATCTTTTAAAAGGAGGCATGCTGCGTATCTTTTCAATGGAGCCATCCAGAAAAGATAGTGAGAAATGCCTTGAAATGGCCAGTTGATGGATGGCGCCTCGGAGAGGGCCTCCTCCCTAACCTGACTTGGTGCATGGCCAGCAAAATCGATTGTGGTTTCCTCCTCTCTTAGGTAGAATGGCACCCACTTATAGTGGCCCTACTGTGTGCCCGGCACTTCCCCCTGCCGCCTCTCTAACCTTCACAGCAACCCTGGGAAATAGACCCTCCCCCGCCCACATGGGAAATAATGAGGCCGGGGGGTGTGGCATCACTGCCTTCGTGGCAGACCCAAGACTTGAAGCCGGACTCCTGGCTCCTGCGCCCTGAGCTCAGGCCTCCCCGCTAGAGCCACTGGGATCATTCCTATGCCGGAACTGAGTCTGGTGTGAACTGATTCAACTCAACTCACTTGGGGCGGGAATATTAACCCACAACAAAAAATCTTGAAAAAGAGTAAAAATTAGCCATTGACCTCAAGGCACTCAAAACACTTTAGAAAATTAGGTGTTTTGTTTGTTTGTTTGTTTTTCTTTTCTTTTTAGGGCTGCACCTACACCATGTAGAAGTTCCTGGGCTAGGGGTCAAATCAGAGCTGCAGCTGCCGGCCTACACCACAGCCACAACAACACTGGATCCGAGCTGTGTCTGTGAACTGCACTGCAGCAAAGCCACATCCTTAACCCACTAAGCGAGGCCAGGGATCAGACCTGCATCCTCAAGGATACTAACTGGTTTCACAACCAGCTGAGCCACAATAGGAACTCCCAAAAATTAGGATGGTGAATTTTATGCATCAACTTTGGGTTGATCTGAGAGTTCCCAGAACTATATTTGTTCCAGTATAGATCTGGGTGTGTCTGTGGGGTGTTTTGGGATGTGATCAACATTTGAATTGAGGACTGAGTATGGCAGGTTGCCCTCCCCCCCATGTGGGTGGGTCTCGTCCAATCAGTTGAAGGTCTGATAGAGCCAGCAGGCTGGGCAGGAAGGCGTTGCTCTCTGCCCGACTCCTGGAGCTGGGACCTTGGTCTTCTGTCTTCAGACTCGGACTTGGGCTCGAGCCACGCCGTCGACACTGGTGTCTCCAGCTAATCAGCTGCCGATCTTGAGACTACCCAGCCTCCAGAATGACAGGAGCCAACTTTGTTTCCATTCTCTGGGAATCCCTGACCAATACAGGACCCCTCAATATCACTCAAGTCCTTTTCTTTATCTCTTGAATGTACTGTAGTGTCAAGAAGCAGCCCCGGGGGTACGTGCAATTCGGCGGACGTCGAAGAAGTCTGACCTCCAGCCCCCAGGATCAGTCAAAACTGGGTTCAAGCCTTAACTCAAGCCTCAACTGTCCCATCTGGAAATCAGGCGATAATAATAACAATAACTACATCAAAGCATTGTGAGAATTAAAGGTGTTTATGCCCAGGAGAGATTTCAAAGCACTTAGCTTGCATGCCAACATGTCCACGCTTATTTAATGAATGCTAGTTCTTCCTACGGCAGGGTCACCATTAAAGATCCATTCACTTGAACTTGTAAGCTTTAACATTTTTGCAAGCTCATGGCATAAAGACAAACACCTTGGCAGAGCTGGCATGGAAGCCAGCCTTAGCCTTTTCTATGTGGACAAACTTTTGTTGACCATCCACAAAAAATAAGACCCAAGGGCACTAGGAAAGAGGACCAGACAAGGAGGGGGGAAAAGTGGGGCTGGGAAGGAGGCAGAGTGTTGGAAAGGCAGGGAGTGGTGGCCTGAAACAAACGCTCCCTCTTTCCCAGTTTTACCAAGGACCAGCCCACGAACTATTTACTATTTTCTGAATCTGGATAATTCCACATAGTTAATAATGACAATCATAAAATAACAAGAATAGACAATGTTTGTCCAGTGTTTATTATAAGCCTTCCTCAGTGCTAAGTGGCTCCATGTAAATTATAATGTTCTTCTGGTTTTTTGGGTCGCGCCCACAGCAAGCAGAAGTTCCCGGTCCAGGGATCAAACTCACCCCACAGCATGACAACACTGGATCCTTAGTCCGCTGAGCCCCCAGGGAACGCCTGATTTCATTCTTAGAAAATTATATATGTTCACGACTCAGTTGCAAGACAGCGGTGAACTTCGCCGGGGGTTTTGGTTATTGGGATTCTCGGCACAGTTGGTTGATCTTGGTAGCCAAGGCCAGCATGCTACTCTGATGGCTACAGACTGGGCATGTGACACCCACTGGCCAGCAAGGAGCTCCCATCCCAGCCTCTGCATCGGGAAGGGTGACCCAAAGATGCTGGGATGGCGAGTGTCAACTGCAGTTTGGCACCTGCCATCATCTGCCGTCACTTGGCATCAGGGATTTAAGCATGAGCCACTGCAGCTGCTGTCCCTCGACACCCCTGGGGCAGAGCTCAGGTGGAAATCAGGAACGAAGTCTTCTGTGCTCTGGGAAAACTGGAAAAAATGGGTCTTCAGATAGATATTTTTCGGAGATATTGTGAGCCCAGTTCTTACATCTCCTCACATCTGGGAAAGCAGTAACATCCTTCATGCTGACGTCCGCTCCTTGTGACTAGTCGTCACCTCCCAGAGACCAGCAACACACTTATAAAATGTGTGCATGGCTGCGTGGACCTCCCCTCACCTTCATCATCCTTTCTGCTCTTATTTTCCCTTGGCTCTTTGGCGCAGTATTTCAGAGCTGTCTCTGTAGTTAAGTGGACAAAACAAAGAATGTCACAGTCATCTGTGAATGTAGTCACCTCCAAGCCTGAGCCTTGAGTCCTGCAGGCTGTGAAAACTCAGGACACTGGCCCTGGTAGCGGAGGTGCATGTCAAAGGAAGAATTTCAGTGAGCCCAGGCTTCTTTTATTCCTGCTCCCTGCCCTTTGTTGCAAACACTCCTGTATAACCTGGCTCTGAAGATGCTATCTCCAGCTTAAGTCGTAATTTCACCCCAAATTAAGCTTAACCCTCAACTTTCCAGTTGAGCAATTTTTTTAAGTCGACATAAGGAAATTTGCTCACAGTGGCCAGCACACAGGGACAGGCGCCCAGGGCGGCCTCTGTCCCCAGGACATGTCAGCTTTGGCATTAGCTGTCCAGGAAGGGCACATTGTCAGCTCTCCAATGATCAGACAGGAGGGCCCTTTGCTCCAGCCCGGCTGCTGAGGCTACTTGTGTCCTCGCCCTTTCTCTGAGTCAGATTCTGCAGCCTTCCCTTCCATTCTAGAAGCTTCCAGGGAATTCCCCTCTGCTTCACCCTAGAGGTCTTGGCAATGCACTCATCCAGGAAATGGCCCTCGAGACCAGGGAATGGATAAGGTAACATCTGAGCCAATGCTGCCTAGTGACTTAAGCTACATTAAAGGGGACGTGCACCCCCGCCCACGCACGGCTTCCTGACCCATTTACATCTTATGTGAGCGTCTGTGCTATGAACCTGTATACGTGTGTTCCTACCTTCAACAAATAACACTGAATGCTGCCTCTACGCTCCTTCTGTTAGGTGGTGTGGCTTTGAACAAAGAAACAGCCCGAGATTTGTGTAGGTCTTTGTCAGCAATGAAAAGACAGGCCATATTTCACAGAGCCGGCTTTTTCTGTGACAAATTCGAAACTCGTTCAAGGACACAGAGAACTAACTATAAGCAAGGCAGTTAATTCTCCATTCCGTGTCTGCGCCTCCAAAGTCTCGGTTTTCAAAACATAATTATAATAATTGATCCGGGTGGCAAAATAGATGGGTTTCGGCTTTACAATCGAACCACAGGCCAGGGCTTTACGAAGAGAGAGGCGCAAATTCACTCAGCCCTTGGCCTCCGTGGCGCTTGAGCACAGAGCCGGCCAGAGCGCAGGGTGAGTCCCAGGGCTTCGTGTTCCCCAGCTTGGCTCAGTCAGCAGAGGTGAAGAAAAATCGGAAGCTTCCTTCTGTTCCATTCAGTTTCTTTTCAGTGAACTCTAGCCGCGGTCAAGGCAGATGAATAAGATGAGAGGTGGCCGCGGGAGAGGCTCTGGGCCAGGTGCCCTAACGCTCCAGCCATCGGACTGATGTCCTTGGAACAGAGCGCGAACCGGGTGGTGGGCTGAGTTTGGGGTTCTCTCTACCGGGGCCCTTCTGGCGCCCTCTGCTGCTCCCCCTGGGGCAGGGGGCCGCTTGGACCTCATGGGACCCGTCCCTAAGTGACCCGTTCCTGCTGCGATGACACAGCAGAGGCAGGGCTTCCCCCTCAGAGGATCTGAGGTTCAAAAACAACCATTGCAACTCACTGGAGAAACCGTGGCTTCAAGAAAAGCCACCTGAGTCACAGAAACTACAACCCCGAAGGACACAGGGACATAGATTTTACACCATAAGCAATAGATTTGAGTGTTCCCATTGTGGCTCAGTGGGTTAAGAACCCAGTATAGTGTCTGTGAGGAAGCAGGTTCGATCCCTGGACTTGCTCGGTGGATTAGGATCTGGTGTTGCTGTAAGCTGCGGCATAGGTCACAGATGTGGCTAGGATCCTGAGTGCTGTGGCTGTGGTGTAAGCCAGAAGCTGCAGCTCCCATTTGACTCCTGGCCTGGGAACTTCCATATGCTGCAGACCCACAACAAAAAACAAAACAGAAACAAAAATATAAACGACAGATTTGGAAGACCATAGGAGGAAATGACAGCTAGTTTTTCCTGCCCCTGGGGACAATTTTTCATCATCTTCAGGCTGGAATGCAGAAGCCCAGGGAAGGATGCCTGACAGCTAAGGGTCAGTTGGTGTCCTGAGAAGGGGCCCAGGAGAGTCTGTCCTCTGGAGCCAAATCATGCAGGGAGCAGTGTGATGGTCAGCATTATGTGTCAGCTTGACTAGGCCAGTTGGGTGGTCACACACCAGCCTATTTGTTGCTGTTAAGGTATTTTGTAGGTAGGACTAAGATTCAAATTAGTAGACTTTGGAGCTTCTGCTGTGGCTTAGCAAAACCGAACCCAGCTAGTATCCATAAGGATGCAGGTTCGATCCCTGGCCTTGCTCAGCGGGTTAAGGATCTGGTGTTGCCGTGAGCTGTGGTGTAGGTCACAGATATGGCTCAGATCTGGCGTTGCTGTGGCTGTGGTGTAGGCCAGCAGCTGTAGCTCCGATTCAACCCCTAGCCTGGGAACCTCCATATGCCACCAGTGTGACCCTAAAAAAAAAAAAATTAGTAGACTTTGAGTAAAGCAGATTATCCTCCAAATTCAGGTGGGCCTCATTTAATCAGAGGAAGGCCTCAAGAACAAAAACTGAACTTTCCCAGAGGGGAGGGAATTCAGCTGGAGACTGTGACACAGAAATCCTGCCTGAGCTTGCAGGCTGCGGCCCTGTGCAGCCTGAACTCAGAACTGTAACAGCACCTCTCATGGGATTTTCCAGCCTATTGGCCTGACCTACAGATTCCCAGGTGCCTGTCCTCACAAACACAGGATCGCGCGAGACATTTACTTAAATACATCTCTCTGACTCTCTCCTGTCTCAATAGACAGGTAGACAGATGGATGAGAGCAAAGAGAAGGGAGAGGAAGATCCTCTTGGCTCTGTTTCTTTGAAGATCCCTAGTACAAGGCAGGGGATGAAACCGAGTAGGACCCGGTGGGGCCCCTGGGCATGGAAGCCTTTCTGTGTCCCCCATTTCTTGTCTGTAGGAAACAGGCCTCCTTGAGCTTCCGTGACCTCCCCTGAGTTCCAAGGCTGTTTCAAAGCGTTGCTAATCCGGGAAGGGAGGGGATGCGCTGATGAGGGAGGAAAAGTCAAGAGACAGTAGTGCAGCCTTGGGGTGGGTGCCTGGTCCCCCCCAAGGGACACAGGAACAGTATCCTTGAGATCTTCTGCAGAACTAAGACCCCCAGCAAATGAAAGACCTTAACTACTTGATGAAGCCTTGTTCACTCCAAAAAGAAGGTCAAGGACGGAGGGAATCTGTCCTAGACCTCTGATGCCAGCTGAGAAGAAGAATGCAAGCTTGCATCTACCCTGATCCTTATCTGTGGCCCCGTTTTCCACTCCCCAAAACTCTAAGACCCCTTCCCCCAAAGGGGACAAAGTCTTTAGGGCACTAGACTTCTGAGGCCTCCTTCCTTCGCCTGGCAAAGCAATAAAGCTCTTCTTTTCTCTTTTGCCCAAACCTGTTTATGAATTTTTATTCAGCACCAGTGGACAGAGGCCAAGTTTCAGCAACAGGGTGACAGGTGCCCCTCCCTACCTGGAGAAGTTTGGGGGCCCAAGAGGAGAGGATATTTGCTTCTTCTTCCTTTTTTTTTTTTTTTTTTGTCTTTTTAAGGCCCCACCCACATGGAAGTTCCCAGGCCAGGGGTCGATTCGGAGCTACAGCTGCTGGCTTACACCACAGCCACAGCAGCATGGGATCCTAACCACACCTGCAACCTACACCAGAGCTCACGCAACACTAGATCTTTAACCCAATGAGTGAGGCCAGGGATTGAACCTGCGTCCTCATGGATGCTAGTCATATTCATTTCCGCTGAGTCACGATGGAAATGCCTGTGCCTTTGCTTCTTAACTGACATCTGCAGCTTTTCATCCACTTCAGGGGTTTAATGCAAAGAAGTGACACCTGGGACAGTGCCACAGAGTTCCACACAAGACGATGTACCTTCTATAACAGAGAGGGTTCCCTAGAGGAACAAGACTAATAGACTAATAGGAGGTCGATAGATGGATGGATGGATGGATAGATAGAAAGATAGATAGATAGATAGATAGATAGATAGATAATGTATTACAGTAATTGGCTCAAGCAGTCACGGAGGAAACATCCCAACAGTCTGCTCTCTCTAAGCTGGGAAGGCAGGAAGTCTGATGGCATAATACAGTCGCAGGCTAAACCAGACAGAATGGGGGCCACTGGTGTAAGGTCTAGAGTCCAAAAGCCAAAGAGGGGGTTGATGTCATGGGCAGAAGATGTTTGTCTCAGCTCAAGAAGAGAGCAAATTTGCCCCTTTTCCACCTTATTTTTCTGTTTGTGTCCTCAGTGGAGTGGCAGATGCCTGCCCACCTTGGGAGGGGGTGGGGGGTGAGAAAATCTACTGATTCAAATACTAATCTCTTCCAGAAGCACCCTCGCAGACACACCCAGAAATAGCCCATTTAGCTGTCTGGGCGTCCCCTAGTCCAGTGGAGTTGAGATGTGCATTAACCATCACAGCTTCCCTGCCGACAGCTGCTCAGTGGATGCTGAAAGGGAGGTCAAGGACACCTGCCAAAGGAAGGGCTCCAGGTAGAAAGATCTGGGTGGACCAGCGGCCCCTGATTAAATGGGAACAGGGACGTCTCAGAAGTTCACAAGAGCAGACTATGACATCCAAGGACAAGATGCCCCTTCCACTCAGGCTGCAGCAATTTCTAAACTCATGACCCTTGAACCACTACTTGGGGAAGAGGAGGAAGACTTGAATTGCCAGGACCCCTGAACTGGCTGTGCTTGTGTTTAATGAACTAGGACTTGTTCATTCCCACGGTTTAGTGGGAGCTTAGGGTATAGAGACACATGAAACAAGGTTGCATTTTGGATGCTTGGGTTTGAGAATTGAGACTTGGGCTTCCTGAAGAAGCTTCAGTAAAACAGGGCAAATTCTATGTCTTCACTCAGGAAAGTTCAAAAATATTCGTTGTCATAAGTCACAGTGTTTTTTAGCCTGGAGTCCGTAAACTCACAGAAAGCACCGAGCCCTGTAATGACAGGGGTCTTTTCTATTGTGTTTTTCCACTTGGATGTTAATCTTTATAAGTGTGAACATAATCTGAGAGCCTGGATGTTTGATTTTGCCTCTGGCTTAGTGTTGTTATTAGACAAGGTTGCAAACAGGTAGGGTCAGGGGTCCCCGGATAAGGAGAGCCAGGCTTGGCTTTCTTGACATAAGAGAAGCCATTTCTGGTCACAGCCATGTTGTGATCTAAGCCGAGTCACAACGCTTGTCCTTGAACAGGTCTTGGTAATTAATGATCATAAGGGAACAAAGGAAGGCAAGAACGAACAAGAGTTATGGGGCAAAGATACAAGAGCAAAGATAATATATCAGCTGCAAAGATATATTATGGTTCTGTTTTGATAGTGAGGACGAGCCTGAGCTTCAACCACCAGATCAGGTGGTGCCTGAGAGATGATGGTGTTGACGTTTTCCAACCCTCATGACTTTCATCAATCGAAGCCTGGATGCTGTTGACCACCCAAGCCTCTTCATGAACATGTATGTGCCCTTAACTTAAAACATCCCTAATTTTGTTTTTCTGGGTGACACTGCTCTAGGAAAGATCTCCAGTGTTCTCCTTACTTGCTGCAAGTACTAATAAATCATCCCTCCTCCCGATATCGGGCTCAGTTGTGTCTTTTGGCTCAACATCCACCAAGAGGTGAACCCAGCTTTGGGGTAACAGTGTAATCACCACATGGGCAACATTTCACTTTTGTGTTTCGCTCAGGGAGCCCTACGAAGGCTTGTTTTCCTTCCAAAGGGGTCCATACAATGCTTGAGTTTGAGAAACACTCTTGTAAAGAAGAAGGTGGAAGAACTGGGTCAGAAGACGTGTTTTCTCATCCTGGGTCCTTCACTTTCATCTCTGGTTGGTTTCCTCACCTCCGGTGGTCGTTTCTGGAAATTAAATAAGCTAAAACACAAAATGTGTGTTCTAAATTAGGAGGCCCTATAGAACCACAATGTCCAGTGTAATCCAATCCCCACACAGTAGGATTCGATGTTCTAGAAGTTATCATTGCAATTTGCAATGTGAATGAGTGACTGTGTGAGTGTCTGTGTGTGCACGTGTATTTTGAAAAGGAAAATGGAACTTAATCTCTAACATTAAAACTGTAAGTGTAGAATTCCCTTCTTTTCCCATTGAAATACAAACACACACCTATTTTGGTCATTTAGGACCCATCGAATTGTATAAACTGGTATTGCTACTTTGGAAAAAATAACAAAAAACAATTGATTCATGTTGGAGTCCAAGTCCAAATGAGTTCAAAATTCTTTTTTTTTCTCCTTTAAAGAGCTTGATGACTCCCTTTACAGGATCTTGATTCTGGCTCGTGGCCGAGGGCACTGAGCGTGTCACAGCCACTCAGAGAGCAAGATGATTACTCTATTAAATTGAGTGCAAAGTCAATCAGCAATCTATCATCGAAATAAAAATGAAGCTTTCAAATGTAATTTGGCTCCCCAATGACGCGCTGTGGGAGAAGCACATAAAACCTCATCTGAAACACCCGGGAGTTTCCTTGCCAGAGGCAGAAAAGAGACACTGTGATTTAAAGCAATAGAAACACTTTAAAGCATCGTTCTAAAGGAGGATGTTAAATATTCTTCTTCTCCGGTCTTTGGAATATTCCAGTCTTTCCTGATGGAGCAGGAGTCATTGTTTCCTCACAAGGTATTTATAAACACTTTCAAGACAAGGTAAGAATAAAAAAATATGGCAGAATTTATACACAAACCTGAGCTTGACCTTCTCAAAGTCATACACCTAAAGTCTCCAGAAGCTCTTTCAGTGATGCTGAAACGTACAAAGCCATGTTGGGATGGCTTTCTGAACTTGTTTATAAGTGATTTAAGAAATACCGGCTTTGGAGTTCCCTTTGTGGCTCAGTGGTTAACGAATCCGACTAGGAACCATGAGCTTGCGAGTTCAATCCCTGGCCTCGCTCAGTGGGTTAAGGATCCGGCGTTGCCGTGAGCTGTGGTATAGGTCACAGACACGGCTCGGATCCCGCGTTGCTGTGGCTCTGGCGAAGGCCGGCGGCTACAGCTCCTGTTAGACCCCTATTCTGGGAACCTCCATATGCCACGGGTGCGGCCCTAGATAAGGAAAAAAAGAAAAAAATATATCAGCTTAGAGTTTTTATTTATACCAGGTTTTTAACTTGCAGAGAAGGTCTAGGGCTAATGCCCTTTACTCACTATTCTCAACTCTGAAAGATTTTAGACAGCTTCAGAAATTCGAATCCACCATCAAAGAGTACGGATTTGCCAACAGTGAGCAGGACAGGTCTGTCTTTGAAAGAATTTGTTGTTTATCGCCAGATGCCCAGCTCCAGCCCACAGGACTTGTTAAATCAACAGCCCTACTTCTGAACTTGTCCAAGATGTTTGGGACGTGCGTTGGAGGTGGGGGGGCGCTTTTGTCCCCTCTACCATCTTAATTTTATTGCCTGGAATCCTGTAAATCAGACTGACAAAAGACAGATTATCAAGAGAAAAACAAGGCAGCTTACGTAACACAGAGAGTTAACTCCAGGGGATGGTTAGAACTTTCATGTGCATAGCATCTCAAAAGAAAAAATATTTTTAGAGAGGCGATAAGACACAGAAAAAGGACCTTGAGCTTCTAAGGAAGGCAAAATCTGAGAAGGGACTGTCTGGGGGATCTAAGGGAAGTTAAGGGCTAGATAGTGACGTCGATTCCTCTGGGGCCACCGCTGGGCTGAAAGTTCAAGTGATCTCCAAGGATTAACTGCTGCCCTTCCTGACAGTGAGTGAAGAGCAGATAACTTTACTAGTTAAGGTCCTGTTTTTAGACAAATGGGGGAAGGCAGATAGCTTTTCTTGTACCTTTGGCTCAAAATACTCCTTCTGTCAGCGTGGCATATTTGGAGATGGCATATTCTGCTCCCCGTCAGTGCTATCAGCCAAGTGGGGCTACTTTGTGATAGGCTTGATTTCTTTTTGATTTCAATATATTAAACCATACTCGTCTTTGTATAGTGAGATGAAAGTTATGTGTCTTTATGGAAAAATATGTATTAA
Organism: Catagonus wagneri; assembly: GCA_004024745.2. Classification (NCBI taxonomy): domain Eukaryota; kingdom Metazoa; phylum Chordata; class Mammalia; order Artiodactyla; family Tayassuidae; genus Catagonus; species Catagonus wagneri. The sequence continues at coordinate 8,855,461 of PVHT020000170.1, read as the reverse complement.
TTCCATCGATGCTCTTATTGAGAAAGATGTTTCTGGAAGTCTTCTTTTGATTATCTTTTTGTTTGTTTGTTTGTTTGTTTAGGGGGGGTTGACAGCAATCTTGGCATGTGGAAGTTCCCAGACCAGAGACAGAATCCAAGCCGCAGCTGCAACCTATGCCACAGCTGCAGCAATGCCGTATCCTTAACCCCACTGTGCTGCGCTTGGGATCAAACCCTTGCCACCACAGAGGCAATGCTAGATCCTTAACCTGCTGCTCTACATCAAGAACTCCTCTTTTTTCAGATTATTTTCCTTTACAGGTTATTACAAGATATAGAATCTAGTTCCTTGTGCATACGGTAGGTCCTTGTTGGTTATTAATAGATGTTTATTGAGTGTATATATTGGATCGAGCATCGCAGATTCACAGATCAGGAAAGCATGCTACCTGCGTGTTCTGAAAGGCTCATGGTCTAGAGCAGTTTTTCTCAGCACTGGAAACTGGATTAGGGTCTGGAAGATTCTTTGCCGTGGGGACCATCCGCACATTATAAAATATTTAGCATCAGCCCTGGCCTCTGCTTACTAGATGTGATCTCTGAAAGACAGCAGTGAGTGACAGCTGGAAACAAGACCTCAATTCCCTGCTCAGGAGTTGAAACTCGGCAGCCTGGATGAAAATGAGGAATCCTAGCCACTAAAGCAGCTAGAGGTCAAAAGAAGATTTCTCTGATTCTCGCCTTGATTGAAAACAAGAATGTTTCAAGGAGGCAAAGACTGTGAAACAGGTACAAAGTTTATTGTTAGAAACACAATACGACATGGGAGAAGCCACGGAGGAGTAGTCTGTTTACCTATGGCAGAAACAAAGCGGTAACGCACCCCAAAGGAGGAGTGAGGGTGAGGGCGTCCCCCTGAATGAGGAGCATATCAGAGAGGGGATTTAAATCACTTATATAGGACAATTCTTCTGAGTCTTTGCTTTCCTTTGGCCAATTACCTTGTTTTATTTCTCCCACCTGCCTGGACACAGATCCCTCCCCGATCTGCGAGAGCGTATTTTGGCCAAGATGGATACCAGAGCAAAGGGTTATGGACAGTTATCAGGACCTACTGTGGTCTGGTACCCCCTCCCTTTCTGATCCCTAAGAGTCTTTCTGCACATGTGTAACTGGGGAGCTCTCCTTGACCCCAGGGGTGATTGGCGTGGTCATCTTACTTTTTTTTACTGCAGTGGAGCTCAGCTCCTCCCATTAACTTTCTCCTTGAGGTACCAAAGAGAAGCAGGGCTCGATTCACTCAGCCTAACAAGTCCCAGCTGATCTCAGCCCAGGGGCCCATCTGCCTCTTGCCTCAGATGCCATTATCAGCCCCCCAAAGTCACCACATAAACTGCTTCCAGACATGGTCAAAGTCCCTTGGGTGGGGATAGTGGTGCCAGCGCCCCCTAGCTGAGAGCTGCTGCGCTACAGGAGCCAGACACAGCAGGTGATGCAATGCCAGGAGGGGCGTGTGTGATGGAATCGCACAGCGAAACCCCGTCCCCATCCTGCCCCTTGCAGCCCGGGGGCCAGAGCAACCTGACTTGAGTCTTGAAGAATAAATAGAGATTATGAAAATAACATTTCAGGGAAGAATATCGTTTTAGGGTAATAATGTCCCAGTCGTAAGGAGATGTCTGGTAAGTCCTTGAAAATTCTGCAGTCACACAGATAGAAGTGGATGTAGACGCCCTGGGTTTTAGCAAAATTAGGCGAGGACATCCAGGAACAGGAGAAAAGAGCACAGCCTGTGGCAAAAGATGTGCCATAAATGATCCCTCAGGAGTTCCCACTGTGGCTCAGTGGGTTAAAGACCTGACGTTGTCTCTGTGAGGTTGCAGGTTCGATCCCTGGCCTCTCTCCGTGGGTTAAGGATTCAGTGTTGCTGTAAGCTGCAGTGTAAGTCACAAATGCAGCTCCAGTTGGACCCCTAGTCAAGGAATTTCCATGTGCTGCAGGTGTGGCTCTAAAAAGAAAAAAAGGATCAGTAGAGGGAAACATCTAAACAAAGAACCCAGGGGAGAGTTTTGAACAGTAAACATAGGATGTCTGGGTGTGGAGAAAACCGAAAAGAAGCCTCGAGATTTTGTCAAGAGGTTACTTGAGGACCTTACAGGGAGCTCTCAGAAACCAGAGTGGAAAGGACACAGGAGGAGACAGGCAAAGGCGTGACAAGGGAGAGGGAGGACGGTTTTAAAGGGCTTGTCAGTGTTGAAAGAAATCATGGATTTGTTTGGGAGGGCAAAGACCAAGGGAGCAGAACAGGTACAAAGGGAGATTCCAGGGAATGTGTGTTTGGAGAACCAATGAGGTGTCCCTTTAAAAGGCAAATGATACCAATGAGCTTATTCACAAAACAGAAACAGGCTCACGGACTTCAGAAACAAGCTTACCGTTACCAAAGGGGACAGGTGGGGGGGGAGGCATGGACTGGGGGTTTGGGACTGGCACACGCACACTATTGAATTTGGAATGGACGGTCAATGGGGACCTGCTGTCCAGCACAGGGAACTCCAAATAACCTACGTGTGGAAAGAATCTGAAAAAGAATGGGTGTGTGTATGTGTGTAACAACCACTTGGCTGTACAGCAGAAGTTAACACGACATAGTAAGTCAACTGTGCGTCAATAAAATTTTTAAAAATAAAAAAAAGTAAATAAAAATACAAGGGGAAGAGTCTGCATTTGCCTTGGGGTAGGATGTAGTCTAGCCAACCCTCCTAACGCAACACTCACAGGAAGGTGGATAGATCACAGAATTATGTTTTCAAGGCACCAGAGCATTGTGGAAGCGGCAAGGACCAGATGAACTAAGATTCCAGCTACGGGAAGACCATTCCCGTAGCTGGAATCTTAGTGAAAAGGTGAAATGGTGAAATGGTAGTGAAAGAGTGATGGCCGTCCATGTTTCCCCCAGGGGGGCTTTCTGTTCCTGGGAAGGGGGCTGGGGGGTCAGGACAAGCAGAGGGCTTCTGTTGAAACAAAGAGAGACAGCAAAACTTCTAAGAGCAAGTGAGGCTGCTGTGACAAACTGGAAATGAGAAGGGCTTCAGGTCAGTCTCTGGGTTTTGGAACCATGCAGGTGGCAGGGACGCAGGCCAAGGTCTCTAAACAGCAAGTGACTTTTTTCTCATCCTCTTGGTGCCTAAAAGACAAGGCCTTTCGGAGGGTCTCCTCCAGCCTACGACAGATCTTCCCTGAAGGTGTTTGCCAGATTTTGAAAAACGCATGTGGAGGTACGGTGGTTTAAACTATGTTCACAGGCACCTTGATCCCCTTCCCTTCAGTGGAGCCGATCCCCCTTAAGGACCCAGCTGTAGGGACTAGAAGGCGGCAGACATGGTCCTCGGTCATAAATCCCATGACTTCCACCTTGCCCTCTCTCTCTTGAATCACTCCTTCTGGGGAAAGCAACCTGCCACACCAGAGGGATGCACAAGCGCCCTCTAGAGAGGCTGCCTGATGGGGAAATGAGGCCTCTGGTCAACAGTCAGAGAGGAAAAGAAGACACAGGTCAACAGCCAAGTAACTAGACTTGCAAGCTGACGGTCCGCCTCCAGTCTGGTTTTCGTTTTGATGGTGGCCCCGGTCAACAGCCTGACTGCAGCTTCGTGAGAGACCCTCAGCCAAGTCACCCGGCCAAGCTACTCCCGTATTCATGACCCACAGAAACTGAGATAATAATGTGGGTTGTTTTAAGCCTCTAAGTTTGCGGCGATTAGTTATGTAGAAGTAGATAATGAATACATACGTAAACAAAAGAGCTAAACTGAAAATTTCTGAAGGGCCTAACTGAAATTTCTGGTCTTTCGAGGCTGAGATGAAGGCTTTCCGGGCTGTCAACCAAAACCCGGAAATAGTGGTGAACCAGAGATGAGCCGAGTCTTGCAGTCATCACAGCTCAGCACCGCACTCAGCTCCGTCTTGATCACGCTAAGGAGGTCAGTGTCTTCTCTGCCTGATGAAAGAAAAAACACGTCTTTTTGGTGAAAGAGAACATCACCCGGAGGCTCTACTCTTCTTCAATATACAATTTGAAGTTGAAAACTTAGATCTGCAAAGAAGGAAGAACATATGGCTAATAATCAGTAGAAAAAGCATTCAATAGAAGCAGAGAAGCTTGGTGTTGGAGATGGCGAACAAGGATTTTAACTAGATTAGTGTGTTTCTTTAAATGGAGGGAAAGAATCATCCTATAGACAAAAAGATGAAGAATTTTTTCAAAGAACTTAAGTTCATAAACAATCAAATGCACATCTAAGATTGAAAAACATGTAGTATCTCCAGTTGAGATGACCATGGGTAGGTTTGACAGCAGACTGGACGTGCAGAACGCTAAGGTGGAAGAAAAGCAATTAGAAACCACACAAACCAGGGAGAGAAAAAAATAGTGGGAAAAACAAGTCCGAGCCCACAGGGAATTTTGGATATTTTCATGAAGGCCCAACATACAGAACTCTGGTGTCCCAAAGAGGAGAAAAGGGGGGAAAATTGGGCTGTAGTAATAGGTAATGGCTGGGAATTTTCCAGCAATGAAAAAGGAAGAGAGCTACTTTATCTTCCAAAATATTAACGAGCAGAAGAGAAGAGAATGAAGAGGAACTCTGACCTTGAGGTGTAAGATGTCACATCTTCTTGGAAAGCGGAACACACGTTTACCTTCAGAGAATAAGGCAGTTTGAGGAAGTAAGTGTGAAACCGGAAGAGAACAGAAAAGTAGCAGATCAGCCACTGTCGGCAATTCCCTGGGGAATTAACTGGATTAAATGAAAAGAAAAGACAGGTAGCAAGGAGGCCTCAGATGAGGTTATAAAAAGCAGTTCTGTGATGAGAGTGATGAAAATGCTGGTCTTTTTCTAACAGCACCTGAAAGCCCAACATCAGAGGTCTCCCTGTGGCACAGGGGGTTAGGAAACTAACTGCAGTGGCTTGGGTCACTGTGGTGGAACAGGTTTGATCCCCAGGTCAGTGCAGTGGGTTAAAGGACCCTGTGTTGCTACAGCTGCAGGGTGGGTTACAGCTGTGGCTCGGATTCAGTCCCTGGCCTGGGAACTTCCATGTGCTGCAGATGCAGACGTAACAGAATAATAAATAAATAAATAAACAAATAAATAAATAAACAAATAAATAAAGGTAAAAGCTCAACATCAAGACCATTGAAACATGTGCACACTCATAGGCACACAGGCACATGCACACACACACACATGTCATCAATATTAGGCAAAAACAAAGCAGGTGGTAAAGAAATCACACAGACACTATATTTTAGGACACTAGTAAGACAACAGTTAACAACGGAAAATGATCATCTAAGCCAGACCAAGTGATGAAAGTAAGACTTAGAAAAAAAAAAAAAAGATTGAGGAGTTCCCTTTGTGCCTCAGTGGCAATGAAAGTGACTAGTAACCATGAGGATGCGGGTTTGATCTCTGACCCTGCTCAGTCAGTTAAGGATCCTGCATTGCCATAAGCTGTGGTGTAGGTCACAGACAAGGCTCAGATCTGGCGTGACTGTGTGACTGTGGTTTAGGTTGGCAGCTGCAGCTCTGATTCAACCCCTAGCCTGAGAACTTCCATAAGCCACAGGTGCACCCCTCCCCCCCAAAAAAAGATTGATAGACTGAGAGAAGTAGGGGATGGTTACCAGACCACTGGCTATTCTCAGTGAGACAGTGGAAGAGACCAAGTGCTGTAGCCAGGTGTAAGCTGGAAGGCAGAGTAACTCTGGGTGGCACAAGACCCCCAAAAGGGCCATGAATCACAGTTTCTGAGATGAAATGGAAGTGAAGATTGTTGATGCCAAAAGGCTGAAAAACTCTAAAGCCAAAAGTTGCTTTGTCTCCACAGATTTGAGGACAGAACCCAGGGCAGACCTGCACACTCTGTCCTACACTGAGCTCCTCCACAGTTTCCTACTGTAAAACCTAAAATGGGGTGTTTTACTGGCGTTTTTTTAAGTTCTAATTTTTAAGGAAAGTTTCATTCTGCAAACTCCCTTGCTGACGTGAAGCAGCCTTTTAAAATGTCTGCTCTGTTAAAAATAAAACATAGAAGTAACGTTCTTTGAGCAGTCACCGCTTTATACATACTCACGTATTTCTTTTTGAGGCCCAGCTAGAGGTAACAACACAAACTTACAGCATTTGAACTTCTGAAAAAAACCCACCTGGCTCTTGAAATTTGAGGTGGAAAATATCAGGTCAGCACTGTTTCTGGAAAAGAAACAAGTAAGAACATTCAGCTGAACCTGACAGCTCAGCTCATCCATAAAACGTCAGCACCGATAGAAACAAAACGCTGGGACAACTTAGAGAAAAGGTGACTTGGAAAACACGACAGTGGTGTCTGTGCCCGTGGTCCCGAGGCCTCCCCTCTACTCCGCCTTAGCGTCTAATGCCGCCTGCACTGTGGAAAACAGTATGGAGATGTCACAAAAAAACAAAAATGGGACTACCACTCCTGGATATATATCTGAAAAAAACACTAATTTGAAAAAATACACGCACCCCAGTGTTCACAGCAGCTTTATTTACAAGAGCCAAGCTATGGAAGCAACCCGAGCATCCATCAACAGATGAATGGATATGGCAGATGTGGTACATATATACAATGGAATACTACTCAGCCATAAAAAAGAATGAAATTTTGCCATTTACAGCAACCCGGATTGACCTGAAGGGCATTTTGTTAAATGAAATAAGTTAGAGAAATATAATCACTGTATGATAGCATTTATATGAGGAATCTAAAAACTATAACAAACTAATTAATCTAGCAAGAAAAAAAAAAAAAGGCAGACTCGGAGTTCCCGTCGTGGCTCAGTGGTTAACGAATCCGACTAGGAACCACGAGGTTGCGGGTTCAGTCCCTGGCCTTGCTCAGTGGGTTAAGGATCCGGCGTTGCCGTGAGCTGTGGTGTAGGTTGCAGACGTGGCTCAGATCCCGCGTTGCTGTGGCTGTGGTGAAGGCCGGCGGCTACAGCTCCTGTTAGACCCTCAGCCTGGGAACTTCCATATGCCACGGGTGCGGCCCTAGATGAGGCAAAAAAAAAAAAAAGGCAGACTCACATATACAGAGAACAAACCAGTGTTTACCAGCTGTTTACCAGTGGGGGCGGGGGGAAGGGCTATATAGGAGTTGGGGGAGTAAGAGGTAGGTACAAACTATTAGGCATAAAATAAACTATAAGGATATATTGCATAACGTATAACAGCATTTTATAATTAAGAGGTAGGTACAAACTATTAGGCATAAAATAAACTATAAGGATATATTGCATAACGTATAACAGCATTTTATAATAACTGAAAGTGGAGTATAAACTTTAAAAATTGTGAATCATTATATTGGACCCCTGTAACTTATATGAGTGTACATCAACTAGATTTCAATTTTTTATTTTATTACTAAAGTATAGTTGATTTACAGGGCTATGTCAATTTCTACTGTACCACAAAGTGATCCAGTTATATATATATATTCTTTTTCTCATACTATCTTCTATCATGTTCTTTAAAACAGACTGGATAGACTTCCCCGTGCTGTGCACCGGGACCTCACTGCTGTTATTCCAAGTGGAATAGTTTGCCTCTATCAACCCCGCCTCCCGGTCCTTCCCACCCCCTCCCCCTCCCCCTCCCCCTTGGCCACCACGAGTCCGTTCTCCACGTCTGTGAGTCTGTTTCTGTAGACAGATTCGTTTGTGCCGAATTCAGCAAAAATTCACTGCATGCTTGCAAGGGTACCAGGCACTACGCTGTGCCCCAGCCCCAGGATCCTCTCCCCGCTCCGCTGTGTTGATCCTCTGTCCTCACGTTCTGGAACATTAGCCCCTTTTGAGGTCATTCAAGGGGACTCCATTCAATTCACAGGTGAATCAGGGCTTTATTAATATACAGATCCAGGAATAATAAAAACAATAGTGGGAAACTCTGAATACATCTGCTGGGTGCCAGTGCCAGACCTTAAAAACTTTTTCTTAAAAGTAAGAAAAGGCGTGAGGTTCCCTGGTGGCTCAGTGGGTAAAGGATCCTGCGTCGTCACTGCTGTGTCTGGGGCTGCTGCTGTGTCGCAGTTTCAATCTCTGGCTCAGGAACTTCCGCCTGTCACAGAAGTGGCAAAAAAAAAAGTGAGAAAAAGCAGAGAGACTTGCTGACCCTTGTCTTTAAATAATTAGTCATCTCAGTGTGCCGAAGACCATTAGTGGACGTAATGATCAATTTTAAACAGAAGAGAAAGTATAACCTGTCAGAGTATATGCTGGACATCTAAGGACAGGGAGCCTGGACGAGGGAGTCCACACAGTGGTGCACTCAGAATAGTCCAGACTTGGAATCTTGAGAGAAAACCGTGACCCAGACCTCGGCAAGGACGTGGGCGCAGACACGGCCAAGGAGCAGCCAGGAGGGGCTGAAGAAAGCAGAGGACGCCAGTCAGGGTGTCCCAGATAGAGCCACACCAGGTTTCCCAAGGCTGAACCAGCCCGTGGCCTGGCATTCAGATTTTCACAGGGCAGCCTCCCATTTCTGGAGTTGTTCATGTGTATCTTAACCTTCCTTTTCCAAGCCTGATGGCCTCAGGAGTGACCTAGAGTTGACAAGGTGTGCCTGCCCTCAAGGTAGCCTAGCCCCTTCACCGGGGCCATGTGTCTGTGTGGCCCAGTGATGTTGACTGCACCTGCTCACGACACAAGAAACCCTTCAACACTTGACTCTGGGGCCGAAGTGCCTTCCCAGGGGTCGGGAGGGCTACCCAGCCCCCGGACTCTTTTCTCTGCTTTGTACCCAGAGCACAAGGGCTCCAGAACATACACCAGGGCGCCCACCACTGTTGGGCTGCAGGATCCTGCCTAGAAAAGTGGCATATTTAATATGAATAGCTTTTCTAGTTACCTCATTTGCTGCTTAATGACCTACTATAGATAATCTTCAGAACTTTTAATGTACCAGATTAGTTGTACTCCACTGGTTTCTAGCCCGTTCTTTCTGGGAAGCGTTTTTACAGACTCATTAGTCAATCAGCCAGTCTTTGTGGAGGCAATGTATGTTCAGAATCTCTCCCTTTTTATGTGTTAATTGAAGTATAGTCAAAGCATACAATGCTGTGTTAGTGTCTAGTGTCAGCAAAGCGATTCAGTTCTACACACGCACACACAGGTATATGCATAGACATATGTACACACATATATATTTTTTTTCATATTCTTTTCCATTGTGGTTTATGATAGAATACCCCCCCTTTTCTAAATTGACATATCGTTGATTCACAATGTTGCATTAGTTTCTGGTGTCAGCAAAGGGACTCAGTTATACACACACACGTATATACATAGGGTATAGATGTGTATACATGTTCATATACATGCTCATATACGTATCTTCATCTTCTTTTCATTGCGGTTATGACTGCAGAATATCTCCATTTTGATGTGTACAAGAGACAAGACAGACCCCCAATAGAAGAGCAGTGGTCCAGGTAACTGTAGGAACTTCTTGTGGCTGCTGTGATCAATTTCTGGAGAAGTTCAAGTCCAAAATCAAATGTCAACATGGCCGCACTCCCTTTGCAGGCTTTCAGGGAGAGTCCTCTCCTTGCCTCTTTCAACTTCTGGGGGCTCCCGGAGCTCCTTGACTTGTGATGGGGTCAGTCCCTCTGCTGCCCCTGGGGCCACATAGCCTTGACCTCTTCCGTCTGTATAATCCCCACTCGGTCTCATTCTCTTAAAGACCCTGGTTATTGGCTTTGGGGCCCATGGAGGTCACTCTTTGTGACTGTCTCATCTCGAGATCTCTAACTTAATTACATGTACAAAGACCCCCTTTTCAGTGTAAGAGCACACTCACAAGGTCAAGGGGTTAGGATGCGGACATACCTTTTTGGTGACCAATGGTATCAGTGTTCCTGAAGCTGAGGGGTTTCCCAAAATGTAGAACTTTTAGCGCCAACGTGGAAACTAGCTGGTTATCCCAACTCAGAGAAGTGGACTCACCCTTAGGCAGGAATCAGGTGGTGGTTCTCAAAGTGTGGTCCCCAGATGCAGAGCAGCCCTGGGAATCAGTTAGAAATGCAAATTCTCTCCCCCTGCCCCCTGCCACATATTAAATCGGAAACATTGGGTATAAAGCTCAGAAACCTGTCTTAATAAGTACATGAGAGGATTCTAAAATACACTAAAGTTGGAGAATTACTAGAGTCAGATTGGAGTCTTGGCCAGAATAGAACAAAAGTTGGGCAAAGGAAAAACACCAACTGGAACTGTGACTCTCAGAGCTGGCAGCACATTTGAAACACACGAAAAATACAGAGGTAAAGTACTGATGCCCAGGCCCCATAATTGGTCTAGGGTGGAGCCTGAAAAGCACCCCAGGTGATTACAGCTTGAGCTGGAGCCAGGAACATTAGCCACAAGACTTAATCCAAGGGCAGCAGAAGGAGTACGCGAGTGAATGTGGGTTTCAGAGGACATTTGTCCAGCCCCTCTGTGCACCAGGTCACAGAATAAACAAAACTATGCTTTCTTGTTGAATTCAAAAAGAATAAAAGACCGTAGTCATTTGACCTAGCTATAGATGAACTACAAAAATGTAATTTTAGGGTAATTCGAGAAACAGAAGTATGTGAATAGTTTAGGTGTGTAAAAGGTCCCAAATTAAGACGGGGTAAGTTAAGGCTTCAATGTGGAAGAAGAGCAGAAATGCTGAATTTTTATCTGGGGTGGAAGGCTATTTCCCACACTTGATGACGTGAGCTTGTTATGGACCAGGGTTCTTGGCCTCCTTAATCAATAGAAAAAGATAAGAGGCCAGGCTAGAATTCAGGGAAGGCTTTAGTGGGGCCCCTGCTGCAGCAGGGTTGTGGGGTGGTGAAAACAAGTAAGAGATTCCCTTGTTCACTCACTGTGAGGGGGCCGCGAGCTGGTTCCTTATGTGGGGTGATGGTAGGGTGGGTCTAGGGCTCAGGCCAGAGGGGTGGCTTAGGCGGTTTGCCCACCCCTTTGGGTATTGTGTGCAGGGGACATGCAGAGTACCCTGCTTTTGCTCCTGGCTCCTCAGAAGTGGCAGTTGGGTTTTTGGTAATTTTTTTATCTTGTTGTCTGTAATGTACCTCAACTGTGAATGCACACATTTATTTTTAGTTGTATACATATATATATATAGTATTTTATTGCTCTCTCTATATATATAGTATTTTATTGCTTGAAGAGCAATATATATATAGTATTTTATATATATAGTATTTTATATATATATATATAATACTATATCTATATCTATATCTATTTCTATATCTATATCTATATCTATATCTATATCTATATCTATATCTATATCTATACATAGCTCTTCAATGAACTTTTCCACAGAAAAGAAACTCACGGACTTGGAGAACAGACTTGTGGTTGCCAAGGGGGAGGGGGAGGGAGTGGGATGGACTGGGAATTTGGGATTAATAGATGCAAAGTATTGCCTTTGGAATGGATAAGCAATGAGATCTTGCTGTATAGCACTGGGAACTATATCTAGTCACTTATGATAAAGCATGATAATGTGTGAAAAAAGAATGTATACATGTGTGTGTGACTGGGTACCTTGCAGTACAGTAGAAAATTGACAGAACACTGTAAGCCAGTTATAATGGAAAAAATAAAAATCATTATAAAAAAATAAAATCCTAAAGCTAATACAAGCACAATATCCCCCAGTTAGTGAAGGGACAAACTGCAGTATATTCATACTAGGGGATCCTTATCAACCGTAAAAGGGAAAAGTATTAATGCATATAGCAAAACGGATTAATCTCAAAAACTTTATGCTAGATGGAAAACTATAAACACAAAAGTCTATAAACTATGATTTCATTAATATGAAATTTTGAAAAAAGTAAAACTATAATGACACAAAGTAAGGCAATAGTTCCCTGAGAAATGACTATAGAGGGGCAAATTTTCAGAGTGACAGAATAGTTCTGTATCTCAATCATGGGGGTAGTTACGCTATTATACATATTTATCAAAATTATAAAACTGTATATCTTTAATGAATGAATTTTATTGCCTATAAATTATGTATCAGTAAAGGTGAGGGAAAAAAGCAATAAGAATGTGAAAATAATTATTCAGGAGTCCCCTTCGTGGCTCAGTGGTTAATGAATCCAACTAAGAACCATGAGGTTGCGGGTTCGATCCCTGGCCTTGCTCAGTGGGTTAAGGATCCGGCGTTCCCGTGAGCTGTGGTGTAGGTTGCAGACGCAGCTCTGATCCCGCATTGCTGTGGCTGTGGCGAAGGCTGGCAGCTGCAGCTCCTGTTAGAGCCCTAGCCTGGGAACCACCATATGCCGTGGGTTTGGCTCTACATAAAAGGCAAAAAGACAAAAAAAAAATTATTCAAAACCAAGAACGTTATACCTAGCCGAACTATCATTCAACTGTCAGAGTTAAGAAAAGCATATCTTCAAAAAGTCAAGGGCTCAAAAACTATATCTCTGGTACTCTTTCTTGGTAGGAACTCATGTTCATGCTCCATCAACACGAAAAAGTTCACCAAGAAAGAGTAACATATGAGAACCAGGAGACAAGAGTTCCAACACAGGAGAAAGGTTAAATGAGTGCCTTAGAGGTAGACAGACAGACATTCCAGCATGAAAGCTGTGCTACAGGCCTGTTGGAGTAAGAGGATGGGGAACAATGTCACACACACACAAAAAAAATAATGAAGGAAACTACAGATTACATGAAGAATTTGAATATAATGAGGATAGATACGATTTTGGTAGGAAGTTTGGGAGTAAAACAGTGGTAAGTACAGAAAACCTGAGCAAAAAAAAATATTAGACAATTGTTAACTCCAGAGAAATAAAATGCAATGATAGTACATTAAATGACTTGGCTCTAGATTATATAAACAGAGACATAATCGTGGAAATACCAGAATTGATTGGAACAATGCTTATATAACTCCTAGTGTTTCGGTTTCAGATATTACAGGTGGACTTTCTAAATGGAATGTTAGAACTTACCTCCTTCTCAATCTTCCCCTTCTCCTATTCTCTGCAGGTGAATGTGCTTTGTTTTGAATACCCTGATCTACGATTAAAGATTAAGTGAAAAACTGCAAGACTCATGATGAGTGTGATTAAGAAAACAAATTAGCTGAATACTAATATTTAAAAATTGACCTCAAAGCATTTCAAAAGCATAGATAGGTTAAAATCCCTGGGGTCTAGAACACAACCAAAGATTTTAAATATATCTTCAGAATGGAGCTAATCACAGTTCCCACTTCATAAGGTCAACATCCATATAAAATGTGAGTATACACAGAACAATACCTGGCACAGTGTGTGTGTGTTTGATACTCCTGTGAACAGCAATGGCAGCAGTTGTGGTAGTGATGATGGTGATGACAGCGATGGCGGTGGATGTGGTGGTGATGGTAGTGGATGGTGGTGGTGGTGGAAGTGGAGATGATGACAGTGGTGGTGATGGTGTTGGAGGCAGCGATGGTGTTTATGGTGGAGATGATGGTAGAGGTGGTGATAACAGTGGTGTTATTGATGGTAATGACGGTGGTGGCATGGTAAGAGGCGGCAATGCAGTTGCACAGGCTCACATTCCACCTCCCCATGGCCTCTGCTCCTCTTCTCTGGCAGATGGCTCTGCTCATTTTGTTGCTTAGGATTCAGTCTCATGCCCACATCTAACTGTGAGAAGGCTGGGATGAATATCCTGGCTTTGTGCTCAAGACAAGGAGAAGACACGCTGGTGAACTGCTAGCCATCTCTGCCCCCAGTGTAATCTGGCTGGCTTTCACCTACCTCTTCAGGCGTCGACCCCACCACACCACCCCAAGATCTCTGTGTGTTTCCCAAATTAGCATCACTGCTTTCATCCCCAAAAGTGTTTTGTTGCCTCTGTGGCTGCTCCTCTTGGAACGCCCCTTTCCCTATCTCCACATGTTCAATTTCTGTGCTTTCTTCAAGACATAGACTTGACTCTGGGAGTGGAAATGTGTCTCACTCCCTTCCCATTCTTCATCTGTCTGTCTGCCAAAGAACACCTCCCACTTTTACCTTATTTGTGGGCATGTCTATCATCTCCATTAAAAATCAAGCCCCTTGCAGACAATTGGTCATGTCTTAACATTGTACATAATCAAAGCAGACCTGAAAGAACTGTTTGTACCTAAACACATCATTCTCTCTGTGCCCCCGCAGAATTGATACAATGCCTCCTTGTATAGCAGATACAGAGTAGAGTGGTGCCAACTCTTGCCCTCAGGTGCCCCTTTCCCCAACCCTTGGACTGACCATGGCACCAGCTCCCAGGATGAAATCTACTGCATTTGCAGAAACTGAGAGCAGATATGTTAGAACTTTCAGCAGGCAGATCCCCTAACTATGCACTAGTCAAGGGCATGGTGAGAATTATTTTCTCTTACCTCATAACCAAGCTAGAGGGAAATTATTTTATTTCCTCCTATTTATTTTTTTTCTCATTTTTTTCTCTTCCCTTCCTGCCCAACTCCCTTGTTAAAACAGTTCTTTTCTTCCTTCTTCTTACCTTTCCTCCAACCTCACTCTTCTCCTGGACTTTATTTCCTTAAAGAAAAACATCTATTTATTTGTCTCCATGTGGACAAGACAGATCTGGATCAATAATCGTAATGAAGTACAAAATTACACAAGCGTGTTTTTCCTTCTTTGTACTTCTGCAAGCCAGATGAAAATTTTCCGTACAGAAGGGGCAGCAGAAAGAGAGAAAATAACCCTGGTCTCCTCCTCCCCACACACACCATGAACTCAGCGCTGTCTTGCTTATAAATGTGCCGCATCGCTCTATCTGGAAAAGGTAGCTTGGATCCCCTTCAAACAAGCTGCCAATTGATGTTTTGTAGCTTGATGTAGATTATGCTAGAGCTGCTGAAATGCAGTTCCATGAGCAGCCAAAATGGAAATAAATTTGCAGTGTTCACTCACTCAAAAGTCGATGCTTCTGCTTGGGGTATACCTACTGGGCTCCACTAGCCAGCTTTTCTTCTCTGGCAGATGAACTTGCCAACATTTACTTCACTCAACGGAGGACACCTGCATCGTCATCCCCGTTGGTCAGCCCAGATACAGAACTAGAAGGTAAGAATTTGGCTGTTTCATCATTGTCCATTGAGATGTCCTTGAGCAAGTCATCGTGAGGAGAAGAAAGACAAGAACTTTCCAGAGGGAAGGAAAGAGCACTTCACCCCATGAGCACCTCGCTCCAGCCGGGTCGGTGCCCAGTGATGAGTACAGGGAGGTCTGAGGACAGATGGGGATGCGTGGTGAAGGATAAAGACCTCCACCAAAGACCAAGAGCCAGGAGTCAGGGCAGTTAGAGGCTGTGCCATGCAGGAGCTAAAGGCACGGGCCATGAAACAGCCTGCTAAGTTGAAAATAGAGGTTCCTCCATTCACGAATGACCTGGCAAATTGTCCCAAATTGTTTTTCTGTTTACTGATCTGAAATTTGGTTGGCTAAGAGCATCTACTTCAGCAGTTTCTTGTAGGATTGAAATGATTAAAATGAGATCATCCTTGAAAAGTCCTTAGCAGGGCACCTGGCAGAGTGTGAGCTGATGTCGGAGACTGGCTGGATGCCCTTCACCTCCATGTCCTCCCTCTATATTTCCCATGCTCCCTTGCAGCTAAGACTGTGTTGCATGATGAGCTCTGGCCAGGGGAACGTGGGGAGACTTGTGTGCCTGACAAGAAAACAAACCATGTGCAGTGGGTTGAATAGTGGCTCGCAAAAAGATACCTTCTAGTCCCAACCCCCAGAACCTGTGAAGGTGACCTCCTCTGGAAAAAGGGGTCTTTGCAGATGGAGTTAAGGCCAAGATTTTGAGATGAGATCCTCTCAGGTAGACCCTAAATCCAATGACATGTATCCTTGTAAGAGGGAAGAGACAGAAACCAGAGAAGAGCTCCAAGTGATATGTCTACAAGCCAAGAAAACTCAAGAGTTGCCAGAAGCACAAGACACTGAGAAGCGTGGAATGGCTTCTCCCTCGTGTTTCCAGAAGAAACCAATGCTGTCAGCACCTTGATTTTGGACTCTGGCCTCCAGAATTGTGAGAGAATGCCTTTCTGTTGTTGTATG
Source organism: Catagonus wagneri (assembly GCA_004024745.2). Taxonomy (NCBI): domain Eukaryota; kingdom Metazoa; phylum Chordata; class Mammalia; order Artiodactyla; family Tayassuidae; genus Catagonus; species Catagonus wagneri. The sequence goes on along the minus strand of PVHT020000170.1, from coordinate 8,839,307 downwards.
CCCCCAAGTTGCATCAATTTGTGATGAGAGCCCTAGGAAACTAAGACCGTGCAGTCACTCAAGCACTTTCTCTCAGGAGCAAATGACCCAAAGAGGGCGAGACCCCAGAGATGGAGCCTGAATCTCTGAGTCACTGCCTGGGTGGGAGCTGCTCCAGAGAGCTAACTGTGCTCATCAGAGCGCAGAGGGGTGAGAAACACCCTTCGCTGAGATGTGGGGTTGTTTGTTACAGCAGCTAGCACTAAGTACCCTGAGTAACAGAACTGAATCGAAAATAGGAATCCAGCTGAGACCTACACTACAGCTGCAGCAATGCTGGATTGTTAACCCACCACGCCATAGCAGGAACTCCCGTTTTTAATTCTTAAGAAGCTGATCTCTTAATAAGAGGAGGTTGTGAAAAATACGATGTAAACAAAGCTTATCATCCATATGGTCCATCATTCTCAGAACCTGGAGTTTTGGCTAAAAATGCCCACACATCTCCCTTGCCATATGTCTTGGGTTGGATTCCCTCAGAAGCAAACTTTAAGGCAAGGATTTGGATGCAAGCGGTTTGTCTGCGAGGTTATCTGGGGAAACCCAGGAAGGGAAGTGGGGGTGGGAGGCAGGAAGCCAGCAAAGCCAGTAGCGGGGGTCGAACAGGTCACGATGTCCTTTGGGACTCACCTCGTCTGGCAGGCAGGATGGACCAGCCTCAGAGTGATCCCACCGGAGAGCAAAGGGAGACAGAATGAGTACCTTCCAGCCTTCCTCGGGCATTGGCCGAGGACCGCCCTGAGCAGCAGTGATGCCCTATCACGCCCAGTCCGTGTGCAGGCTGGGAGGAACCCCAGGGGAGTCGCTGATGCCTGCAGGGGGAGGCCGTGGCCATGGCCGGAGCGACCAGAGGTGGGAGATACAGGTGGGCACAGCGTGCTTCTGCCTCGCCACGTCAATCACACCTCCCCAGGCCACACACGCCAAGAGAGTGGACAGATGCCAAGTGTCAGGGGAATCTTGGCCATCCACCTGCCCATCTCCATAGTCAGGCCACAAAAGATGACCCTCGTGGCAGAGGCCATGCCCTCCCTCTACCTCCGGCCCCCCAGATACCCACCCCCATGTCCCGTTCCTGGAACTGGAGCGCAGACACCCTGGGGATCCATCTTCAACCAGAAGGCAAATGGCAGGACCTGAGGATGAAGAAATGAAGAACATGTTTCTGATCCAGGAGCTGCTCTGCCAGCCCTGGAAGGCTTCATCCAGACTCTCACGGGTGAGAAGAAACTCTTGCCCGAACCGCTGTTATTGGGGATGCTGGTCAGAGCCGCTGAGCTCAAATCCTGATTGCCACTCCCTCCCGCCCCGCTCTGAGCTTTAGACTAAAACAGCAACGGAGTGGCCTCATGTCTCTTTGCTGCTGACCTTTCTCCCACCTCCATCCCCAGGGAATTTTAGCAAAAGCTTGTGCAACCTGGCCAGCGAGGGGCCTCTTGGCACCGGGCTGGTGAAAAGCACAGCCTCGTGTCTCTGATAGAAAGGCAGGGATGGGTTGCGTCTGCTCTGTGTGTGGGTTGAGCTTCTTCAGGAGGCACGCCGGCCCCGAAAATCTCTGGGCTGAGTCCCGGCCGTGCGGCCATGGACCAGCCCTTCCATCTCCCCAAGCCGCTGCTTTATTTGTTTATGAAATGCAGGGGCGGATGAGCTCCCTGTGGCGGCTCGCAGCCCTGAGCGCTCTTTGATTTATGAACGGGCAGACAGAGAAGGAAAGCTCTGGATGGGGGTGAGAGTACCAGGTGAGGGAGGGTTGGAGTGAGGGCCCAGCAGTTCATTTTGACCCAGACAGTCAAAAAAGCCACTCCACAAACCTCTCCCTGGAGTCACCATCACAACCCACGTCAGAGGTTATCAGATTAATAAAGGCTCCCGATTCCTGCTTCCCCACCCACCATTCACCTCTGCCAGGAGGATGCGCTTGGAGCCGTCTGCAGCGGGAGGATGGGATACTGGAGGAACACTACAGCCGCCCGGCAGCTGCCCGCTCCCTCCCTGCCCGCAGCCCCGCAGCTCCTGCCTTCGGTGGCTCGGCTCAGCGCCCTGGTGCTGCGGAGGCTGCCGCTGGCTGGGCTGCAAGCAGATCACGCACGGAAGAGCCTGAGCTACATTTGAACCGTGAGAAGATCTGCAGCGACAGCCAGCCTCCGCTGCAGGGCCCCGCTGCATGTGGCCTTCGCCCGACCGTGGTGTGGTCACGGCAGCTGCAGATGCCATAAGGCTGCCAGCTCACGTCAGACATCAACGCCTCCATCTGGGGTGGTCCCGATGGATGTGGTGATGTTTTTTAGCTTCCATTGCCAGAGACTGAGCCTGATCTGCCAGTTATCTTAACAGCCTCACCCCTGGGCCACGGTCTTGGACTTCACTGGGTTTCTCCGCAGCCATCATTAGCATCTGCACTGTCCTAAGGGAGCCGAGTAAATGTGGTCTCCCCTTGCCAAGGGATTCTTCACTGGCTGGGGTGATGATAATCAACCCACACACAGAGACCACGTGCTACGGTGCAAGAGACGTGGTACAGAAAACACGACCTTGTGAATTTCCTCTTGCTGCTACAACAAATCGCCACAAACTAGTACCTTGAAAAACACAAATTTACTATCGTGCAGGTCAGGAGTCCACAATGAGTTGGTAGCACACATATGCAATGGAATGCTACTCAGCCATAAAAAAGAACAAAAAATGCCATTTGCAACAACATGGATGCAACTAGAGACACTCATACTAAGTGAAGTAAGTCAGAAAGAGAAAGACAGATACCATATGGTATCACTTGTACATAGAATCTAAAATATGGCACAAACGAACCTATCTACAGAACAGAAACAGACTCACAGATGTAGAGAACAGAC
>PVHT020000170.1:8817378-8835416 GCA_004024745.2 Catagonus wagneri | reverse complement strand
TGCTACTCAGCCATAAAAAAGAACAAAAAATGCCATTTGCAACAACATGGATGCAACTAGAGACACTCATACTAAGTGAAGTAAGTCAGAAAGAGAAAGACAGATACCATATGGTATCACTTGTACATAGAATCTAAAATATGGCACAAACGAACCTATCTACAGAACAGAAACAGACTCACAGATGTAGAGAACAGACCTGTGGTTGCTAAGGGGAGGAGGAAAGGGAGTGGGGGGGATGCAGAGTTTGGGGCTAGTAGATGCAAACTATTGCATTTAGAATGGATAAGCAGTGAGGTCCTGCTGTACGGCACGGGGAGCTCTACCCAGTCTCTTGGGCTAGACCGGGATGGAAGATAATATGAGAAAAAGAATGCATATATAGGTATGACTGGGTCGCTTTGCTGTACAGTAGAAATTGACACAGCACTGTCAATCGCCTATCCTCTAATAAAAATAAAATTAAAAAAAAAAAGAAAAGCAAGGTTTGGGAGTTCCCACTGTGGTTCGGTGGGCTCAGCGAAGGACAACACAGGTGGGAGTGACTGAGTCGGGGCCAAAGCCTGGCTCTGCTGACCTCAGGTGCTGGGCAGTCTTCTCCGCGCCCCCAGGGAGGGTAGGTTGAAAGAAGGGAGGGTCTCTGTTCCACGTGGAAGGATGACAAACGTGTGTGCTAAGTGGGATCCTGGATTTGCAGTGTTCAGACACCTGCTTCCTTGCAGCCACCACAGCCTCGGGAATAGGCTGGCTTTTTTTTTCCCCCAGAGAGAAGGTGGCCTAGAAACGTACATGCCTTGCTGCTCATCTGTGCTGATTCCATTGACTGTCTAGCCATTGTCAGCTGGGATGACGAGAAAAATCCACAGCATGGCTGCCTTTTAAGACCCTCCTAAGAAAGAAAAGCAAAGCGCACAGGCTGACTTTAAAAGCTGACCACATCGGGGGCTGGCTGGGCTGTTTACCGAATGAAAATCACGGGGTTACTTTATGTCTCTCGAGTACAGGTCTCCATGCCCTCAAATATGTTGGGGGTTGATTCCTGCCAAGCGCATGTAGAACTTGGACGTGTGTTTAGCCATCCCCTCCCCCCGCAAAGATTTACCCAGCAGCCAACCTGCCACAGAGTGGGTGTCCCTGGCCTCACGGAGCTGCGTGTGAAACGAACGTAAAGCGGTAATAAGAGCTTTTGGGAACAGGACCTTCAGTTGCCGTCGTGGCTCGGTGAGTTAAGAACCCGACGGTGTCCCTGAGGACCCCTGGCCTCGCTCACTGGGTTAAGGATCCAGTGTTGCAGCAGCATAGGTCGCCGCTGCGGCCCAGATCCCATATTGCTGTGGCCATGGTGTAGGCCGGCAGCTACAGGTCAGACTCAACCCCTAGCCCAGAACTTCCAAGGTGTCGTGGATGCAGCTGTAAAAAATAAATAAATAAACAAATAAATAAATAAACAAAGGTCGGCCTAATCACGGGAGGCTTCCAGGAGGTGGTTCTCACCATTTAAGAAGGAGGAAAGATGGAGAGTGCTGGGGGAGGACGTGTGAAGGAGGAGAGTTAGACGAGAGGGGACCATGGGGTGTGGAAGCTTCTCTCATCTTTAAAATGAGAGTAGGCCAGTGGCGCTGCTCTCTCGGTCACTCCAGGTCACTCTCGGTCACTCTGGGCCTGACCCCTGCAAAGTTTTCGTGCCGCCCTCCACGTGGAGAAGAGCCGTGACTCAGGACGCGTGTATCAGCTCCTGCTCTCAGCGACAAAGAAGCTTCTTTAGGGCGCGGCCTCCGGGAATGCAGGGCTGGACTTTGCCGGCGGTAAGTTTTAACTCAGCGCTTCAGACGGCAGCACGTCTGCTGGGAACCGAAGGGTGGCGGGAGCCAAGCAGGTGCGAGTGGGGAGGAAGGCCAGGAGGGGCGAAGAACAGAAACATCCAGAAAGGGTGGAGAGAGGACAGGTGGTCTGAGGACACGCCGGGGCCAGTGGCTTTTCCCCGAGAGCACAGGGCAGCCGGGCAAGGTTTCCGGTGTGGAGGCAGGAAGGCAGGGGAATGGCAAAGCAGTCAGATTCGTGTTCTAGTTTTTTCTTTTTTTAGGGCTGCCCCAGGCAGACACCTGTGCCCGCATGTAGAAATAGAGAATGGCCAGCAGGGGCCGGGGGGTGTTCAAAATCTCCATATCCGGATGGGCTTTGCAGGGCAAGGGGCAGAGACAGGACACGGCCAGTGGTTGTACTTTCGACGGTCCTCTGGCTGTTTTGTCCACAAAGCCCGACAGGGCCCCGACCAAAGCCGTCATTATCCCTGCCCTTCAGACCCCTGGCCCCCGGGGAAGTCTCGTGCCGCGTGGCAGCACTCGTTCTTACTCAATTAGGCATCTGTTAGCAAAGGAACAAACTATTTCAAAAAGGGCGACATGGCACTGAACTGTCACAGCGCTGAGGAAACGGAGCCAACACCAAAGCGGGGGCTGAGAGGAAATAGAGGCGGTGGGGACGCCTCGGAGCCAGGCGTGCGGTAGCCCGTGGGGCCGGGAGCGAGTCCGGGGTGTTTTTCAGTCTGCTCCCGTTACAGTAAGTGACTTCCAGAGAACTGGCAGCGCTGCTTCTGAGAAGGTGGGTGTTGTGGACTGAATATTTGTGTCCCCCCCAAAATTCGTAGGGTGAAACCTGAACTCCCAATGTGGTGGTACTGGGAAATGGGGCCTTTGGGGGGTAACCGGGCTTAGAGGAGGTCCTGCAGGCGGACCCCCGTGATGGGATCGGTGCTGCTCTAGGAAGAAGGGACAGCAGAGCCCTCTCCTCACCAAGGACACAGCAGGAGAGGCCGTCTGCAGGCCAGAAAGAGAGCCCTCAATGAGGAACCGAATCCGCTGGCACCTTGATCTTGGACTTCCAGCCTCCAGAACTGTGAGAAGTAAATATCGATCACTGAAGCCCCCCGGGTGATGGCGTCATGTCATAGCCGCCCAAGCGAAGATGCTGGACCTTGCACGGTGACCAAAGGACCCACCTGGATCATCTGTGATTTGAAACAGAGACAAGTGAAAGCTCCTTAACATGCCACAAATGTGAATCCTCACCTGAAACACAATCGCTAGATTAGCTCTAACCCTACAATTTCTCCCCCTCTCTGGTCTCCCCTTACAGTTACAGCACCTCATCAGGGTTAAGCTTTGGGGTCTATAACACGTGTACATTCAAAGGCACCAGAAGAGCTTGCAAGACTTGAGGAAAGATGGCGCTATGAAGTTAACATCAAGAAACCCATGCCAACGGGGAGGGCGTGGGGGAGGGAAGGATGGGGAGTTTGGGATTAGAAGACGCAAACTAGTACCCACAGGATGGGTACACAACAAGGTCCCACTCCGCAGCGCAGGGGACTCCATTCAATACCCTGGATGAATCACAATGGAAAAGAGTATGTAAATGTATAACTGAGTCACTTCGCTGTACAGCTAAAAGTAACACAACATTGTAGGAGTTGCCACTGTGGCTCAGTGGTTAACGAATCCAACTAGGAATGATGAGGTTGCGAGTTCGATCCCTGGCCTTGCTCACGGGTTAAGGATCTGGCGTTGCCGTGAGCTGTGGTGTTATGTCGGAGACGTGGCTCGGATCCTGCGTTGCTGTGGCTGTTGCGTAGGCTGGTGGCTACAACTCCAGTTAGACCCCTAGCCTGGGAACCTCCATATGCCACGGGTGAAGCCCTAGAAAAGACAAAAAAAAAAAAACCATTGTGGATCAACTATACTTTAATAAATTTTGTCAGAAATAAAATACAAATAAATAACTCTTAATTCCCCAAGGAAAAAAGTCAAGCAACCCCAGATAGGTGAATTTTGGAAATGGCTGCCTTGTGCATGAGATAGTATGTCACTGTCCTTTGAGATGAAACAATCCCTTTGGCACCTTAAAAACGCAAGGATGAATATAAGAAAGACAAGACAAGAACAAAGAAAGGAGCTAAAAACAGGAGAAAAGTAGAGACAAAATTATTGTCCTTTACAGATGATAGAACTACCTACCTGGAAATCTTAAAGAACCCACTGAACGAGATATTATGTCATTCAGGAAGATGACGAGTTAGCAAGTTAAATACACAGATATCAGTTGTTTTCCTAGCAAAGAGAGAAATGAACTAGAGCATGCTTTGGGGAGAGAGTCTATATGGAAGGACAATAAAAACTATGTAATACCTAGAAAAGGAACCAAGAGAAATGTCCAAGACCTATACAAAGAAAACTATCAAACCTGACTGAAAGTCATAAAACTCTCTAAAGATAACGATATAAAGATATCAGTTCTTCCCTCAATAAACCCAAGTTTAGCTATAAATTTAACGTGTTCTGCCTCCTGTGGCATTCTATTTTTTCTCGGATGTCTTGGATGTTCTCTTCCTGGATAGGTTCGTGAGATCTGAATTATTATTATTATCATTTACTTTTCAGGTCCGCACCCTCAGCATGTGGAGGTTCCCAGGCTAGGGGTCGAACTGGAGCTACAGCTGCCGGCCTACCCCACAGCCACAGCAACGCGGGATCCAAGCGGCGTCTGTGACCTACACCACAGCTCCCAGCAACATCAGATCCTTAACCCACTGTGTGAGGCCACGGATCGAACCCACATCCTCATGGTTCCTATTCGGGCTCGTTAACCAGTGAGTCACAAAGGGGACTCCTGACCTGAATTATTTTCTCTGTTTTCAGTCCATGTGAGTGGGGTTTCCGCTCATTGTAAACAAATGCCCTGCTCTGCCTGGGCTGCCGTCTGTCTCCATGGGCCCACGTATCTTGGGCTTGGATCCTCTTAGGCTTCCCCTGCGTCTCTCTCCAAGTGAACTTTTGCAGCTTCTTGAAAAAAAAATTGTTTGGGCCGTTCTGTAGTGGCACAGGGAAAATGAATACAACTAGGATCCATGAGGATGCGGGTTCGATCCCTGACCTTGCCCAGTGGGTTGGTGATCCAGCATTGCCAGTGAGCTGTGTGGCTCGGAGCCTGCGTGGCTGTGGCTGTGGTGTAGGCCGGCATTTGCAGCTCCAATTCAACCCCTAGCCTGGGAATTTCCATATGCTGTGGGTGTGGCCCTAAAAAAGAAAATGAAACAAAAGTTTCCTTCTGTGTTTTAAGCTGTTTTGTAGCTTTAACTGGCCACAATACCAGCATTGGCCTCTGCTCAGCAGCTCCCTCCTCCCGACTGCCTCACTTCCTCGGCTACTGGTTCAGACGCACAGGGAAAAGCTTCTGATCGGCAGAACCCTCCCCTTGGGTCAGGTGTCCACACCGGCCCACCTGGCTGCAACCAAGACAAGCAGAGTCCCGGGAACCGGGTGGAGTCGAGAGAACGGGTGTTGTGGAGGGAGGCGATGACTGGCTCTTTACCTCAGGGTCTGTCGTTAATAACCCTCCATTTATCACACATCCACCTTGAGGCATTTTATTTTATTTTGTTTTTTGTCTTTTTGCCTTTATCTAGAGCCGCACCCGCGGCATATGGAGGTTCCCAGGCTAGGGGTCTAACAGGAGCTATAGCCGTCGGCCTTCGCCACAGCCACAGCAACGCGGGATCCAAGCCACATCTGCAACCTACACCACAGCTCACGACAACGCCGGATCCTTAACCTACTGAGCGAGGCCAGGGATCGAACCTGCAACCTCATGGTTCTTGGTCGGAATCATTAACCACTGAGCCACGAAGGGAACTCCACACCTTGAGTCATTTTAAACCCCTAATGTTTTCCCATCCACCTTGCCAGGGAGATTTTTGTCATCACCTTGATGAAAAGAAAACCAGCTGCCCAAGGTAGACAACTTCCTGTGATCACGTGGTTGACCTGTAGGTCAAAGACAAAACCAGTTTCACGTTTCGAGTGCTGGCCTGACCAAGTCTGGGTAGCAGGGCCTTGCCCCCAGGCGGGGATGTGCTAGTATACTGTTCTTCTGGGTCTGCGGAGCTAAGCGTGTCCTTCTCCTGGGCCTTGCCCAGACTCCCTCATACTGTTTACCTGTAACTGTCACCGTCTTTCAGATTGTTGCTGGGGGCGGCCATTCCTCCAGAAGACCTGAGTGATTTTCTAAGCCTGGATGAGCTGCCTCCCCCTCTGCTCCACCACAGCGCGAATCTCCCCCTTTTACTGTCTGTTTATCGGTGCCTCTTCTGCACCGGTGCCTGCCAGCACCACACACCAGGCTCACTGACGTAGTTTTAGTAAACACGCATGAAGTGACACTGAGTCCATGTGCAGCCCCGCTTGGGTACACCCGGGGAGAGGGGTCCCCTCCTCCCCTCTGGGGTGAACCCCGAAGCCCAGGCAAACAGAAAGGCCCTCCAAAGGCTGGAGCCATCAGCCACCGCTCCGTCTTCAGGCGCATGAGACCATAGACTCAACGCACCCAGTTCCCATACAGAGGCGGGCATATTTGAAGGCCCTCTGTTGCTATTGGCTGGAGTGCTAGACTCTCTTGAACCTAGCTGGGAAGTTAAAAATTAAACCCTTCCCTGTGGCTCGTAGGAAGTCAGATACTTTGTGTTGTGATTGGAACCAGGAAGGGGTATCAGAATTGCTGAGGGGAAAAGAGAAAGAAAGAAAGAAAAAGAAAGGAAGGAAGGAAGGAAAGAAAGATAGAAAGAAGAGAGAGAGAGGGAGAGAAGGAAAAAGAAAGGGGGGAGGGAGGGAGGAAGGAAGGAAGGAAGGAAGGAAGAGTTTCCTTGTGGTGCAGCAGGTGAAGGACCTGGCATTGTCACTCCAGTGGCTTGGGTTGCTCTTGGGGTCTGGGTTCAGTCCCTGGCCAGGGAACTTCCACATCCCACAGGAGTGGTCAAAAAGAAAAAATGAAAAAGAATGGTTGGGGAGCATCTCAAAACATCTCGGTCCTCACCCCGCCCCCTCCTTTCGCCCCCATGGGCTTTGTCAGCGAGGGAGGATTGCCTGTCCCTTAGAACTGGGGAAAAAGCCCCGCCCAGGACCCCCCAACCTGCAGGGAGAGGCCTCTGTGGGGAGCATCCTCGGTACAAAACCAGGTTTGTTTCCACATTTGTCGGAGCCAGAAGAGAGCCGTGCTGGCCGTCAGGTCCGGACACAGCCAGTAAGGGGGAAGCCCACTTCCTCTACGTGAAATATTCAGAGAACCAGGGAGCAGCGGGGCTGCGGGGAGCAGGGGCGGGGCTTGGAAGGAATTCATCTGAATCACATTTGTTCTATCCCAGCTTTCTTTACACGACTGCTCCAGGGAACTGCAGACTACGTCACGTTCCCAAGCTGCTGTCTCCTGACACTTTCTGTGGAGGGTCCCCTCAACCTGATGTCCTCCCTTCAGGACCCCTGAGGAGCCCCGGCTGCTTGCCAACACCACCCTGTCAAGTGCTCTTCTTCTTGGACACTCATCAGAAGAGGCAGCATGTCCCCTGATCCTAGCAGCCCCAGAGAATCGTCCCATAAAGGGAATTTTCTCCCACAAGCCAAGGAACACGTTTTCAGGTGGACTTTTTGACACTTAATCCTCCCAAGCATCCCAGTCTTTCTCAGTCTGACCCCCGGGATGGTGAACGGGGCCCCACTGGAGGAGCAGCGCGTCATGGCCTTACTGCTGCTTGCTTCCATCGGGCTTTACACCCGCATCCTTGGGCACATGTGTGAGCGCACACACACTCAAATACACCCACACACACACAGCAAGTCCCTCCTCCTTCCACTATTCTTCACGCTCTGCCTTTTCCCTGCTTAATTGCTGGCAAAGGAAAGAAACCAGCTGCCCCACAGCGGTACCCAGAGCATCTCAGGATGAAAGCAAGATGCAGCGTCCTCATCAGGCTTTCATGCAGCAAAGCTCAGACCACAGTCAAACCTGGATGCTGGTGGCCCCTGCCACGTGGGTCCCCAAGGCAGGCAAGCACCCAGCCCCGCAGGTCTTGGAAGAGCATCTTCTCGATGTGACAGACCTCACTTATCTGCCTCCTTCTTGAGCTGTGGGAAGCAATTCACTTGTGAGGTTTGCAGGGACAGAGATGGGGTGGGAGAGAACCTGCAGATTCTCCAAATTGCAGGATGTGCTAAATAATCCTAACAGGTGACAAATCACTGCCTGTGGAGTGTGAGGAGCTGGGGTGGGGGAAGGGGGGAACAGAGAACCACCACCTGGCCCTGGAGCCCCGCAGGTGGCTCTCCGCTGCAGGTGAGTGGCGGAGGCCCTCCATAGTGACACATCCTCCGTGGAGCTCTGAAATGCACCTGCTGCCGGCTGAAGCCCTCCAAACTGATGCATCGCCCTTCCCCTTCTTGTTCTCCTGGATGAGAGACTCCTTGGCACCCCGGGACCCCAGACTCTAATCCCATCATCAGAAGAAAATGTGTCACCACCACCAGTCAGTAGGTAATACTCTCCAAATGAGCCGGGTACAGGGAGTACGCATCTCTTATTCTCGGCAGGGAAGCTCCTCACAGAAGGGACCAGGTTTCAGCTCTAACTCTTAGAGGGAGAAGAAAATAGACATCTGGCCCGTTGTCACAGCGGTAACTCCCAAGTTCATATACAGGGAGAAAAGGAGGCGGACACTTTAATCACACGTCTTAATCTCATTTTATTACAACATCAAGGAAAATAATTAGTTGCAGGGGGAATGACACTGGAGGTAAACAGAGATTAAGCCACTCACAGTTGCATTGTCTACACCTTCCTACCAGGGTATAAATATCTTGGTCTGTGTGCATGCATTGCGGGACGGCTGTGAGCGTGGGAAGTGTGTGCAGATCATTTCTCTCAAGGGTGTTGTTTTTTTTAATTTTTTGACAGATGATGATTGGACATGGTGTCTCCCGGCAGACTAGGAAGGGGCTCTCCCGCTAGGACTGGGACCCCGCCTTTTTCTTCTGGAATTTTCTGAACTGAGACTGAATGGCCACCGCCGCGCGTTCTGTCTCTGGCGCGTCCATGTCGATGTCAAACTCCTCCTGAACCTTCTTCTGCCCATCTGGAGCAAGAAAAACACAAACACACAACAATCACCGAGCTGCGAGCAGGCAGACAGACAGCAGCTCCGGATCAACCAAGCCGCCGGGGCACCACGTGGCACCACCCCCAGCCAAGACCTAGTTTGCAAAGTACAAGCCAGTGGAGCGTGTCCCGAGCCTCATCAGAGCTCAGAAGCAGCTGCCTTTTGGATGCCTACGCTCTCCAGCTGCGGAGAGTGACAATGAAACTCAAGGACACAGTCTCAACGTCTTAGATATTTTCTGTGCATGATTTTCTGTTTCTCATGGCTCCATTTAACATTAGGATGAACAGATACACACTACTAGATATAAAAGAGATAAACAACAAGGGCCTACTTTTATAGAACAGGGAGCTATACTCAGTGTAACATATAACATATACTCAATATAACATAACATATATAACATATGACATATACACAATGTAACATATAGCATATAATGGGATAGAATCTGAAAAGAACGTATATACATATATATGTATAAGTGAATCACTTCGCTCTACATTTGAAACTAAGACAACATTGTGAATTAACTATACTACAATAAAAAAAATTTTAATACTAGCAGTGCTGTTGACTTCCCCTGGTTTCTTATGTCACTGTAATTTAAATAGTGTTCCAGATATCGACCCAATTGTAGCTGATACTCAGAACGGCCCAAGCTCACGGAATCCCTGAGTTTCTATGTGTACACATTTCTACTACCAAGGAGATCTTATTGAATGAGGGCTTCTGTTTTTATCAAGGTCACAAACGGGTTGACCTTCACAGTTAGGTTTGACTTTCACGTGTCTTAAACATTTTGTTCTAAATGAAATAGGCCTAGCATTTGTTTGCTAAGACAGAGGATTGAACTCATTCGGTTCAGATCATTGAAAATAGGATATAAACCAAAGTGAAATGACCGCATGTAAGGACTGTCCCTTTGTGCTGTGTACCTTTGCAGCCAAACCCCCAAAACACATCAGCAAAGCCCTCTTGTCACAGAAGGGAAGAATCTTTAAAACTCCTTCAGTCCAGGAGTTCCCTTCGTGGCTCAGTGGTTAACGAATCCGACTAAGAACCGTGAGGTTGCGGGTTCGATCCCTGACCTTGCTCAGTGGGTAAGGATCCGGCGTTGCCGTGAGCTGTGGTGTAGGTTACAGACGCGGCTCGGATCCCGTGTTGCTGTGGCTGTGGCGTAGGCCGGCAGCTACAGCTCCTGTTAGACCCCTAGCCTGGGAACCTCCATATGCCGCCGGTGCGGCTCTAGATAAAGGCAAAAAGACAAAAAAAAAAAAAAAAAAACTCCTTCAGTCCAGTGAAGTCTGCTCATCAGAATCATTAAAGGCTTTTATTTAACGCAGACTCAGGGCTGCGTCTTGGCACGGCCACAGCGGGAGGGGCCCTGAGAGCGAGACCACGCTGGACAAATCAGCATCACTGAGGGTAGCACTGGACAGCCCTACTTTTTCAAAAAGGCTCTCAGGTGGTTCCAAGATGCAGCTGGAGTGGAACTCTAGCTACTTGGCTTTGGATGGAGTAACAAACAAGGCCCTGGGGTTAATTCCTGGAGGAACCGAGGCAGAACGCACCACTCAGAACCAGAGTCATGAGCGTCTTCCAGCCTGGGCTTGCTCCTAGAGCAGAGGGGCCAGGCAGGGCGAGGAGCCTGTCCAGCTGGGCAACAGGAGAATATGGGGCACTGGGGGCAGGAGAAGAAGTGCCAGCCAGGGAACAAGGACAGGGCTCTACCCCTGACTTTGTCACCAGGCAGCTGAGTTCATCACTTAACCCATTTGTGGTCCATTCAGAGGGTCACGGACCTAGGAGTCGCCTGCTGATAGGCAGGTGCCTTTTCTCCTGCTTACTCTGACCCATTCTCTCGCTCTCCCTCTCTCTCTAGATGCACCTGGTTGCACGACATGTCCCTTGCACACCCCTCGGCGGGCTTCCCCCAGTTTTCCCAGAGACTAAGCAGGTTCTGCCCGGAGCTCTCCAATCCCACCTCCATCTGGAAGGAGAGGACGCTGGTTTTGTAAACCTTGCCCTACTGATTGGCCCATGACCTCAATCGGTAGAAGTTTTTTCCTCTATTGCAGGTGGACTGTCATGGCCCATAAACATAAAGACTTTGAAGGCACTGAGGTGGACAATTTGGGGCGATCTTCTTTAACTCATGAGAGCACGGAGGACATGGAGGAGGGCGAGCTCGTCTCTTGCTGCGTCGGATTCCTGTCCGCACTGTAATCTCCATGACAGGGCCCTTTCTCCAGAGAGTCTCTAAGAGGCGAGGCCGGAGTTCCCCTTGTGGCTCAGCGGTAACAGACGTAACTAGTATCCATGAAGATGCAGGTTCAATCCCTGGCCTCATGCAGCGGGTTAAGGATCCGGCATTGCCACGAGCTATGGTGTAGGTCGCCGATGTGGCTCGGATCCCGAGTTGTGTGGCTGTGGTGTAGGCCGGCAGCTGCAGCTCCGATTCAACCCCTAGCCTGGGAACCTCCACATGCCTCAGGTGTAGCCCTAAAAAGAACAAAGAGGCAAGGCCATCAGGAGGACCGGGAGTTCTAAGGCTAAAGTTCATCCTTTAAAAATGTTTCGCTAACGTCATCACATGAGCCTGGGACTAGAGCTTGAGAATCTAGCAAACCCAGAATGCAAATGACTCCAGCTCACTGGCCCACGACAGGAGGAAAACCAGCAGCTTCCTCACCAAGAATTATCCTAAGACGGTTTGGAGTCCCACGTCCTTTTCCTGCCAGGGGAACCCTTGCGTCTACTGGACCATGATTGCAAAGGGAGAAAACCAGCCAGATTCCAAAGAGGGGACATCTCATTTTCCGATTTCAAATGTTGCTGCAGTCTGAAGCTTTTGAACAGCCTGGTTCCTCTTTCCCCTTTTCCAGTAGTGGAAGAAAACAGCAATATTATTTCTTGACACTTGATGAATGAAGATGCAGAAAATTATGTATATTGAGGGAATGTATAATGGGACTGTAAGGACAGGTCATAAAAAGGAATTTCACAATTAGGTCTTAAACTAATGTCTTCAGCCTAAGGTGATTTATAGATTTATAGATTTCTCCCTCGGTGTTTAAAGAAGAGACCACTACCCGTTCAGGGATCGCTGTTTTCCTTTTACTTTGCGGAGTCAAGCATTTCCTGGGAGGGTCCGCCATGGTCACCTCTTCTGCTGAGCTGACCGGGGACGCGCAAAGCGGGAGCAGGCCCCGGGCTGTGGTGGAGACAGCTGATTTAATTCAGTGGTGCAGGGTTCAAAGCAAATGATGTGAGTCCTGGAGACGGCTCCACGCAGTCCTGCCCTGAGTACCCCAGACTCGGCAGGAGCGATCGGGCGGTGGAGGAGGGCAGGCGGAGGGACCACAGCCGGTACCCAGAGCCCCAGAGCCCGCAGGAATCCCAGACACTGGGCTGCCTGCCAAGGCTCCCCTCCCATCACCTGGGTGATGGTGACAACGGAGGGGTGCAGGGTGGCCGTACGAGAGCCCAGCCTCCAGGGCAGAGGCGGGGTGCCCACTGGTAGCAGCCACTGAAGCCCAGAGAGAGGACCTCAGCCATGCCGCTGGGGACAGAAGGGGTCCTGGCAAGGTGTGCTCCTTGCAGGGGAAGTGTGCCCCCCCATCGCAGCTCTCCACGGGGCGATCGCTGTCCTGTTCCACTTCCCGCTCTCCTCCCCGGTCCGTGGTCCATGGCCCCACTGCGGGGCGAGCTCTGTAAGGGTGACGACTTCATCTGCCTTGTTCCAGCAGCTCGCACAGGGCACATAGTAGGTGTTCCATGAGTAAACCTGGATTGCAAATGAGCCCACGAGTCAGGAACACAGGCAGCTGTCCAGCGCGGGCCTTTATCCAGAGGACCAAGTGAAGTCAGTCACTCTGGGTGGTACCCAGCTCATTTCCATGCGTAGGGGATACTCAGCTCCTCCCCCACCAGCAGGCCTCTAAAGGATTAGGCTGGGAGGTGCCACGGCTAAGCCTCCGCAGGGCACCGACCACAGGTGAAGAAAGTGAGAGATTTCTCTCCCAGATGGAAAACGTGGCCACTTGGAATGAGGTCGGGCCATGTTGTCTAAAGGGCTGCAGGGAGTGGTCAGGGCCCTGGTGGCGAGAAGGGTGACGCAGGCGTGCAGAGGTGGTCACCTTCGGACACTGGCACCGATGGTGGCTTCTCCCACTAGGGAGTTCCGAGTGGGCTTCTAAACGTCTTCAAGCCTAGAGGAGCACCTGCTGCCAGGCCGTGGAATAAACAGGCCTCCTGTCAGGCAGACAGCGTCCCCCAGCCTCCTGGGGGAGGGGGCTGACCCCTCCCAACCCTGAGACCCTCCCGTCCCAATGGAGGGAGGAGGACAGAAGTCGGGGTGTGGGTCCAGGTGAGGGCGGACTGGGGGGTCCCGCCTGCTCTGACTCTTGGGGCAGTTCCGAGCTTTTCTGAGTCTCAGTCTGCTCATCTCAAAAGTGAAAAGGGAAACTTTGTTTAAAAGCCTGCTCCACTTAGCCATCAGCATCGTGGGCAGCTCAAGTCCACGGTGTAAGTTAAACGCAGGAGGATGTTGTTGGAGAAGGACGTGGGCAGTCCCGTGATTCTCCAGCGAGCCCGGGCCCTGCACCTGCTCAGGGCTGGGCCCCACAGATGCTTGGGCCCCTGTCACAGGAAAGGGAATGCTTTCCAGCAGGGCTGGCCACGTAGCCACCAAACGCAACCGCACACGGCCTCTCGGGTGGCAGGTGGCATTTGCTAGGCTGGTGTCAGGATGGCCCCCGCTCGGCAGCGCCAAGAACAGGGATCCCAGCCCACGGCTCCCAGAGCCTGTGAACACGCACCTGGGGCAGCGCAAGGCAAGGGGGTCACCAGCCTCCGCAGCTGCGGGGCCCCGAGGGTGCCGGGCTCTGTGCAGCTTCCCTGGCTGAAGGGCAGAAGATCTGAGCCGTGCAGGGCACGGGCTGTCCTCACGTCCAGATCACCCTGCAGCCAAGCCCTGGGTCCTCTGCCACCGCTTCATGAAGACACCTGCCGGCTCCTATCAGCACTGGGTGGGCTGCACCTGACATTTTTATTTAGGACCCCACTGCCTGAAGCAGACAAAGCATATCGGCACACGCTTCCTGATGGTGGCTTTGGAGCCTGAGCGGGCAGCATTTCAGCAGAGCACCCTGTAAACTGCCCGGGGCTGCGCGGTTGTTATCATTTGTAACTGTCTGGGCTCCTGGAATTTTCTCATTTCCGTGTGTTCCCCCGTGAAGGAGTTCTGAAGCTGACCAGGGAGACGGTCAAGAGACTATCCATCAGCATCAGCTGGTTTAATATAAAAAAATGGTGATTATGGGAGTTCCCATTGTGGCTCAGCAATAACGAACCCAACTAGAATCCATGAGAATGCGGGTTCGATACCTGGCCTTGCCCAGTGGGTTAAGGGTCTGGCGTTGCTGTGAACGGTAGTGCAGGTCTCAGACATGGCTCAGATCCCCCATTGCCGTGGCTGTGGTGTAGGCCAGCAGCTGCAGCTCCTATTCACCCCCTAGCCTGGGAACTTCCGTATGCCGCGGGTGCAGCGCCCCCCACCCCGAGAAAAAGATGATTATCAGCTCCCCCAGAGAATGAGAGGAAAAACCAACTTCCTGACTGTATAACTCTAGAGGTATGAGCAGGACCCTATAACTGCGATACGTATGGGTCAGGCGTCCCGAATAAGCCCTTCGGATTCACCCAAAGCCTGCAGATCCATTCACCAGAGCCCCTGGTCTCAGAGCGTGAGGCAGTCTGAGAAGCTGAGGATGGAAATCTACCAGGCGGGGCAGCTGGCACTTCTCGCCACCTTATCTGGCTGCCTCTCTGTTACCCAAGTCCACGTCTCCAGCCGTCTTCTGAGAACCAAGGACAACAGCTGCAAAACAGTCCCAGGCAATTACACTTTTCTCCTGGGCAGAAGAAATTCCATCAAACCATCAGGGCCCCAGCCTGGTGAAGAAAAAGTGCTCCACGGGTTCCGTGCTGCAGGGACCACGCCACCAGGAAGGAACCCATTCCTATGCAGATTTACTCCATGCACAGCTCTGGATATTTTGTAGGCTGTTTCCCTGAAATATTGCCTTTCCCTTGCAGAAACTGAGATGCGAAATAGCCCTGCTGTTCTGCACTTTTTGATGCCTTAAGAGAGAGCCCTTCTTAAGATGTCATCGCGATAAGAACCAGTCCTCATTGAGCATTAAATAGATCCTCCCTTAATACACAGGTGGATTTTCTTTTACAGATCATTTGATGGCAAATGGGAAATAGAGCATCGTAAATACAGAAGGAACAAACCATTACCAGGTGAAGGCAATCTCAAATGGATATTGCAAGTGTCTGATATCATCACGGAAATCATTCGAACGGGAAAACGCTTTGATAGACTAAAGCCCCATTTGCATGAATCTGTCCTGATAAAACACAGAGTCTGTCTGGAGGAGGAGTTATCAGATCAGCCCTACAGCCCATCAACAGGTTCTTACTGAGCACCTGTGTTAACCTGTAGGGCGGCTGTCACAAAATGCCACCGACCGGGTGCCTTAAACAGCAGACATTTATCTTCTCAGTTCTGGAGGGTAGAAGCCGAGACCAAGGCGTCAGACGGTGTGGTTTCTCCTGGGGCCTCCCCGCCTTGGCTTGCAGACAGCCGCCTCCTGGCTGTGTCCTCACAGAGTCTGGTGTCTCTCCCTCTTGTCTAGGACACTGGTCAGATTGGATCACGACCCACCCTAATGACCTATTCATTGCTTTTCTCCCCCCCCCTTTTTTTTTTGCTGTCTAGGGCCACACCCCCAGCATATGGAGGTTCCCAGGCTAGGGGTTGAGGGCCGAACAGGAGCTACAGCTGCCGGCCTACATCACAGCCACAGCAACCCAGGATCTGAGCCGCCTCTGCAACCTACACCACAGCTCACGGCAACGCCGGATCCTTAACCCACTGAGCGAGGCCAGGGGTCGAACCCACAACCTCATGGTTCCTAGTCGGATTCGTTTCCACTGTGCCACGACGGGAACTCCCATGACCTAATTAGTTTTAACTGTGTCACCTCTTTTAAGTCCCTATAGCCAAATCCAGCCAGCATCCTGAGGGCCTGGGGGCAGGGCTTCAGCATATGAGTCTGGAGGGGGAGCATTCAGCCCATCGTGAAGCTGGGAGGTGGTGTCTACACACCAGGAGAACACCGACAGAGGCCGTACAACAACCATGCCATCCAGATCCCACCCGGGGCTCCAGACACGGTTTCAGCTGCCCAGACAAAGAGGAAAACCAGACTCTGGCATGGATGAAGGCCTCAGGACCAAGACCATTTAAGGAGCTGTCTGTCAAACCTCAAAATAGACAGAGCCAAAAAGATGCTAAAATTCACACTTCATGACCTAAATCCTCCTCTCTACTTCCCAAGCCCCCTGCCCCTTCCTCCTGGAGACCGTGTGACCGATCACAAGAAGCCTTAACTGTAAAACAGCGCTTGCCCCAGGAGTGGGGAGCCCGAGTGCCCTCTGCTCAGGGCTCCCGGCCCCTCTGTTGGTTGATAAACCTGCTTGTGATCCCAGGCTCCAGCCTCAGTTTCTCTCCACCCCGCCGTCCTAACGAAACCTAGCCTGACTTTGGGGCTCTGCAGGTTTTAAGGTAGCTTTGCCTTGTCTGGCTTCTGCGACTGTTTATGAGAGCTGCGGGAAACGCCCATTGTCCCCACCCTCCAAAGGCTCAATGTGCCTTGCCCGAGAGCACCCAGTGGGTACTGGCCAAGGGCTGGTTCAAAGTCCAAAGATGGCTTTAATTCCCTGGTCTGTCTTTACTTTCGTTCCTTAGACAGAGGCCAAGGTGACAGCCTTCGTATGGACCACTTAACACTGCTCTGTGGGGACAAACTGAAGAATAAAAACCATATGATCCTCTCCATAGATGCAGAAAAAGCCTTTGACAAAATCCAACACCCATTTCTGATAAAAACACTTCAGAAAGTGGGCATAGGGGGAACCTATCTCAACATAATCAAGGCCATCTATGACAAACCCAGAGCTCACATCACTCTCAATGGTGAAAAGCTGAAAGAATTCCCGTTGAGATCAGGAAAAAGACAGGGATGTCCACTCTCGCCACTACTATTCAACATAGTTCTGGAAGTCCTAGCTACAGCAATCAGAGAAGAAAAAGAAATAAAAGGAATCCAAGTTGGGAAAGAAGAGGTAAAACTATCACTTTTTGCAGACGACATGATACTATACCTAGAGAATCCTAAAGACTCTACCAGAAAACTATTAGAGCTCATCAATGAATTTGGCAAAGTTGCAGGATACAAAATTAATACACAGAAATCAGCTGCATTTCTATATACCAACAATGAAAGATCAGAAAGAGAAATTAGAGAAGCAATCCCGTTTACCATCACATCAAAAAGATTCAAATACTTAGGAATAAACCTACCTAAAGAGACAAAAGAACTGTACTCTGAAAATTATAAGGCACTGATGAAAGAAATCAAGGATGACTTAAACAGGTGGAAAGACATACCATGCTCTTGGATTGGAAGAGTCAATATTATCAAAATGACTATACTACCCAAGGCAATCTACACATTCAATGCAATCCCTATCAAATTACCAATGACCTTTTTCAAAGAACTAGAACAAAATAATTTAAAGTTTGTCTGGAAACACAAAAAACCCAGAATAGCAAAAGACATCCTGAAAAAGAAAAATGGAGCTGGAGGAATCAGGCTCCCTGACTTCAGACTCTACTACAAAGCTACAGTCATCAAAACTGTATGGTACTGGCACAAAGACAGAAATATAGATCAGTGGAACAGGATAGAAAGCCCAGAATTAAATCCACGCATGTACAGTCAACTTATCTATGATAAAGGAGCCAAGAATATACATTGGACAAAAGACAGCCTCTTCAATAAGTGGTGCTGGGAAAACTGGACAGCTACATGTAAAAAAATGAAACTAGAACACTTCCTAACACCATGCACAAAAATAAACTCAAAATGGATTAAAGATCTGGATATAAGACCTGATACTATAAAACTCTTAGAGGAAAACATAG
>PVHT020000170.1:8648335-8816378 GCA_004024745.2 Catagonus wagneri | reverse complement strand
CTTCAAAGTTTCTGCACAGCTAAGGAAACCCTAAACAAAACGAAAAGACAACCCACAGAATGGGAGAAAATATTTGCAAATGATTCAACTGACAAGGGATTAATCTCCAAAATTTACAAACAGCTCCTACAGCTCAACACCAAAGAAACAAACAACCCCATCCAAAAATGGGCAGAGGATCTAGGCAGACAGTTCTACAAAGAAGACATGCAGATGACAAATAAACACATGAAAAGATGTTCAACATCGCTCCTCATTAGAGAAATGCAAATCAAAACCACTATGAGGTACCACCTTACACCGGCCAGAATGGCCATCATCAAAAAGTCTACAAACAATAAGTGCTGGAGAGGGTGTGGAGAAAAAGGAACCCTGTTACACTGTTGGTGGGAATGCAAATTGGTGCAACCACTGTGGAAAACAGTATGGAGATTCCTCAGAAAACTCAAAATAGAATTACCATTTGATCCAGCAATCCCACTCCTGGGCACCTATCCAGAGGAAACCATGGCTCGAAAAGACACATGTACTCCAGTGTTCATTGCAGCACTCTATGCAATAGCCAGGTCATGGAAACAACCTAAATGCCCATCGACAGAGGAGTGGATAGGGAAGATATGGTACCTACACACAATGGAATGTTACTCAGCCATTAAAAGGAACGAATTACCAACATTTATAGCAACATGGATGGACTTAGAAATTATCATGCCAAGTGAAACCAGTCAGACAATTAGACAGCAACACCCAATGCTACCGCTTACATGTGGAAACTAAAAAGACACAATGAACCTTTTTACAGAACAGAGAATGACTCACAGACTTTGGAAAACCTTGGTTTTTCAAATAAGACAATCTGGGGGGTGAGGGGATGCACTGGGGATTTGGGATACAAGACCTGTAAAATTGACTTGTGATGACTTATGTACACCTATAATTGAAATAAAATCCATTAAGAAAAAAAAAATACAACACTGCTCAGCGGGGGAGGGGGGGATCTTAAATAGTCTTGAGTCTAAACACCGGAACCGGTCGTCCAGGTCGGAAAACTTGCTCATTTCCCAGGCGGTCCAGGAGAATTTAGAGCAAGTTCTGTCATTCGGCAAATGGTCCGAAAGGCCTTGTAGGGCAGTCACTGTCCTAGGGGGCGAAAGAGAGCAGAGGACAAGCAGAGGACACTGCTCTCCTGGGGAGAGAGCAGATAAAAAGGCAGAGGCGTGAAGAAGTCCTAGAATTCCAGGAATTCCAGAAATAAAGCCAAGTCCTGGTGGGGGGGCCTTAAGGCGTTCGGGTGAGGCCTCTGGGAAGGGCACAGGGTGGCGAGGAGACCCAGTCCCAAGGCGAGCCTCAGACCCACCTGCCTGGACCCTTCACAGAGGAGAAACAACGCTTTCTGAAAAATTATTCTTCACTTGTTGGAAAAGCAGTCTTTATCCACGCAGTCACAATCGAAGCAGCAGATTTTGAAGAATGAGCATAAATTCTTTAGAAATGAACAGACATAACAGAGCTATGTGTGGCTCTTGCAACAGCTTGGAATATGATTTTAAAAACTTGGAGCTCCCGACGTGGCTCAGCGGTAACGTACCCACTGGTAACCATGAGGACACAGGTTCGATCCCTGGCCTCCATCAGTGAGTTAAGGATCCAGCATTGCCATGAGCTGTGATGTAGTTCGCAGATGTGGCTCGGATCCCAGTTGCTGTGGCTGTGGTGTAGGCGGCAGCTGTAGCTCCAATTCGACCCCTAGCCTGGGAACCTCCATATGCCATAGGTAGGTTCGGCTCTAAAAAGACCAAAAAAAAAAAAAATTGAAATTCAGCATCATTCTAAAATATAGCATATTAACTGCTAAGCTTGGTCAAAGGAACTCTTAAATCTATTTTTTGCTGAGTTTACAATGACTCAAAGTCACTGCCTAGAGATTTTGGCAATAATTTGTGAACACGGGTTTGTGCGCGTGCTCGCACACACACACACACCACACACAGAGGTAAAGGCTTTTTTTTGACACATTTACAACCCTCCATATTTTAAGATTTATTTTACAGAAACAAATTACCTCCTCAGGCTTACTCCTATGGATCAGAAATTTGCACATAAGCAGTAAACTGGGATTTAATTGTCTGAGTAGGAGTTTGCCCTGATGAGGAGGCGAAACACAGGCATACTATAAAAGGACCTAAATGTTAGCACGCCATCAAGAAATAACAGTCATTTAACTTAAATATGCCTTGCCAACGGGGTGTTTTAATGCCATGTTTCTTAGCATGCCCTACCTTCTTTCAAAAGACAGTGTTAACTTGGAAAGAATTAACGTCGTCAGTTGATCTGCCCTTGATAATGAAAGCTAGCTGACACAGAGGGCTGGGGCTCCCCAACCCTCTCGGGCACCAGGGTCACTGAATGGCCAACGACAGAGGTCACTGAATGGCTTCCTTCCAGAGGCCCCAAACCCAGCCCTCCAGGCAGGGAAAGTGAAGGGACAAATAAGAAAAGCTAGAATTGGAATTTTTATCCCTTAAGCCTCAAGTTGGATCAAAACACACCCACAGAACAAGGCAGCTAGTGTTAGGAAAAGGTCAGTCCTCTTGAGAAAAAAATAATAAAAATAAATTGGTACGCCCGGTACATAAGGATGCAGGCACAAAGCATCCATTTAACGAAACGCCAATAAAAACGAAGGCGGCACGTCCTTGAAAAAGCTGGAAACGAACACAAAGAGGCCACAGCACCCTGAGCCAGTTGTTTCCTTGTTAAAACTGCCTCCTTTGCTGGGCCGGAGTGTGGCTGGATCCCAGCAAGTCAGCTGGGAGCTCCAGGCTCTGGGCCATTTCTCGCTCCTGCCTGCTGGCTGGGGATTTATTGAACGGAGGCTACTGGTGCGGAGAATTGCAATTTTCCAGTCTCTGCTAAGCGGCAGAGATTAATGAGCAGGGTTAGGCATTAGCGGCCCGCGGGCAAGGGGGCTTTCTGCCTCCACCGCGTTCTCTCTTGCCGCAGATGAAAACGTATTTCCCATTTCTGCTAGCTTCCCATTTACCACGTCGGCACCCTTTTTGTACTTACAGTTTTGCTTTTTTTTTTTTCCCCAAGAGAGAGAAATTCTCTTTTGTCCTAAAGTAAAGGCACCCTAAAACCCACAATCTTCCCCGGTCACCTTGGGGTGTGGTGGCTGCAAATCCTTTCTCTCCCATTATGCCATGTCTCTGGTCCCTGCCTGGACGCACCTTGCTCAGAGACAACTCCCGGCTGCGGCATTTAGGTAATCAAATGAATCAAACCAATGGAAAAGGATAAGCACTAGTGAGATCAAAATTTCCCCCAAACTCGTTAAGTCTAGGAAGAGAACTCAAATAAAATAATAAAATAAAATAAAACAAAACAAAGTAAAACAAAATAAAAAGATACATATAAATAATTGAAAAAAAAATGCTTTTTCCTTTGGAAAAGCAAAGCTGGTTCCTGCCGTATTAGCCTGTGAAGGCTGCTTTAACAAACCGCCAGAAACTGTGGGGCTTAAACAGAAGATGTTTATCTGCTCAGTCCCAGGGGCTGGAAGTCCAAAGTCAATGCATAGGCCGGCTTGGTTCCTCCTCGGCCTCGCTCCCTGGTGTGCAAACGGGCATCTGTCTTCCTCCTGTGTCTCCATACACTCGTCCCTGTGTGTGTGTGCGTCCTGATTTGTTTTTATCTGGACACCAGGCACCCTGGATTGAGGCTCATCCTAATGGCTTCATTTTGTGGAAGTTCCCAGACCAGGGATCAAACCCACGCCATAGCAGCAACCCAAGCCACAGTCACAACCATGCCAGCTCCTTAACCCTCTGAGCCACAAGGGAACTCCTAAGGGCCATATTTCTAAATACTATCACATTCCAAAGCGCTACGAGTTCGGGCTTCAACAGATGAATTCTAAAGGACACAATTCAGCCCATAACACAGGCCAAAATGCTTACATTTTCAAGGAAAAAGAATTAGGCAGGCCCATGAGGTTTGATGAGAAACAGCTTCACTAGAGAAGGCTCAGGTTCGAGTTGTGGGGGGAGATCTGCCTGTTCAAGGTTCACATCCTCCTCGCGTTTGCAGCGGGGGTGGCAATGGACGTGAGGCTTGCTCCTGTCTTCAGAGAAGCTGGGAGAGAGTGTACACTGACTGCTCCATCAAGTGTAAAGAGAAATTACAGAGGCAGGGCTAGTCCCTGGGGGGAGCAGATGGGGGCCAACAGCCTGGCTGGCGGGGCACCCTCTCGTAACACCTTCTTCCTCCACTGCAGGTGCCCTGGGAGTAGAATGCTGTTGCCCAGCTGTAAGGCCAGCCAAACAGGTGCACTGTGATAGCATCTGAGAAGGTGAAAGCGAGCGCCAGAGGAGGCGACCGAACTGGAAGAGCCCACGCCTGGCAGGCACAGAGGCAGAAGCACTGTCCTATGCCTGGGGCCACAAGCCAGGCAGTAGCAACAATGTTGGGGCTTCTGCTCAAACAACATGCCATGTGATGGAGTGTTTCTTTTTTTCCTTTTTGTCTTTTTAGGGCCACGCCCATGGCATAAGGAAGTTCCCAGGCTAGGGGTCAAATTGGAGCTGTGGCCACCGGCTTGCACCACAACCACAGCAACGCCAGATCTGAGTCATGTCTGCAAACTTCACCACAGCTCACGGCAACACCAGATCCTTAACCCACTGAGCGAGGCCAGCGATCGAACCTGTGTCTTCATAGCTCCTAGTCAGATTTGTTTCCGCTGAGCTACGATGGGAGCTCCTTGAATATTTCCATCTGCATTGTTCCTGGCTATGCACAGCTCGGGCTGTGTTCTCTGTCCCCCAGAAAGGCTATAAGGCTTGGATAGACTGCAATAAACTCCTTTCGGCTGAATCCGGCAGGGACGGTGTCTGTTGTCCCTGCCACTATCTCCTGCAGGCACATCTACCTTACAGGCGATGGTGGGGGAGAGGGACCTTTTGTAAGAAAGGGATGACCCCACATGCTTGGGGATCAGATACCATCCTGTCAGGTTTTTTTTGCATAGAAAATTCTTTAGTACTTGCTGGAGAATAACTTGAAGCAAAACAGGCAAATAAGAACACTTTCTGATGTTCGGACGGTTCATCAGATGTCTCTCTCCCGTTTGGAGTACGTGGCAAGAATGAAAATGCCTTCCCAGGAGTCGGCAGCTAACTTCCTTAACAGCAAACCACTCGTAAAAACCAGTGTGCCCTCCTTCATACTCTGATGACTTGAAGCGGATTGGACAGATGGAGAATAAGTGAGTTATCTGACACCTGAGACCTCACTCCTTGCAAGCCAGCCAGGGACCTAATCATTTGAGAAACTTCATTAGCAGAATGTGTTGCGTGCGGGTGAGTCGATTTCTTGCTTCTGTTTATCTTCTTTTTCTTTGTCACCAAACCCCTCATTTGGGGCTCAGCACAAGGTTTCCAGAACAAGGTTTCCGTCCTCTTTGCTATCGAGTGATCTGGTCAATACAATGTGAGTAGAAAGAAAGAAAATGAACCCTTCACAGACGCAGATGCAATGGCTGGTGCTCAGGCAGCTGTTTTGGACAATAGTCTTATTCTAAGTCTTATTGATGCTCCTTGAAATTATCCTGACTGCTCTCAACTACCTACCTTCAGACATCTTTTATATCAGAGAGAAATAAATGTTATTGTTTAAGCATTATAATTTAACAGTTTCAACATCTTACAGATAAACCTTATCTACTTAGACATATGTGTATAGTTCCCTTGAAACCATTTTGTTTCAGGCTGATAATTGAAATTCAAATATACATCCCTGTGCATAGTGTGGCTTCACCGTCCCCATTTAACTATGTGCTTTTTCTCCTGATATTTCTCCTGTCTGATTTCTGTTAGGGATGGCCATTTCTTTTATAGCACTTAATACTTTAAAAATTTCAGGTTTTTTGTTTTTTTCTTTTTACGGAAATATTGCTTGCATATGCAGTAACTTTTGCCCCCCATTTCTCTCAGGCATCCCTACTTCATCATTTATCCTCCCTGCTTCATCATTTATCCTTTTTCTCCTAGGGGGGTGGAGAATCTTCTCCCTCCACGCCCTTCTGCGTCCAGCTTTTGGAAGTATGTAGCTTTTTTTTTCCTTTTCTGTATTTTTAGGGCGCAACTGTGGCATATGGAAGTTTCCAGGCTAGGGGTCGAATCGGAGCTACAGCTACCGGCCTACAGCACAGTCACAGCAACGTGGGGTCAGAGCCACATCTGCCACCTACACCACAGCTCACGCAACGCCGGATCCTTAACCCACTGAGCAAGGCCAGGGATGGAACCCGTGTCCTCATGGATACTAGTTGGGTTTGTTAACCACTGAGCCTAGACAGGAAATCCATATGTAGCTTTTCCAGCGCTTGAAAATTTGGAAAGCAAATGTGAGCTGCGTGAGGCCCCTCGGAAGGTATTTTCCCCAATCGTGTTTAGCCCACTCCCTCCATTCTGTCACGGTCCATTTTTTCCTTCCTTTCAGAGCTTTGGAGTAATTAGAATGTTTTCCTTTCTTTCATGTTATTTGGTTTTACCAGAAGGTTTGAGTGAAACCTTTTCAAACTCAGTTTTGCCCCAGCTTCTAAACTTCAAAATACCAGTTTTAAAGGATTCAACACTGAAAATTCCACCACCACAAAGTATTTTCTAAAGTTCCCCAGTTTGAAACAGAAAAGTCAAATGCAATTGTAATCACAGGACATGTTCAAGCAGCCTCCAAGGAGCCTTAGTTCACATTATTAATATAAAAAGAAAATTGACTTGAGGAGTTCCCCCTGTGGCACAGTGGTTTAAAAGATCCGGGATTCCTGCAGCTGCGGCATAAATCACAGCTGTGGCTCAGATTCAGTCCCTGGTCCTGGAACTCCCATATGCCTCGGGTGTGGCACCTATATATCTATAAACCTAACCTGAGCCCATTGAGTTGCTAACGCCCTGCATTGCATCATTCTAGACAATCTGGCTCTAAGGGGAAGGTAGGAGCCAAGGCAGATGGAATGTCTTCCAGGACTCAGTGCAGGAGGAGAGAGGCTGAGAAGAAGAAAGGCCAGACAAGCCTTAAGGCGCTCCTGGAATTAGTCAAGCTCTGTGAATGACGCAGAAAGCAAACAGCGACATGGGCTGAAAAACCATCACACAGATGCCAGAAACGGACCAAAGCTCTTTTCCGACTCCGGGGCCGTGGGCCCTCTCTCCTCCTCTCTGCTCTCTGCAGCGGGCCCCGCATTAGAGACACCTTTCTGCAGCAGCGTGGCAGGATCTTCTGCATCTTTCCTGGCCCCCTGCCAGCGGCTGAGCCGAGGGGCTGCGTTATCTCACCAGGCACATCCCACTCGGCTCCTCAGCCCTGCGCCTCTAATCCAGGCAGACAGGTGTTTGGCTTTGCGGATTTTCGGAGATTACAAGCCTTCTTAGGCACACAAGGCTATCGGGCAGATGCGTCCATTGTGTAGATAGAATTCGACTTTGGGTGCAAAGCTCTGACGCTTTGAAAAGGGGTCTGCGAAGCAAAGCCAAAGCCGGCCCCCCTGGCTGGGCTGATGGATGCCTGTTACTGCTCAGCATCTCAAACCCGAGGCTGCCGTCAGTCTTGACTCCTCATCTGGTCTCGCATCCTATGCTTCACGAGTGTCCCAAAGCCAGGGATGGGCTGCTCCGGGGGCGTGTGTCCCTCGGCTTGTAAAGGTATCTTTACATGTCAACAAAGACGTGCATTTGGCTCCAGGAACTGCCAGCCCGTGGGCTTAAACTCCACACTCTGGTCCCTTGACCCCTCAGCCTCAGTCTTCCTTCTGCATTCCTTTTTATAGGTTTTAGGCAAAAGCACATCTCTTCTATTACCTTTTTTTTTTTTAATGGCTGCACCTGCAGCATGTGGAAGTTTCCAGGCCGGGGGTTGAATCGGATCTGCAGCTGCAGCCTACACTAAAGCTTGCAGCAAGCCAGATTCTTAACCCCCTGAGTGAAGCCAGGGATTGAACCCAAATCCTCACAGGGCCATCAGGTCCTTCACCCACTGAGCCACAACAGGAACTTCTCTACTGATTTTTTTTTTTTTCCCTGTTGCTTTTTAAAGTGACACTACCTGGAGCTCCCACTGTGGCTCAGTGGGTTAAGAAACCGACATAGTCTCTGTGAGGCTGGAGGTTCAATCCCTGGCCTTGCTCAGAGGGTTAAGGATCCAGCGTTGCTACAAGCTGAGGTGTGGTTTGCAGATGCAGCTTGGATCCCGCATTGCTATGACTGTGGCATAGGCCAGCAGCTACAGCTCGACAACTAGGCCAGCAACTTCCATATGCCGCAGGTACAGCCGTAAAAAATAAATAAAATAAAATAGCTCAGAACCAAGGACGCACTGATTGGGTTAGAAAAAGCTTTTTAGAGGTTAGTATTTTTTTTTTTATCTTTTTGCCTTATCTAGGGCCTGGGAAGGATCCAGATGTAGGCTGTGCTTAGCCCTGCGAGCCATCAGGACTGTTTCTTTTGTTTGTTTGTTTGTTTTTGCCTTATCTGGGGCCGCACCCGTGGCATATGGAGGTTCCCAGGCTAGCGGGTCTAACAGGAGCTGTAGCTGCCGGCCTTCACCACAGCCACAGCAACGCGGGATCCGAGCCGCGCCTGCGACCTACACCACAGCTCACAGCAATGCCGGATCATTAACCCACTGAGCAAGGGCAGGGATCGAACCCACAACCTCATGGTTCCTAGTCAGATTCGTTAACCACTGAGCCACGACGGGAACTCCTATCAGGACTGTTTAACCAGGGCCTTTATGTGACACTGTGAGAAGAGAACAAAGCCCTACACTTTTACAGGCCATCAAGCCCCCTATCCAGATGCTCTCACAGACCAAAAATAAAGCAGAGTATTTCAAGCATTTCCCCAAAGTAATTTCCAGTGCCAGGAAATGTGATCAACAACTATGCCATTGTGAAATGATTTTTTCAATAAAACGTAATTTAAAGGACCGGCGTTGAAATAGCATCCCACCCCCTTTATTTTTGGCTGCCCCCACAGCATGTGCAAGTTCCCAGGCCAGGGATCGAACCGGAACCACAGCAGCCTGTCTGCACTGCTGCGGTGACGACACCGGATCCTTAACCCATTGAGCCGCCCCAGAACTCCTGAGAAGAGTGTCCCTTGAAGCATTCTAATTATCAACAGAGGTCGCAGAAGCGTTCCTGTCTAGAGCAAAAATTGAAGCAGTGATAAAATATCCGTTTTGGGGCTGCAGCAGCTCAAGGGAGCATTAAATAGAGGCTGATGACAAGAGTGATGAGGGAAACCAATTTAGATAGAATGTTAGGGGAAAGAAAATCCATCGAACATCGGCCTGCTGGAGACAGAAGGGCTCCCCAGAGCCGTAGCATCTGACCTTTGGCTAAAGTCATTTTAAGCTGAGCTAAAGAAACACCCGGCAGGAGTTTCTCTATTACCCCAGCTGTGAATGGCCAGGGCCACCTAACAGGCGGCTTCCAACCCAGCTAGGTAATTGGCAAGATGTTTTTTTTGCTGTGTTCACACTGGAGGCGTGTGGACGGGAAAAGCCTGAACATCTTAAGGTCACTGACAAGGTCTTCGGAGACCTTCTCTAGCCCTCCCTACACTCATCTGGCTCATAATCTCAAAATTGCAGTGCTCCGGCATGCCTGGCGGTCATTTAGGATGTCAGCGGGCTGGATTTACAGAAAACGCAAGCGAGGCGCTTTCCGGAAGTAGCGGCAAGTTCACAGTCAGTTGCCGTCGGGCTGGACTGGGTGCCCGCTGGCGAGCTCACGGTCGGCGCCAGTGACGCAGGCACCCCGTGGCGTTGCCCGGGCGCTCGAGGGACATGGTTATAAAGTTTCAAAAGAAGATTGGAACTCCTTCTGGCTGCAAAATCACAGTAACGGTTTAATTGGAGGGGCACAGGGAGCGCTGACAGCAGCCTCGTTATGTGTGCGCACGCGTGCCCACTTCGGCCCCAGGAGGCCACCCACCTCTTTTGTCCCTGACACACGGGTGGACGCTTTTCTACACCTGGCCGGGCAGCCTCATTGTCAGCCTGAATGCACACCAAGGAAACCAGTGAAATAAGCCTTCTTTCCACGTTGAGCAGTCAGCTAGTTGGAAGGGCAGTTTGTCCAGATGAAAACCCGTATTTTTCCACTTTCGCCCATTTTGTGCAAATAATTACATCATTTGTTATCACGTGTGCACAGCTGGTGACCGTCCAATTCAGATTCAGTCCATGGTACCGTCTTTGCCCCCCACTGCCTCCTCTAAGAAAAAGCATCTCATTTCTCCTTCGAACTCCCAGGTGACATTCCCTTGATGTGTACAGAAAGCAAAATCGAAAGAAGTCCACGGAGTGGCCCTCGTGGCTCAGCGGGTTACGAACCTGACTAGTATCCATGAGGGTGCAAGTCTGATCCCTGGCCTTCTCGGGGGTTAAGTTAAGGACCCAGCATTGCTGTGAGCTGTGGTGTAGGTCACAGATGTGGCTTGGATCTGGCGTTGCTGTGGCTGTGGTGTAGGCCAGCAGCTGCGGCTCCAATTGGACCGCTAGCCTGGGACCTTCCAGATGCCGCAGGTGCAGTCCTAAAAAGAAAAAAGAAAAGAAAAGGAAAAGAAAGTGCAAAAAAACAAAAAGAAGTCCAACATCCTATAGTGTCCCAGGAGAGAAACAGAATCAGATAATGTCCCAGTCAGACAAGAGTCGAAACACAACAACGTCCCACAAAGAGGACGTGAGAATCGAAGCAGTGAAATGATTTACCGTGAGTGAACCGCAGGCCAGTGGCCAAACCACAGGGTGGAAGGGACCGGAAAATCGGGGATCACCTTTCCTCCACCCCTTCACGAGGAGACCCGGCATCGGGAGGGGTTTTCTGGGCAGACCACGCAGCCAACCCAGGCTCAGAGGCACTGTGGCCGGGGGCGGGGGACTAAAAAGTAAAGCAATCCACTATAACAAGATACAGCACTGCACCGCATGGTGTCAGCTATTCCGTGGATAGACCCAGCAAAAACTTCATGCTAAACCACGTCTCTGTTTCCTTTTGAAATTTCTAGGAAACAAGTATTAAATGAGACTACCTGGGAGTCTTGGCCAGAAAACACATCATGCCCCACAGCAGGCATTTTCAGGGGCTGTTTCTGCTGGCCCAGCCCCTTTTTAAAGTGCACTATTAGGAGAAAAAAAGAAAGACTTTATGGACTGGTGGGAAATTGACTTTTGGAGAGTGCGCATCAATTCAAACTGCCAAGAGGTTTATGTTTGCCGGGAAACTCCAAAACCGTGAAGCCCAAGAAGGGTCGGAGGCAGGAAGACGCCGTCCCACCCTGATGAGCACAGTTAGCTATCGCGGTGCCGTGGGAAACGGGTTTGGCTCTGCAGGAGGCTGTGCCCGCGGGGCTCGGGTCTGGGAGCCAACCGTGACCGAACTGGACGAGCCGAAGGGGGTGGCGTCGCTCACATCCGCGTCTCTTGGACATCCAAGGAGATTTTGCTTTCTTTTCTCCTTTCGTGTTTTTAATTCCTTTGTTTATGTATCCTCCTCTCTAGTCTAGATTTTTTTAAAAAGACAATTTTGAGTGTTTCTCGTATCCGTGATGTATTTTTAAAATTGTTATTAAAATATAGTTGATTTACAATGTTCACTGAAACTATGCTTTCTAAATGCACACTAGGGCACCGATTTTCAGTGTTCTTCAGGGCCTGGGATGGGGGAGGGGGAGAGAGAGAAGAAGGTGCTTTGGAAATACTAGAGAAGCCCCCTGCCAAGCGCAAAAACAGCAGCAAGCTTCCAGTTCACACGATCATCAGTTGCTGGAAGGCGTGTTCTCAGAAGCCCTGTGAAGGAGGCCCTCTCGTTGCCCATTTCCGGTTCCTCCCCGGCAGCCCTACCCATCTGGGTCTATCGAGTTAATACACATTTCAGCTGACGCTCGGTCCACTCGATTCCAGGCGCCACCAGCAAGTGGGAAAGTGGCAGCTGGAACAGGATGGCTGTGGCAAGAACCCAAAAGATGCCTAGAGGTTTGGTAAGACGAGTATCTGCACGTTAGTTGGCTGTTTGAGAGAAAGGGGCTAATCATCAAGAGACTATGTTTTTCTAATGTCTCATTAAATTAAATCTAGTAATATACAAATAATCGGCCTTTCACACATGACAAGTGGCAGTTTCTATAAAATAATACTAATGATACTAATAGTAATAATAATAAATACTCCTTCACATTAATGCTGGAAAAAGCGAAGTTCATAATTATATTTTAATGACCCCACAGTCCTGGTTAATCTTCTTTCCTCTTGAACTTGCAAAGGATGACTTATATTAAAGGGGCTCAAATCCTCATTTCTTTGGGAAGTATCTTCATCAGGGTGCCGGCAAGAACAGTTCCCCAGGTGGCGGGGGCAGGAGGCGGTTAAAGACCTGAGTTCTGGTTTGCACTTAGTTAAAAGAAAGAGGTGGTCGTTTCTCATATTTTTTTCAAGTGATTGATCTCCAAGTCACAAGGCCGAAGTTTAATTAAAAGTTCGGAGACCCAGAATCCAAGAGGGTCCCAAATAAAAGCAAATCTGCTCCCTGACGCCGCCCCAGGACAGAGAAAGCCAAGGGTGGCATCTCTTATCTGCAGCCTTGGCTGGAAGAGCACCGACCGTCCACCCCAGGGGACCCCTGGCATCCTGGTGAATCCCTTCTCCCCACTTTTCCTGTGGCGGCAGGTGGCTGGAGGAGTCTCCCCAGACACGGTGCCCAGCCACCCCCAAAAGCGTTTTTGCTGGAAGCCCATGACATGTGGCGTGGGGGTGGCTCCAGCCGAGCTCACTGGAGCGGGCCGTGATGATCGTGTTCGGTTCCTGGCGCTCCCAGATCTCAGCAGGCTGGAAGGTGCCATACTCTCCCTCCTGCCGCCATAAACCTAAGTCCAGGGGGCAACCAGCCTGCTCCGCCCCCACCCCCTTCCCCGGCTGGTCTGTCTCCCTTGGGGTCTCCCTTCAGCCCTGCATCCGCCCCCCACCCGCATCCTGTCTATTAAGTAACCCCCCCATCTCTGGCCACCTCCCCTGGCTCCTGAATGTCACCTGAGTTGGACTGGGGCAAGTGACGGGGGGGACTAAAACTGACTGCAGGAACACACATTAACCTTTACAGGGAAAGCCTAATTGCTCTCAGAATGTCAAATGTGTCATCTTTCCCAAAGGTCTGACAGTTTGCCTTCCTTGAAAAATATTAAGCCAACCAACGACACTACAGTAAAAATTAAAGGGTGATATTGATGGACTGCTTTCCTTTCTTCTTCCTCTCTTTTTTTTATTTTCTGAAGCCAATCCAGAACCAGGGGACAAAAATCACGCCTGCTCTGTCTTTGCAAAGCTGCCATCGCTTACAGTATAACGGGCTACATTTTTAATTAAGGAGGACCGTGAGAGGCAGGGGTGGCCAGGCCCAGAGCCCGGGGAGCAGGGGCCAGATGCAAGGCAATTTCTCACCTCTTGCCCTTCCTGAGTCACTCTCCACCCTTTCGCCAATCACCTTGCTGTGTTTTTGGTGGGATTCTTCCCACGGGTAGGTACTAGAATTAATTGGAAGGCAAAAAGAAAGCTATCAGGCTATTCATTCCTTTGCCTCCCTCTCTGCTAAGGTTGTCAGATAAGAACAGATTGTTCAGTTAAATTAGAATTTCATAAACAACAATAACAGTTAAGTATAAGTATGACCCAAATACCCCATGGGCTATACTTATACTAATTTTTTTTTTTTCACTTATCTGACATTGCAATTTAACTGGTCATTCTTTATTTTTATTTGCTACATCTGTCAACCCTAAAAGTCTGCAAAATGGCCAAAGCTCAGCTATGTACTCCCACGAAGCCCACATCCCCGTTGGGCTGCCCCTCCACCCAGCACCCTCTCTGGACTCTGGCGCCTCCCTGCAGGCCCTGCTGTTGCTAGTCTGAGGCGCTCCACTGCTCTTTGTGGGTCCCCTAAACCCTGCACACACCTTTGCGAGCGCTTCATCTGTAGTTAACTCTCCTTGAATTACGCTGTGGAAGACTCCCTCACGCTCCTCCCAGGACCATGCTCACACATCAGCCCACCCCCCCCGCAGTGCTCTTCCAGAGTAATCCATCCCCGGCCCTGAGTACCATCTCCAGCACACGTTAGGCTCTTAGCACGTATTTTCTGAATGAAGGAACAAGTAGACAAAACCAAGCTGGAGCCCAGAGCTTTCTGCAGCACCCCCTTTCTGGCTGTCAAGGACCCAAAGTTCTGCATCCTGAAGGGAGTCTATTCTCACCAGCAAAGACCAGAAAACAATCCAGGACGAGCTTGAAGGAGGGTGGAGGGAGCGAACGAAAAGCAGCCAATGGTTAACCAACCGGGTAGCAAAGACAGCCGTTCACATGTGTCCTGGTGAAGCATTCCCGCAGAACGAATCACCCCAAGTCAGCAGCTTCAACACCAGAACCGAGTGTCCCCTCTCCCAGTTCTGCAAGTTGGTGGCTCAGCTGGGCACCGCTTGGGTGGGGTCCCCCTCTCAGTTGCAGCAAGATGGCCCTGGCGCTGGACTCACCCTAGGACTTTCACCCACATGTCTGCCAGCCAGGCTGGGGGAGCTGGCACAGCCACTGACGGGTGGGCACCTCTGCAAATGGGGGCTGCCCCGCAGGCTGGCTGGGCTTCCGCACAGCATGGCAGCTCAAGGTATCAGGACTTCTTAGCGACAACTGGCTTCTCCCACGGCAAGCATCCCAAAGGGGAAAGGTTTCTTAAGGTCCAAGCCCAGAAGGCCACAGGGCTCCCCTCTGCTGTGTGCTGTTGGGAGAACGAGAAGAGGGCACCTGGAACTCCCTCTCCAGGCCAGCGCCTCTGCAGCCATCTTTAATCCCCTTCGACGTCTGACCCCAAAACAGAAACCATACAGAATCACCACTAGTATATGACGTGACCCAGGAATATTTACCAAGGTCCTTAAAAAGTCAGGAAAGAGATAAAGAGAAAGGAAGCTTTATGGGCCTGACTTGGAAAATTAATTATACACAAATTAATTTTCATGCCAAAAAGTTCCAGATCAAGGTCTACTGTGCTTAAATCAGAGAAGCAGTTTAGAAAATGCTGTGAAAGGCGTTGATACATTTTGAATATTTTGTTTGTTTTTTGTTTTGCATTTTATGGCCGCACCTGTGGCATATGGAGGTTTCCAGGCTAGGGGTTGAATCGGAGCTGCAGCTGCCGGCCTTCGCCACAGCCACAGCAACAGGGAATCCGAGCCACATCTATGACCTAGACCTCAGCTCACAGCAACAGCAGATCACTGACCCACTGAGTGAGGCCAGGGATCAAACCTGCAAACTCATGGATACTAGTCAGATTCTTTTCCATTGTACCACAACAGAAACTCCCTGAATTGTTTTTTTTTTTTTCTTTGCCTTTTGACATTTTAGGGCCACACCCGCGGCATGTGGAGGTCCCCAGGCTAGGGGTCTAATCGGAGCCGTAGCTTCTGGCCTACACCACAGCCACAGCAGCGCGGGATCCGAGCCGCAACTGCAACCTTCACCACAGCTCACGGCAACGCCGGATCCTTAACCCACTGAGCAAGGCCAGGGATTGAACCCGCCACCTCATGGTTTCTAGTCGGATTCATTAACCACTGAGCCACGACGGGAACTCCTCCCTGAATTATTTTTAAAAAGGAGTTTGTATGTGTCACCCTCAAGCCAGCTGCGTGTGTGAGGAAGGGCCTGGGCTTGACTGAATGCTCTGCTTAATAATTTTAAATAGGAGCTCATGTTTGCAATTTTCCCCGGACCCTGAAACTGATACAGGAATCTTTGTCTTCCATAGAGAATGAAGGAGGTGATGGAGGAAATCAAAGAATAGCTAAGGATAAGCTTACAGACGCTTGTCTTCAGGAACCTATGTCTGGGTGATGCTGTGCCAACCTCAAGACAAACTCTGCTGTGTGGCAACGCACAGCCTTTGTTCTCCTGACTCCTCCCCCAAAACGGGAAGGCACCTGCCGGCCATGAGTCAAAGCCACATTGATGCAGCCAGTCTGCTAGCCTAGGTTTTAGTGCAGGGCCTACATAACTCACTATTGCATTTTGAAGTCACTCCCTTTTTTTTTTTTTTTTTTTTTTTGGCTTTTTTAGGGTCATACCTGTTGCATTTGGAGGTTCCCAGGCTAGGGGATAAATCACAGCTACAGCTGTCAACCCACAGCAATGCAGGATCCAAGCCATATCTGAGACCTACACCACAGCTCATGGAAATGCCAGATCCTTAACCCACTGAGCTAGGCCAGGGATTGAACCTGCAACCTCATGGTTCCTAGTTGGATTTGTTTCCACTGCACTATGATGGAAACTCCTGAAGTCACCCTTAAAAATAGGATTCTGGATAAAGAAGATGTGAGATAGATGACCGATGACAGATAGACATATAGAAAGATATGTAGATAATGATACACACACAATGGAATACTACTCAGCCATAAAAAAGAATGAAATTTTGCCCTTTGAGAAAGATGGATGGACTTGGAGGGCATTATGCTAGATGAAAGAAGTCAGAGAAAGACAAATACTACAAGATATCACTTATAAGCAGAATCCAAAAAATAGAGCAAACTAGTGAATATAACAAGAAAGAAGCAGACACAGATACAGAGAACAAACTAGTGTTTACCGGCAGGGAGAAGGAAGGGGGGAGGGGAAAGATAGGGGGAGGGAATTAAGAGGTAAAAACAATTAAGTATAAGTGAAGCTATGAGGATATACTGCAGGAATATAGCCGTTAGTTCATAACTATAAATGGAGTCAAACCTTTAAAAATGTGAATTGCTATAACGTGCGCCTGTAGCTTATGTAATATTGTACTCCAATTATACTTCAATAAAAATACTTTTTAAAAAAAGGAATCAGAGCCCGTCTGTTCCCAATTTGCCTAAGTGAAGGGAAAGTGGTCACACTTCCTGGGCACAAGGAGCTTATTGGAGAGAATAAAAAATCGTACCTGGAACAAAATAGTGCCGTTTCTTGACTGAAATGGGCAAACTGAGCCAGGTCTTCATAATGAATTAGTATCAATTGGAAACTCCAGCTCATTACTGATTAAAAATGTTGGAAGAAACCAATCAAGAGTGGTGTGTGGGATTTGCCTAAGCTCACAGCAGTCCCCGGGTGCTCTCCCCAAAGCTGTGTTCTAGAAGCCCTGGCAGGGAGATCTGCAAGGCCCTCGGGTCTAAGCTAGGTCTGTCGTTGCTCTACGGATTCCTGGAAGCATTCACGGGGTCTCAGAGGCTTCCGTGTCCCGCACGACTCAGACATGAAAACAGAGTCCAGTCTAAGAGCAAGTCCAGCTTCTGAAGACAATTCAGCCCACTCTGCTGCTTGAAAACATCCTTTCCCAAAAAAGAGAAGGAGATTTCTCTGTAACCACAGATGCACCCCACTAACAGGAACCCTGCAAATGTAAGACATCTTACTATGCAGCTCAGGCTGAAATTCAAGTTGGTTCTCTCTTCTGAAAGGCTGCCTGCTGTGAAATTAATTTATTTATAGAATTATGCATTATCGCCTCCCTAAAAGAGTGAGGTTTTGGAGTCCCCACTGTGGTGCAGTGGAAATGAATTCAACTAGTATCCATGAGGATATGGGTTTGATCCCTGGCCTTGCTCAGTGGGTCGGGATCCAGCACTGCCGTGAGCTATGGCATAGGCTGCAGATGTGGCTCGGATCCCACATTGCTGTGGCTGTGGCGTAGGCCGGCAGCTGGAGCTCTGATTTGACCCCTAGCCTGGGAATTTCCATACGCTGTGGGCATGGCCCTAAAAAGAAAAAAAAAAAGAATGAAGTTTTTTCAAGCACTTGAGAGGTATTACGTCCATACAAATAGTTGATAAGCAGACTAGGAAACATTCCTATCTACTACTGATGGGGGCAAACTCTAGAAGGATCACCATTTTCCCGGAACAAGCTGCTTCTCAGGCTTAAAAAGACCTTAAGCAGCGATTCCTTTTTTTTGGCAGAGGGTGGAGGGGGCATTCCCACAGCATGCAGAAGTTCCTGGGCCAGGGCTGGAACCCCAACCACAGCCATGACAACGCCAGATCCTTAACCTGCTGAGCCACCAGGGAACTCCAAGTGGTAATTCCTTTAGCATAACTTCATTTTTCCAACTAAACTATATCGGCCTTTTCCATATGATGAGGAACAAAATTCTATCTTCAGTTAGTCTAAAGCGACCTAATGTTTAACCTCAAAAAGAAAGAAGAAAGGGAAGCGAGGAGGGAAGGACAGAGAAAACACCGATAAGCCCACTAATTAGAATATTGCTTCAGTACTGGAGTTTGGAAAATGAACAGGGCTGTCCCTGCAATGAGTCTGAGCTCACACGTTCTTGCCAGAAGCTAGTTCATGGTTGAGATGATGGCGAAGGGGGAACCATGGTTTCCTGTTAACCTCTTTAGTTCTATGAGCTCAGACCACAGCCCACCCTGTTACCAGCTTACAACAAAGAACCCCGGGGGCAGGAGAGAAGTCAGGGGACAAGCTGCTGTGTTGGAACCGCAGGCCAGATGACCCCATCTTTCGCTGTGATGCACGCCACCTCGGGCCCATCACTTGACTTCCCAAGAAGCTCGGCCTGACATGGCCCCGTCCACCCACCTCCCACTGTGCGTGAGAGCATCTGAAACTTTGCACACGCATACAGATGTGGAGAATTACAGCCGGCATCAGGCAAAAAGCTCCACTTCTCTTCGCAATGCTTCAACCATGTTGAGTCCAAAGACAGATCCAATTAGAGTCACTGATTAACCCCAAGGTGTTATTAACACACTGAAGTTACTTACATGCTCCACCTGAAAGGGGGGGCGGGGGGAAAATCGCTCTTATAACCGAGATGGGCCAGAATAAACACCCTGTCAGCACTAACCCCTGATACAGCCTTCCCAAGAAGCCATTCACTTGTTGAACAACATGACCCACTGACCAGGTTTGTGCGGAGACCCTGATGGATTAAAGGCCTGGCTTCGTAAGCAAGTCCAAGTTCGCCCCTCCCCCATCTGGATCAATATCAGCAGCAGCCTCGTGTGCAGCCACGGCTTCCTTCTGGAGCAGATTCTCTCGAGCCTTTCAAAGGGCACATCCAGCTCATAAAGCCGGGTCAGTATTTTAGCCATTCCTGTTTTGATTCCTCCCCGCCCCCGCTACCGCAAATCCAGAAAAAGAGGGTGAGAAAGGGCCAAGCGACCCCCGATGGAGACCAGAGCCGTTTGATTTTTCACCTGGACAGCCCCGTGTGTCCGTGGCACTCAGGGCAGAGCGCACAATAGATCGGGATGGGGGAAATCGCCGCGTGGCGCGGGCTTTGCGGCTCTAGCCTGAAAGAGACTGAGAGCTTTCCGGCCGGGAATCGCTGCACGCCTGACAGACTGATCACTTTAGGGACATGCTTTTCCCACCAGCCAGGTGCAGTCTCTGAAAGTCTAAACAGCACACTTCTGAGTCACATAGCAGCTCAACATTCGAAGTTACCATTTTCCCTGTTGCAAGAAAGACGCTTGGAGACCTAGCGCGGCGTTTCCACCCGAACTCCTACTGAGATGCACGCAAGACTGGCGTGTTACAGCCTCCGTGTGCGGTGCGGCTGCCAGGCCCCTGCACACACCAGCCTGCAGAAGGCCACAAATTCCCTCCGCTGTGCTCTGCCACATCCTGTATATGAAGCGGAACCGAGTCACATCTCTGCCTGCTCTGTACGCAATTACGGAGAGTGATCCCTCCGTGGACTTTCTGGAAATTGCTTTTCCTCTTCCTCTTTCCGTCCCAAGCTCCTTGTAAGCAGGAGCCAGATCAGCCCCACAGCACCTCCTGCCAGAACCCATCTTCTCTCTTGGGTGCGCCTCTTGCTCCCGGCCCCAAAGGTGGGTCCTTCTTACTCCAGGCTGCTCTCCACCCCTGCACGCAAGACCTCGCCCCACGCACATTCGCAAACCAAGGACACGTGACAGATTAAATACATCCCAGGCAAACGCTGCCGGAGGCGATGCGTGTGCATGGAAAGGTTATGGAGAGAGCCAGAAGTAAACTTTGGCTACTACTGGGCGATCTGGAGCAGCTGGGGGGCCCGGGGCAGGGGGGAGGTGGTAAAGTGCTTTGGGAATACATATTTGAAATTTGTTTTTTATTTGAGAAGTCAGGCTCAGATTAATGGTGAGTGTATCTATTTGTCTATGAATGCAGGTCTTAGTCAATCTCTCCACCTACTTGACAGAATAAAATAAAATCGCTCTGTGTGTGTGTGTTCCCTGAAATCGAAAGATGAGATAAACGTTAATGATTTTTGCTTTTTTTTTTTTTTTGCAAAACAAGGAGAGTACCCAATACAATATTTGATCATATTCATTGTTAGTAATTGCATAATCCTATCAAAGCAAAGTAAATCTTAGGTGCTTCTAGCATATCCCCACACCTCCCAGAAATTTCTCGAGCCAGGATCTCTTTCTCTAAGAAGAGGCACCTGTTCAAGAATGGTGCCTGAGTAGCTATTTACACCTCAAACTACAGCTTCTCAGTCTTGTAGTGGGAGGCAGGGTAGTGGTAGCTCCTGTGATCCCTCCCGCTACCAGGCAGCTCACAGAACCATTTCCTATAGCTGGCCATGTCAGCAGCTGCTCCTGCAGTCCCTCCCTTTGCCAGGAGGCTCTCTGCAGCCGCTATGGGGAGCAGGTGCCTTCCCCCACCCCCATTACTCCCTTTGTTTGGCAGCTCTAGGGCACACTCTCTGTAACCCTGAGGGCAGGGGGCTGCTCGGTGGAATATTATTCAGCCGTGAAAAAGAACAAGATGATGCCATTTGCAACAACATGGATGGCCCTAGAGATTATCATACCAAGCGAAGTAAGTCAGACAGAGAAAGATGAATATCAAATGAGATCACAAATATGTAAAAGCTAATATAAAATTATGCAAAAGAACTTATCTACAAAACAGACTCAGAAATTTCAAGACCAAGTTTAAGGGGAAACATTGGGGGCGGGGATAAATTGGGAGGTTGGGATCAGCACATCCCACAGCTATATACAAATCTGATCAATAATAAGGACCTACTACACAGCTCAGGGAAATCTATTCAATTCTCTTTTTCAGATGGGGAAAGGATCTGAAAAAGAATGGCTATATGTGTACACGTTTGGGTGATTCACTTTGTGGTACACCTGGGACTAACATGACATTGTCAGTCACCTATATTCCAATAAAATTTATTTAAAAAATTTTTTTTTGAAAGAAAACTGTGGTGAGCCCCACAGGTAGTTCAGGGTGATACCTTCCTTCTGAGCATCTCCCTACAGCCTGGACTGGCTGGTGGGGAGTCTCTTATCAAACTCAGGCGTGTCCATATGCCTTTCTTCTCCAAAGACAGACTTTTGGAAACAAATATATCACAGCTCACTAAGTCAAGAGAAATCCATTCCAGTTTTAGAAATTCAATTTAGCTGGGGTAAGCCTCCAAGCTCTAAAAGTAAGCTCCATCAGAGATTTATTACTCATAAATCTTTCCTTAGGATTGGAAGTCTCTCAGCAGGCAATCTCCTTCCAGTGTTTTCCTACTTTTGTAGGAAAATAAAGAAATTTAACTCTCGGAGTCTCTTTGGACGATGGATATCAAGATGCGGATCAAGAGACCCCAAATTATTGTCTTCCCCCCAAAAAATCTTTAGGTTGTATCAAACTGGTAATTAGCAGTAAATAATCTAGATGCAGATGGCTGTGTCTGTGTTTATAAGCGTGGTTGAACTTAACGTGGCAGACGAATTGTAACTGGAGGCTTAAAATGTTGTTTCACTCACGTGGGGCATTCTTTTTAGAAATAGGGAGATCCCACTCTGGCACAGTAGGTTAAGAATCCAATTGCAGCAGCTTGGGTGGGTTCAATCCCTGGCCTGGTGCAGTGGTTAAAGGATCTAGCATTGCTGCAGCTGTAGCATGGGTCGCAGCTGTGGCTAGGATTCAGTCCCTGGCCCAGGAACTTCCATATTGCCTCAGATTCAGCCATTAAAAAATTAATTAATTAAACTTTAAAAATAAAAAAAAGAAACAAATGAAGTCCTTGGCCTAAACTAATCAAAGCATAAATGTACTGTGCTCCCCCCCCCCCGCTTATTTTTTTGGCTTTGTAGGGCCGCACCCACAGCATGTGGAGGTTCCCAGGCTAGGGGTCGAATTGGAGCTGCAGCTGCCGGCCTACACCACAGCCACAGCAATGCGGGATCCGAGCAGCATCTGCAACCTACACCACAGCTCATGGCAACGGCGGCTCTTTAACCCACTGATCGAACCTGCCAGGGATCGAACCTGCAACCTCATGGTTCCTAGTTGGATTCGTTTCTGCTGTGCCACGAGGGGAACTCCCATACTGTGTTCTTAGAAGGATAAAAACTCTGAATCAGCAAGCTTCTAATGAATTTTTAATTTAAAAAATAAGTATAACCCTAATATTTCGGGGGGGGAACTATCTTCACACTACAGATAAGATGAGAAACATCTGGATTTGCTGGGTGGTGAATCCAGAGGCTGGTGTTTGGAGACTGAGAACACTGGAAGGTTGTTCTGGCTATGATGGGGTGGGTATAGGTCAAATCTCACATCAGTAAATGCCACGGCAGCCACATGGCCACAGAAATAAATCTTAGAAGAATCTACCTTCCCAGCCAATGGCCCTCTTGAGACAATACTTAATATAACAGTATTTTAGCAGACCCTCAGAATTTAGATCTCTCTGATGTTTTAATGTATCTGACTTACGTCTTCTGTGATCCGGGTTAAAATCTCCAGGCACCTGTAATTCCCATTGTCTTCCTTGTTTCGTGTTACAGGGCGGCCTCAGCTAAATTTATAATATTTAAAATAAGAACACTTTGCCTTGTGGTGAACTCATGAAGTTTGGGGATGTTCATTTTATGATTAATTGATGACTACCCAAGCCTCCTAACATTTTGATGGTCTAGGCTTCA
This sequence comes from Catagonus wagneri, assembly GCA_004024745.2. NCBI lineage: Eukaryota > Metazoa > Chordata > Mammalia > Artiodactyla > Tayassuidae > Catagonus > Catagonus wagneri. The sequence continues at coordinate 8,793,351 of PVHT020000170.1, read as the reverse complement.
TAGCTCTATTCTCACGGGGCCCTGTTCCTTATAGGTAGGCAGCTTCATCTGTATTAATAGGAAATAGACTTTAAAAGATCTCTCAGGATACCCATAATGACAGAGGGTAATAACTTAAATTTCCATGGAAGGTAATATCAGGTTAAAATAGAAATTCTGGAGTTCCCGTCGTGGCTCAGTGGTTAACGAATCCGACTAGGAACCATGAGGTTGCGGGTTCGATCCCTGCCCTTGCTCAGTGGGTTAACCATCCGGCGTTGCCGTGAGCTGTGGTGTAGGTTGCAGACGCGGCTCGGATCCCACGTTGCTGTGGCTGTGGCGAAGGCCGGCGGCTACAGCTCCTGTTAGACCCTTAGCCTGGGAACCTCCATTTGCCGTGGGTGCGGCCCCAGATAAGGCAAAAAGACCAAAAAAAAAAAAAAAGAAATTCCAAGATGATGCTCTCATACTACGAGTTTAAGAATATGGAATGAAGCCACTTAAACGTTTAGAGAAACACCTGTTAGGCCGCTTCTAGAAATCTTTACCCCAATCTTTCTTGGGTTGTTGCCATCTTTTGTCTTTGTCCACGATTAGAGGCAAAAGCACAAACAATATTATAATAAAACACTATGTATGTATATCACATATGAGCACTTTTATCTGAAGTTAAGATGGAACATGTTAACAATTTGAATTTACACAACGCCATGAGTCCATATCAAATAATCTCTACTTTTTCTACTCAAAAACGAGTACCCTCTAATATCTAGAATTAAAGAAAAGCTTTATCCATGGCACCTTGAATTTTTTCCTGTTAATTTTTATACCTCCAGAAAAGACACATGCAATTTGCAATACAGTGGACAGGTTTTCATCTAAAAGAAAGCCGTGTTTTGTTTAACAGCACATAATTCCCTCTGGTGCAAAGCACTGAGCGTGTAGACCTGCTTTGAAGGACCTGTGGGCTCCAGGGTAAAGCCGGGCTGCAAAGGCTTGAAACACAAGGGACCTGGTCCTGCCGTGGCCACCGTCCAGCCTGACCCAAGACTCCAGGCTCCTCCTGCCCTGGAGTTACCTGGATCAGCAGTTCTCAAAGCGTAGGCCAGGTATCCTGGGAGTACTTCCTTCCTTCGAGGGCTCCCACAAGATCAAAATTATTTTTTTTATAGTACTAAGGTACAATTTGTTTTTTTAAGTCTCACGCCCTCTAAGGGGCTGAGTGGAATTTTCTAGAGGCTACACAGCACATGATTTTTGTAGCAGGTTGAATGCAGAAGGAAGCCAGACATTTAAAGTGATTTGCAGAAACATAAAACTCTTTCTTTGGGGTTGCTAGATGCAAACGGTTCCATTTAGAATGGATAAGCCATGAGGTCCTGCTGGACAGCACAGGGAACTCTATCCAGTTTCTTGGGACAGAACATGACAGAAGATAGTGTGAGAAAAAGAATGTGTATATATGTACGACTGGGTCATTACTCTGTACAACAGAATCCGTCATGACACTCTAAATCGACTATACTTTAATGAAAACAAAACTTTAAAAAAATTTTTTAAAGTTCACTAAATATTATTTTCTGTCTTGGAAAATATCATCGCTTTTTATTCTGAAAATGCTATTGATGTTAACGCACCATAGGTTTGTTCCTTTTTTATTTTTATTTATTTTTTATTTTTATTTGTTTGATTTTATTTTTATTTTTAATGAAGGAACAAGAAAACCTTTAAAAAAAAATTCTCCACTTTAATTTCTAACCTAGGAAATCATCAGTAGATAACAGCCAAGAAAAACAAGATTCTCTTGGGGTCTTCGAGAATTTTTAAGATTTTAATTTTTAAAGCCCCCCAGGTCTGATCAGTACTTTCTTGGGCCCCGAGACCGCTGCTTATTGACACAATGACCTTTTCACCCCGCAGGAGTAGCTGACAGACCCACCCCCTTCAGGCTGGCTCCAAAGGGGTGGGTGGGTCAGCAGACCCCAGCTGAAGGCACCAGCTAGTGATCTGGCCCGGGCCCCACTCAGACTCACAACTATGGGTTCTAAGCAGTCTTCAGCCCCCTGAGGGATTTTCCCAGCTGGTATTTGAGATCGGCCTTACCTACAAATGGATAGGTGGGCACCAGCCTAAATTCCACCCAGGAGGAAGCGAGAGTAGTTTTCCACAAAAAGTGAGTCCGTTTTGCAATTAACAAAAAATCAGGACGCCGGGAACCTAGCCTCATCAGAACCATGCCTGGAACCTTTGGAGCTCACTGGGGGTTTTCTGTCATTACCAGACATCCTCCATCACAGCCTCTAAAAGTGGGCAGCTGGGCTTCCTCCCAGCTCTGTGTCCTTCAGAGTCCACGCCCTTCCCGTTCCGGGCCATATCCCAGCTCCCCCCACTTCCAGTCTGTTTCCCCATCCAAAAAATCGGATGCGCATGCCTGCAGCGGAAGGCTGCTGCTCGGGCCTCTGCTATTATTTTTATCTACCGGTGACTCTCTCGGCAGTGACACTGATCCAGGACCTCCCCTGGGGCCAGCACTGGGCTCTGTGGATGGGGGTGCGGAGTTGGGGGCAGGGGGCAAAGCAGATTTTAAACCCTCCTTTCCTGTGAAGCTCAGCGCTTCACAGTTTTCGAAGCATTTCGCTCATTTGATCTCGTTTCATCCTCACCACAACTCCAAGGATTCTCACCAGCCCTAATGGAGAAAGCAGAGAACTATATTTGCACTGTAATTATCGTCTTGCCCAAAGCGGGAGCCCTCCTCTGGGAGGGGAGCTGTTCTTAGCCCTGCGTTTAGCTCGGGTTTTCTTTGTCAGGCCAGACCACAGTGTGCCTTTGAATTGCTAAAATCCGCTCAAAAGCAGCTCATAGACACTAGCTTAAGGGGATGGAAGTCATGGGCCACACCAGCCCCATGCCCGGGGCTGCAGATGAGAAAGCAGTAAGTAATTGGACTGTTCATGGGGGGGGGTCTTACCATTTTCGCCAGATGTCTTGTCTTTCCCGTTGGTTGCCCCAGCTCCTTGTCGCTAAAGGCATGGGGGGGAGAGGAGAAACGAAAGAAGTTGTTATCAGACCGTTTCAGGGTTTATTTTTACCTCCCTTACCATTTCAAATACCTCTTGCATCGCATCAAGTTCCATGTCACTTTGGCTCAAATGGTTAAAGCACGGTGACCGCGCAAAATCAGCCCCAGAAAGGATCTGCTGAAATTTCCCAGACTGCCTCCCTGGACTCAGCTCACTGGTCACAAGGGAAACCAGACGGGAGGCTACTGATAGAGCCTAATGTCACCGAAAACAGAGAGGAATCAGCCAAGAGTTTGCGCCAACTGCAAGTTCAGAACTGTCACTTTTGTCAATGATTACGCGGCTCTATTTATATTCTGATCCCTATGCTCAATGTCTTATCTTCAGATACATTTTAATCAACTAAAAATATCCCAATAGTTGAATTTCTCCTACGGCTGAGTTACTTCCCTGTTCGTTTTAGTGCCTATCCTGTGTATTTTCATTTTACCAGGTTGACCAAAAGTATAAATAGTTTATGGTTAGCTTTCAATCTTGGGTCAAGATTCTCTGGCTATGTGCCACGGAACCTGTGTGCAGTAAGTCATGCGGGCAAACGCAGAAGCATGTTGCCTCAAAGCTTATCCAGCTACCGCCTTTAAATAACATGATGTTTGGAATTGCTCTAGTCCACGGAGAGAAGTATTTTGGTCAATCCAATTTTCTGGTCATTATCGGAAAATATGCTTCAAGCTGGAAAAAAAAATGAAGCAACTGTGAAGTTTCTAACTCTCAGGGAAAGAAAATGAAGCTAAGCGGGGAGCCTGCTTGTCCAATGTCACATAGCTAGGTGGTGTCAGAGTCCAGACTGAAGACCGGACCTCCCTGACCAGCTTGTCTTGCAAAAATTGTCATTGTCACAAAACTAAATGAACAGGATCCTGGAAAGAGAAGTGAGGCACTGAGGAAAGAGAAAATCAATACAGGTGACACACACCAGGGTTCAGAGTGCCCTTAAAATTTATATTTGAGTTCAAGGATTCATCCTAAAAACGTACTTTAAAAAATGATAATCAGGAGTTCCCACTGTGGAGAGAGCAGTTTGCTCGGGACATCCTGAGATGCTGTCTCCCAGGCTTAAGTCTTAATTTGGCCCCAAATAAAACTTAACTCTCAACTTTCAAAAAACAAACAAAAAAAAAGGGAGTTCCCACTGTGGCACCATGGGATCAGTGGTGTCTCTGCAGCGCCAGGATGCAGGTTCCATCCCCGGCCCAGCACAGTGGGTTAAAGGATCCAGCACTGCTGCAGGTGTGGTATAGGTCGTAACTGCGGCTTGGGTTTGACCCCTGGCCCGGGAACTTCCATACGCCACGGGGTGGCCAAAAAAAGAAAAAGAATAATAATAAACATCAGTCCCCATTATTGTTCAGTGTTGCATGAGATATTCCCAGGTCCTTCATCAACCCTTGATTAAGCATCTGGATCATCTGGGTAAAAGCTTGCTGTTGAGATCTGATTAGAGTAAATAAATAGGATGAATAAATGATATAGCCTTAAGTGAACAAAGTTAGCCATGCCTGTGTCCGCTTACTGCCTGGTGCAGATGATGACTTGAGGGAGAGCCCAAGGCAAGTCTTCCGTTTATTACCAACCCCACCACACACACACACACACACACACACACGCACGCGCACACACACACACAAACCATCCCAGTCAGTAATGAAGTGCAAACCCCAACCCAGGTCAGGGGGTGTTTTGCTTTATCGGGAGAAGAAAACGCACCTCTCCCCGCAAGAAGGGAAAAGGAAGGTGATAAATTGGAAAGGTTCGATAAATGGGGGTGGCTTCTTCCTACTTGATTTGAAAAGCCTTGAGTTTTCAGGATCCAGACCTGCCTGCCTCCCGACAGACGCTGCAGCCAGCCCACCATCAACTCTTCTTTGATAAACTCCACCCAGCTCCCCAGATAAGGGCCCCTGTGATCTAAAGCCCTAAGCCTGGAATTCACTTCCCCCTCTTGATGAAAAGCAAATTACGTATTTCTTAAACGCAGTAGATTTGCAAGTAAAAAAAAAAAAAATGCCACTTTCTTCTTGCCTGGGCTCATTTTGTTCCCTCATTTCAAACACAAAGCCGGTAAGTTCGCTGCCTTTGGATGGAAGCCTGATCAGCCTTGGGAAGGATTCACCCAGCGGCACCCAGCCACCGCTGGAGGCTGAACTGCTCCTGGTTTAAAGCCTCCATCCCTCCCTGCATAACTCACGGATGACTCAGAGAGCAAAGCAGATTCCGTGGAGTGAAATGACAGGGTTTTAGAGCTGAATGAAGTCAAATTAAACAGGATACAAGCACAAAACAGGCACACACTCAGCCCCATGATCTTTAAATTCCTTAAAGGCTGACACCTTTCAAACGTCGTCTACACTCCCTGGCGTGAAAGATCGCCTCCTGGAAACCTTGAGAAAAATCAAAATGAAATGTGCACAGGGGAGAAAGGAGGCTCATTTTCGGAGGATTCCTAAGACAGGAGTTTTGTATCAGGTCTTACTTGCCGGAGGCCAAATGAAGCTGCTAGATGTCATAAGGAGACGATTTCTCAGATGGAAAATGACCCTGACAAAAAAGAACTAGTCATTGAAAGCATCTAGTTTCAGAAATCTTTGACACCCGGTGACTTTTTCTTTTTTTTTTTTTTTTGCCTTTTAGGGCCTGAGGCATATGGAGGTTCCCAGGCTAGGGGTCGAATCAGAGCTACAGCTACCAGCCTACACCACAGCCACAGCAACGCAGGATCTGAGCCGAATCTGTGACCTACACCATAGCTCACGGCAACGCCAGATCCCTGACCCACTGAGCGAGGCCAGGGCTTGAACCCACGTCTTCAGGGATTCTAGTCAGGTTTGTTTCTGCTGTGTCACAACAAGAACTCCCTGGTGATATTTTTAAGGCAAGGCTGAGAGCAGTGGGAGAAACATCCAAGAGCTTTCCTGTTTCTGGGTTCTCTGGCGGTCCTCACCTATGTTTGTTTTATGACCAGGTGAGGTGGCTGAAATGCCCAGGAATGGGTACCTGGAGGGGGTCTGGGTCAGGCTGGGTGTCGGGGTGCCGAGGCCAGACAAGCGGTCCTGGGCATCACCAGTTCATTGAATTCTGGCAGCATCCCTGACCGGGAAGATACCATCAGCATCTTCAGCAGCATCGCTCTGCAGACTGCATCCTAAGGCACAGGGGACTTGCTCAAGGTCACACAGCTGGGAGGTGGCAGAGCCAGAGCCAACCCAGAGGCACTGGCTCTGGAGTTTCCCTTTGAATCACCTCAACTTCGCTTCTCCCAGTATCCTCCCGAGGGCACCCACAGTTGGGGAGGATCCGGCATGGAGGTCAGGATGACTTCGTGAGCACCCTAGGTGAGAGTTTTAAGGACCCTTGACTTACAGAAGAAGCTGAGGCAGACCGAAGGTCCAGGGCTTGACTGTGGAATTGCTGTTAGATCTTTGTTAAAGTTGAAACAACACAAGGACTCGGAGCTAGGCTATGCCAAAGTAAGCAACTGGATGGATGCTGTTCTCCAAAAGGCCAGTAAGGAGAAGGTTCCTTTTCACGATAGACATCAGTGCCCTGAGAGAACGGGCTGCCTTTTCTCCACACCGACTCTTGTCCACAGGCGAGAGACCACCTCCCGATCTTTAGCCCCTCCCATGAGTTTGTCACCCCACGAAACTGTGTTACCTAAAGAACAGAAGTAGCCACACCTCAAGACCAGCATCTATTCTAGTTGGACTAACAAGATCAAGTGTTCTAAGAAAAGAACATAGAGTTCCTGTCATTGGCTCAGAAGGTTAAGAAGGCGACGTAGTGTCCCCAAGGATGTGGGTGCTATCCCTGGATTGCTCAGTGGGTTAAGGATCCAGCATTGTAGCAGGCTGCAGTGTAGATCACAGATGCAGCTTAAATCCCACGTTACAGTGGCTGTGGTGTAGACCAGGAGCTACACCTTTGATTTGACCCCCTAGCCCAGGAGCTTCAATGTTGGTACAGGTGTGGTGAAAGGAAGCGAGGGAGGGATGAGGGAGGGAAGGCAGGAAGGAATAAGGAAGGAAGGAAGGAAGGAAGGAAGAGAAAGGAAGGAAGGAAAGAAAAAAAGAAAGAGAAAGAAAGAAGGAAGGAAGGGAGAACATGTGCAGACTGGCTTCAGAGAAAAACCCTGATGTGAAATTCTGGAATCCCCAGGTCTCCCCTAGGAATTGCACAAATAAATCAGTGATGGCATGAATGCCACCACCATGTCACTTAGTTAACCTGTCAATACAACCTAGCTGATTAGTGTATGCGGAAGGCAGAAAAAATTCTCTCTGACCAATGAAATACACTAACGCCAGGTAAACACAGATGCGTCAGACACATCGTGGAAATTATCTGGAAACCAAACACTGTGTCTTTGAAGAGCTTCCTGCAAGGGGCACTCAGCGCCTTTGTAGTAGCTGAAACTGGCTTCCACGTTTTCCGACCCATCGGGACAGTCAATTGTCCATGGCCGCCAAGAACAGCAGTGGTGGATATAGTTGGGCTTTTGCTTATTATTTCCTTAGTGGGTCAGGAGGTCAGGGCCAAAACCTCAGCATCCATGTTAACAACAGCAAAACTGGACCAGAGCCTCTCACCCCCTGGCTCCCACGGGAATCTGGCTGTGGTTCTTGACCCTTGTTCTGGCCCTGGGCATAGATGTTCTCCTGCAGGTCCATTCCCGGTCAGGTGCAGCCCCAGCCCTGCCCCAAGGAGGTCACACGTGCTTCAACAGTCCTGGGCGGGGCCCTCCTCTACCCCTTTTCCCACCACGGACCCTCCTGTCTCCGAAGCTTCTAGAACCATCTTCTTCCTTTGCTAAATGTCTAGAGGAACCGTCGACGGCTCAAGCCACCTCCAGGCCCGTGGTCCTCGGGGACACTGGCGTTTCCTCTCCACACTTATAAGACAGCACCCCTGCCGCCGTCCCCGGGACCACTTTAAAGGACAGAGGGACGTGAGGGACGGTGTGCCACTCAGCCTCCGTTCACCGTCACAGGTAAGAGAACCACTGATCTCAGAACACAGACACCTGTCCTCAAAGCGCCTCCTTCTAACTTCCCATTTAACCACCAGGAAGAGCTAGAGCCTCAGCTAAGGACACTGCGCACGGAGTTAAAATGACAGCCTTGGGGTCGCTGTCTTCCAGAGCATGAGCTGGAGGCTTTGTGACGCCGAGGAGACCGCAGAGGGGCAGCGAGGCGATCTGGGGGGACAAGACGGAGCCGCGGCTGGCAGCGGCCTTCTCTGGGCCCTCGGCCCTTAACCCTTGCCCGGCAACTGCCACGTGTCTCGGGAGGGAGTTTTCCTTCTCAGCCACGTAAACTGATAAAAAGACAGCCTTTCAGCATTCGATAAGCCACAATTCCGAGGAGCCTAAATGAAGGGTGAGTGCATAGAGTTCCTTCCGATAATCCAGCAGGTGTCAAGTATTTGTGAGAAGGCAGGATCCATACCTTAAAGCTACGATTTATTTTTTTTTAATTTCTTTTTCGGCCACGCCCTCAGTATATAGGCGTTCCTGGGCCAGGGATCGAAGCTGCGACCAGCACCTCGGCTGCGACAGCGCCCGATACTTCACCCACTGAGCCACAGCGGGAACTCCCTAAAGGTATGATTTCGGAAGTAATTTACCCTGACAGTCTCACTGCGTCAAGGGCTACAGGAAAATAACAAGGAATATGCCTTCGATCGGTTTCCCAGAAAGCAGAGCCCTCTGTGCTTCAGCTTCGTTGGAGAGGGAGGGGCCAGGCACAAGAGGGGAGGATGGGAGTGGGGCCAAGACAGCACGCGCGACGCCACCCACTGGCACTGCCAGGGGCACCCAGACCCGCATTCTGGCCCCGCCCCCAGGGATGCGCAAGGACAGACCAGGTCGGGGGGGAGGGGATCCACCAGCTCCCGTCTCTTGCTGGCCCAAGACATACACCACGGAGCATAATTCCCGATGCTTCCAGACGGGGCCGCGTGTCCCACCCGGCCTCTGCACGGGCACAAGGAGGAAGTCCCAGGGCAGGAGGCAGAGACACACGGTGTAAGCAGGAGGTGAGCGGACCGCGCTGTCCCTTCAGGCCTGCCTGAAGTCTGCAGAGCCCACGCCAGCTGGCCACCCACAGAGGCCTCCCCGGTAGGGTCTGACGGGACACGGGAGAGGGGTCTGACTCAGCACACCAGGCTGGCTGCGTGCCTCTTTTCAACCAAGTTGCAAAGTCACAGGCGGTCCTTTCATATTGGATACGTCCGTAACAGAAGGGGCCACACCAGTCTTCCGGTAATTAACTGGCTTTGGAGCCACTTCTGGTACGTTGAGCTCCGAGGGACACGACGATGTGTCCCACCACTTCTCGCCTGCCTCTGGGGCTGTTCAGACATCAGGAGTACCTGTCTTAACACGGGCAGCTTGAATAGAAGGCTTGCTGGCGTCCTGACCCCTGCGAACAGACACAGACCGTCCTACTGCGCGTTCACCACCAGCCTCCACGTCCTGAGAAAATGAGCGACTGCGATGCCTCTCGGTCTGCTGTTCTTCCCTGTGAAATCTATCACAAGAGCTGAGTGTTCTCGGAGTGTTCTCCCCCGGGCACGGCGAGGGAGGCGTTCGCCTCGGCACGGAACTGAAGACGGCGGCAAGAAAGTCATCCAGTCAAGAGCAATGCACACAACTAAAGACAGGACCACGTGTGAGCCAGCAGTCGCACTCCTGGGCAGCTCTCTGGACAAAACCATCATTCAAAAAGGCACGTGCATGGGACGGAAATGCTATCAAATTGAGTGATGATTTTTATACACCTATAATTGTAATAAAATTCATTAAGCAATGCAAAAAAATTTTTAAAAAGCAGACTAGGCACATTAAAAAAAAAAAAAAAGACACATGCGCCCTGATGTTCACTGCAGCACTATTCGCAATAGCCAAGACATGGAAGCAACCTAAATGTCCACCGAGGGATGAGTGATCAGGAAGATGTGGTCCATACACACGGCGGAATGTTACTCAGCCATAAAAAAGAACAAAATAATGCCATTTGCAGCAACATGGATGGACCTACAAATGATCATTCTGAGCGAAACTGGACAAAGACAAACATCATATGATATCACTTATATGTGGCATCTTTTTAAGAAAAGGGCACAGAAGTTCCTGCTGTGACTCGGCGGTAATGAGCATAACTAGTATCCATGAGGATGCATGTTCGATCCCTGGCCTCGCACAGTGGGTTAAGGGTACAATGTTGCCATGAGCCATGGTGTAGGTCACAGATGTGGCTTGAATTTGGCATTGCTGTGGCTGTGGCGTATGCCAGCAGCTGTAGCTCCAATTTGATCCTTAGCCTGGGAACTTCCATATGCTGGGGGAGCAGCCCTAAAAAGAAAAGGAAAAAAAATGGAGTTCCTGTCATGGCTCAGCAGAAATGATCTGACTAGTATCCTGCAGGTTCGATCCCTGGCCTTGCTCAGTGGGTTAAGGATCTGGCGTTGCCGTGAGCTGTGGTGTAGGTCGCAGACACTGCTCAGATCTGGCATTGCTGTGGCTGTGGTGTAGGCCGGCGGCTACAGCTCCGATTCAACCCCTAGCCTGGGAACCTTCATATGCTGCGGCCATGAACAGCAAAAACAAAACAAAAACAAAAAGGATACAAATAAACTTATTTGTAGAGCAGAAACAGATTTGAAAACAAACTTGAAGTTACCCAAGAGGACAGATGGAGTGGGGGATGGACGGGGCTGTGGGGTTGGCATAGGCACACTGTGATTTACGGGGTGACTGGCCAATGGGGACCTGCCTTACAGCACAGGGAACTCTATCCAATATTCTGTGATGGTCTATGAGGGAAAAGATCTGAAAGAGAGCAGATGTGTGTACACGTAAAACGGAATCACTTTGTGGTACAGCAGAAATTACCACAACCTTGTAAATCAACTAGGCTTTGATAAACTTTGAAAAAAAGAAACAGATGAAGGCTGCGTGGGATCACATATATGTGGGATCTGAAGAGGAAAAAGAAACACAGGCTCGTAGGAGCAGAGGGAAGAACAGCGGCGGCGGGGGCTGGGGTGGGGAAAACGGAGGGGGTTGGGGACAGTGCAGAAACGTGCGGTGATAAGTAAGATCTGAGGCTCGTAAGTGTCACCTGATGGCCGTGTGGATAGCACCACTGTCTGCCTGCAATGTGCTAGACAGTGAAGCGTAAGGGCTTCCGCCAAAGAGAAGGTAAATACGGGGGGGGGGGGTGATGCTTATGGTCGTGAGCCTGACGGTGGGCATCTTTTCACAACGTACATATGAGTCACATCATCCTGTTCTCCGTTTTACACAGGTTACAATTTTATTTGTCGGTTAGACCTCAGTAAGGTTGGAAAAAAGATAAATAATATTTTAATGCAAAGTTTTAGAAAATCAAGAGTACTGCAAGAAGTCATGATGAACAAAAAACAACATTTTCACAAAGATGGGGGAGATTGTGTCACCGCTATTTCTACTCCCGGCTCCTGGGGGCTCTCTCCCAGGCACCGGTCACAGGTCTTCCTAAAGCAAGGAAAAGATGCAAGAGGTCGAGTCGTGTCAAAGATTTGGAAAATTATTCCTAACACTATCTTTGAAACCTTTCCTCTGCAACTTTCTCATGGGCCGTGACTGTCAGTTAGTTATGAATCCGTGCTGTCATTGTGAGGGTTTCTATTACACGATTTTGAGAACACTGCCGTGGAGGGGACCCACTTCCGTCCTTTGCCACTGATACCCATAGAATTGGGCATGTTGATCACACATCGCAATGGAAATGGAATCACAAAACCCCGCCTCCTCATGAAAGCAAACTCAGAGCTCTGGACAGATCAGGTCTACTTGGAAAATCATTCAGACAGTACCCAGTGTTTCATCTTTAGGATAAACCACAGGTTCCCATGAAAAGGTATTTCTTTTTCATTCTAGGAGGATGGAGAAAATGAAATGTGACATGAATTCCAGCAGGTGAAATTTGGGGCACAAAGGACAGTCCAAGACTTTTTTCCAGGCGTTCCTGTTGTGACTCAGCGGGTTAAGAACCTGACATAGTGTTCGTGAGGTTGCAGGTTCGATCCCTGGCCTCACTCAGTGAGTTCAGGATCCAGCGTTGCCATGAACAGCAGTGTAGGTAACAGAGGTAGCTCAGATCCAGTGTTGCTGTGGCTGTGGTGTAGAACACAGTTGCAGCTCCAATTTGACCCCTAGCCCTGGAACTTGCATATGCCACACGTGTGGGTGTTAAAAAAAAAAGAAAGAAAGAAAGAAAAAGAATTTTTTTTTTTCTGAATCCGTACCTGTACTAATTAAGGGGATAAGCCGGCCTTTCCTCCAAGAACTTGGCTGGGCCCTTTATTTTCTGAGCTAGGACTTGACAAGATGATCACCACTTCCAAAGGCCCCCAGGGCTGGGGCACAAAGAGCCTCTGAAGCAGTAGGGGTCTCCCCAGAGCCCCCCGACTCTCCACGCCTTCTCCCTCCACCTCCCCAGGCAACTCGGCCCCCGTGCCACGCGACTGCAGAAAGACCTCTTGGCACGTGTTTGCTTCGGTCGCCCTGGAGAACGGGCGGCCACCCTCCCGGAGCCGGGTCCACAGGGGACAAAGGGCAGAGGGGCTCAGAGAAGCCTGGGCTCAGGGAGGCGTTTCTTCTCGGCCCCGTTGCTAAGCCAGCAGGGGAGGAAGAAAACAAACTTCTCCCAGTCCCCGGCCCGGCCTGTCCCTGCGGCTGCACAAGGAAAATCGCCCACTTAGAAGACTTCGGTCTCTCCCAGGCTGGGAGCTATCAGACTCTTTCCAGAAGCAGATTAGCAAAATGAGCTACGTTTGTCAATGTGCAAAACCATCCGTGGTGACGGTCACAGATTCAGTGTCAGACTCAACCTGGGGGGTGACTCGCTCCTGGACTAACGGTTCACTCTTCCTTGGATGAGTCGGGCACTGGGCAGTGGCTGAGGGTCCCCAGGAGAAGGACCCATCGTCTGACTTCGGTTGGCTGACAGCCCGCGGAGACAGAGAGAGGCCAAGCCAATCATCTCACCCGGTGGCTCAGAGCTGGACCCGAGATGACCCGGATCACGTGCATGGATGAGAACCCCCAACTCACACTGCGGAGGCCGGGGCTCAAGAAGGTTTCCCAGATTTTGAGGGAGGAATGGGGGTCCCAGCACCCCCGCCAGCTGTGCCCCGCTGGGGAAATCCCCCGTTGAGTCCCTGCTGCCTCCTGAGAAGGAAAGATGGTACCTCTGGCTCCTCCTGATGACACAGAGGGACCTGACATACAGCAAATGTGCGCCCCCAACCCGCCCATCAGGGACAGCCTTTTCCAGAAGAGGCATTATTTAGTGATATCAAGCGCATGGCATCTCTGTGTCAAGAGAAAGGAAAGTTCTTGTTCCAAGTCATTTTTTTCAGCCTTTTCCCCTCTGCCCCCGACTTCTGGCCTCTGCTGGAAATCTGTCTTCCAAGTATTTCAGAGATCTGGCAAAAGAAAGAAAAGTGCCTCTGGGGTGGGGCGGTGGGTGCTGGGAAGTTCGTGTCAGGAAGCACAGCTCCACACCATCTCTCTCTCCCCCGGAGATGCATTTTCTCTGAAGTTATTTTTCTCCGTGGCTCTATCTTCCTTTCTTGCTGTTGCATCCTGATATTCAGATTGCTGATGGGATCAGGGACCCTAGCGCCCCAGAAACAGTAACATCGTGACAAGCGTTTCCTCGGATGGGTCATAAATAAAAGGCAAAATACCAGTCTGCCTGTCTCGGGTGAAGACAGCACTCGGGGGCCGCGCAGGTTCAGATATGGCGTATTCTTCACAAAATCAATATCCTGCACGGACAAGCAGAGATCTCAGCCCATCCTTTTTTCTCCTGTGCTTTTGATCACATTGTTTATCAGAAAACAAAAAGGTGTTCTATGGTATTCTATTAAGGCGTGTTCCTATGGTATTATATTTAATGTTTTATTGAGGAAAGACCGTGAGCCTCTTAGATGAAATAGCAGGTTTAAATGAACTGAGATGCAAAACCACGGCTGTCGCCCCATGAAGCGGGATAAACGGCCGGGTCAGCCAGCAGGTAGCTGAGCGCTGCTGGGGGCTCCCTCGGTCCTGAGACTAGTGGTGGCTTCTCAGTGACGTCAAAGGCACACCTTTAAAGGCCTCTTCCAAATCAACGGCCCAGAGTTTTTCAGAGGAACAGAAGCGACTTTTCTGCCAACATTTTGTGGTTAGGACAGACTAGGTTTAATTTCTTGCCACTGATATTTTTAAATCGTCTATAATTCTCATGGTAACATTGCGAAAGTTGGGCATTTTAAAAATCCACTAATTTAATCCCTAAAGGTGGAGAAACCACTGTCAGAAGAGAACTTCAGCTGCAAGGGTTTCAGAGATAGAAGAGATGTTGGTTTAAAAGAAAATGATGGGACATTCACCGACGAATGCATTAATCTTTACCATTCTTCCTAGTCCTTCTGCCAACAGCCCCCACCCTGTCTCACCTCTGAAAGACCCAAATAATTCTGCCTCAAATACTATATTCGACTCCTAGCATTTTCATCCTGACCTTTACGGTAATGGAAGTAATTAGCATGGCTGTAGTGGGGCAGGCCATTGATAAGAGAGCCCTCGGGTTTGTTTTGTCTTTTTTTTTTTTCACTGATCTAGGGCCACACCCAAGACATATGGAGGTTCCCAGGCTAGGGGTCTAACAGGAGCTGCAGCTGCCTGCCTTCGCCACAGCCACAGCAATGCGGGATCCGAGCCGCATCTGCAGCCTACACCACAGCTCACGGCAACGCCGGATTCTTAACCCACCGAGCAAGGCCAGGGATCGAACCTGCAACCTCAGGTTCTTGGATTCGTTAACCACTGAGCTACCATGGGAACTCCAGAGAGCCGTCATTTTTAGAGCCGCATGGTTTGTCTTGTCGAAGTTCACCTTATATTTTAAGCTACGGCCATATATTTGAAATCAGTACTTTCTACCCTTAAAAAAGTTATCTATGCCAATTTCCTTTTTCTTTTGTCTTTTATGGCCACACCCATGACTTCTGGAAGTTCCTGGACCAGAGACTGAATCTGCAGTGGTGGCAGCACTGGATCCTTAACCCGCTGTGCCAGGCCAGGGGTCGAACCCACTCCTCTGCAGCGATTTAAGCCACTGCAGTCAGATTCGTAACCCACTGCGTCACAGCAGGAACTCCCAATTTTCTTCTTCTTCTTTTTCAGGGCCACACCTGGTGGCCTATGGAGATTCCCAGGCTAGGGGTCGAATCAGAGCTACAGCTGCCGGCCTACACCACAGTCACAGCAACGCAGGGTCTGAGCCAAATTTGCGACCTACACCACAGCTCACGGCAATGCCAGATCCTTAACCCCCTGAGCGAAGCCAGGGATCGAACCCACAACCTCATGGTTCCTAGTCGGATGTTTCTACTGTGCCACGACAGGAAATCCCCAATTTTCTTCTTAAATAATACGGTTTTCTATTTATAAAAGTGGGATGTGGTCATAACGGAAAATTCTGGAAAATAACCACCCAAGGAGGAAAGCAAAAAACACTGCTAGTCAGAGTTAATCCAGGTTAATATTCCATGAACTATTCAGGAATACTTTCATCCCAGTTTTTTCCGTGTGGACGCACATAATCAATCACCGCTCTTTGATAAACGTGGCCTGTGCCACCTGTTCCGTTTCACCCCAGGTACTTGTTGCAGTTCAAAGAATAGCTGCTCCTTAATGGCTTCATGTTATAGATGTGACGACGTGTCCTCTGAGCTCATCTTTGGATAAGTTTACATCCTAAGAAGTTCACTCACAGTAAATACCTCTAAAGTGTCAAATCCACCCATCTCAAATATGCCCATAAAATCACTTAGCTCAACCAAGAGGCACAAGGACACACGTGTGGGTGTCAATTATCTTTGAAAACGATCACCATGGGAGGCTCCAGACTGTCCTTGAAATTACCTGGGAGCTGACACCACATTTACAGTGGTACTTGCCCAACTCAGAATTGAAGTCCTAACCCCAGGACCTCAGAAATCGGGCTTATTAGGAGCTGGAGTCCTTACAGACGTCATCAAATTAGAGTGAGGTCATCGGGGTCACACCTCGTGCGATAGGCGGGTGTCCTTACGCAAAGGGGAAATTCAGACACAGGCATGCATAGAGGAAAGCCACAGGGCAACGGCGGTCTCTAAATCAAGGACAGAGACCCAGAGCAGATTCTCCCCAACCGGCCTCAGCAAAAGCCAACTCTGCTGACACCTTGACCTCAGACTCGTGGCCTCCAGAATCGAGAAAGTATAGTTCTGTGTTTAATGCACCTGCTCCGCGTGTCCGTTGTGGCTGCCCCTGCGCGAATAACGCGGAGAGCGCCGTGGGAAAGGACCTAACGCTGCGCTTGGGTTGCACCCCGGATGCACAACCCAAGAGAAAGCTCTGCACAACCCTGCGGGTCCTGGATCCTGGTCCCCGGGCTTTCCCAGCCGCGGCAGGGACACCCCTCTCTCTGCAGGTGCCCAAGGGCAGAGCTCGGCGCGGGGCAGGGCGGCTGCAGAGGGACCCTGCTGGTGGAGCCCGGCACTGGTGACTGTGAGGCCACCGAAGCCTGGCGGGCGCCCTCGGTCTCCCGGACGCGGCTGAGTACCCCCATGAGCCGGATCAGGTGGCGACGCTAAACCTCAGTTTGAGGACGAGAGACACGTGGAGACTGGGCTGAGGCTGCTGCGCAGAGACCGAGGCCCCCTGCTTTACAGCACAGCTGTCCGCCCCGGGAGACCCCAGGGGGACTGACACCGCCCCGGACTGTCACCACCCCCGGGTCATTTTCTTACAGTCTGCGCTTCAGCTCTCCACTCTAAAGCACCATTTGGAAATTGTCGCAATCAAGGACTTGACTTCTTTGCAACCCTGTGTGATCATGCGACTCTCTAGGTGATGCGAATCCTTTGCGTCACCGGTGGGATTTGCTTTCATTTAAACAATGCGGGTTCTGGCGCTAAGGGTCAGAGGACTGACCCCGAAGGACACAAAAGAACTTTGGGGGGAGGGGGATAGAATAGTCTCTATCTCAATTATTTTTTTTAACTTTTTTTTGTCTTTTTGTCTCTTTTAGGGCCGCACCCGTGGAATATGCAGATTCCCAGGCTAGAGGTCCAATCGGAACTGTAGCCACCGGCCTACACCACAGCCACAGCAACGCGAGATCCGAGCCGCGTCTGCAACCTACGCCACAGCTCACGGCAACACGGGATCCTTAACCCACTGAACAAGGCCAGGGATCGAACCCGCATCCTCATGGATGCTAGTCAGGTTTGTTAACCGCTGAGCCATGACGGGAACCGCCATTCTTTAACTTTTATTAACTGTGCTTCCTGTGTATATTTTATGACCGTATTATTATTATCCCGTGTTCTGTTAATGTGTTGAATTGCATGAACTCATTTTTAAATGTTCAGCTAAACTTGCATTCTTTTGTTCTCTGTGCTTTAGTCTGAATATATTTTACTGACCTACCTTAAAGCACATTTCCGCCTCAATTATAAGTTTTGAAGCTCATCAACAATGCAACTGAAAAGGGTAATTTTTACTATGTATAAATTACACTGTAATAAACCTGACTTAAAAAAAAGAAAGAAAGAAAAGAGTGTCCTGGAATCAGAATCAGACCATCCAGGGTCTCCAGCGCTGTCACTCAGTAGCTGTGTGACCTTGTGCAGGACACTTAACCTCTCTGAACCTCAGTTTCCACTTCTGAAAAACAAATATAACAATCCACCTACCTCATCAGGACGTGAGAATTAAATGAGATAAAGAAACAATCACATCGCCTGGATGTGGTCCCTTGAAAAAATTCAGACTGCAAAGTAAAGGTAAGAGAGGCTTGAAAAGATGAATGCCTTTTTCTTTTCCATCATATTCGACTGGCAGTGAGTTAAGGTAACGGAGGAACCTGGCCTCAGCAGTTTGAGGAAGGAGGAAGCCCAGCCCTTGTCTGTGACTGAAGGACCCTTAAGAAGGGCTCTCTCACTTGGCTGCTTCTTCACCTGCTCAGTTTCTTCTTCGTGGAGAATTGAAATCAATACGATTATATTAAGGGTGATGGCCCATGTTTTTTGGGTTTTTTTTGTCTTTTTGCCCGTGGCATACGGAGGTTCCCAGGCTAGGGATCTAACAGGAGCTGTACAGCAACGCGGGATCCGAGCTGTGTCTGCAACCTACACCACAGCTCACGGCAACGCCGGATCCTTAACCCACTGAGCGAGGCCAGGGATTGAACCCACAACCTCATGGTTCCTAGTCAGATTCGTTAACCACTGAGCCACGATGGGAACTCCGATCGCCCATGGTTTTAATGAGACTCCAGAGACAGAATATTGGTATACGTGTCCCACGTACACAGCCCCTGCTGTGAGGGGTTAAGTTGTTGATTTCAGCTGAAATTTTCTGGGCCTCTCTTTCTGCTGTGGGTGCATTTGTGTTTTTCGTATAAATCACAGCTTTTTTTTTTTTTTCTAGAAAGAGAAGGTACAGGATGAGGGCAGACCCAAGGAGGGAGGTGGGAGGAAGCTGGAAGGACCTAGGGATTCTCCTTACAACCTGTGTGCCTCTGACCCAATCCACAGACTGTCCCTGAGTCTGAAATCGAGTCAAAGGACGAGTGGGTCAACATACAGCCACAGTTGACTCACCCGGTCTCAGCTGACTTGGGAAACGTTATGGACCTGGAAGATGCTAGAACAAGGCTCCGGGACCCTGCTCTCTGCTCTCTCTGTGTACTTCACTCTGTCTGGGTGTCCTGATTTATCTTCACAAGTTTAACCAGCTTCACGGGCTCCTGTGTGAACACTCTGCCTAGGAAAAGCCAAAGCTCGGTCTCCGAATGTTGACTTCTCGTGATGAGGTGCAGATGTCAGCTTGGCCCCAGGCACCATCCACGTGCGTCTCTGGGGGAGGGGGAGTGGTTCCAGGCTTCAGAAGCTAGGGACTTTCTTTTTTGGTCATAAAGAAGCCGCCAGGTTTTTTCCCCCACTCCACTGTAACAAAAATAGCTTCAGAACACAGTGGAAGTCTGAGGTTGTGTACTTGCGGAAGAGAGGGGAAGGTTTTGTCCTAGATCGACTGTCACAGCTCAAGAAAGGAACTGAGAAAGATGAGAAGACGGGAGAAAAGCTATAGGGGCCCTCTGATCCGCTACCCCTGGGAGAAGTGAAAATTCCAGCACTCTCTTTGTTTAAAATACACAAGGAGTTCCTGCTGTGGAGCAGTGGGTTAAGGATTTAGAGTTGCAGCTGTGACGTAGATGGAAGCTGCGGCTCGGATTTGATCCTTGGCCTGGGAAGTTCTGTATGCCTCGGGTGCGGTCAATAAAGAAAAACAAAAAACAAATTAGAAAAATTACACACAGCCCCGCACCATCCAGCACCACTGACCAACTCAGTCTAAAGCCTCTGCCTCCTTCCCGAGCGATATTGCTTCAAACTTTATTTTCAGATCCCTCTGAAATCCAGAAGGACTTAATTTGCTAGAAGACAAAGCCAGGGGTGACCTAAAGGCTCCATTTCAGGGACAGGGTTGCTACAAATAACAGAAGCTCACGCCACCAAACTGTTTCCTATCCGCGCACGCAGAACCTGGCTCTTACGAGGGGAGGAAATTTTTGTTGCCCAAGGGCAGCAATGTTTCTTTAATTGAACAAGCATGACGCACCTGCCTTTTGTGTCCCCTGATGTCACACACGCAAGGGAGAGAAGGGTGAGGACAGAAAGAAGGTAGAGAAAGGATCAGGATGAGGCGGGCGGCTTACAGTGTTCTCCAGCTAAACATTCACACTCAGTAGAGATGCTTGGGATCCGAACTGGGAGAATTTTTTTCACATGAGATTATGGCACAGCATTTGCACAGCCTTTAAAGAACAAAAGCTTTCCAAGTGCTTTTGGAATCCGTTTTCTTATTCCACCCTCACAACCGTCCTGCGGGGTCAGCCAGCATCACAGATTCCTTGTCCGTGCATGTCACTGGGTGGGCTTCCTCCCAGCTGACCTGAAAGCATCATGTAATTGGTGAGTTAAGACCCTCCAGCCACCTGCCACCACAGCCAGGACTGGATCATTCCAGAAGCCTCTGCTTGGAGAGGGAAAAACACTATGTGAATGAAAAATGTTTCTTCCATATCAGTAAACCGAGGAGGTGACAGCCGTCGAGCCATCGGAGCACAGCTGCTGGACAGTGAGAGTGGAGGTGACTCAGGGCAGGAAGAGAAACAGACCCTGCAGCCCGCCCCCGCCCCCATCAGAGCATCTTCAGGGGACTCGGGACGAAAAAGTGCAGGCTACCGGCCCCAGACAGCTGATATCAAAGATGTGTTTTCCATGAGCCCAGACTTTGCATCTTCCCATAGAAAAACAATTCAAAGTTACTGAATTCAATAACTTTGAGATGTCTGGTTTTCTTTGATTAACAGTAATCTTTTGATGTTCTGACTACGTGATATTTTGTTGCAAAAATTCCTATATATCCTGGATTCCTTCCCACTCTCCCTTGCTTCTTTGAAAGAGTTTCTCTGCATTATCTGAGATGCTGTGTCCCCGGCTTGATGTCCTGACAACATTCATCGAATAAAACAAAACTCTCAACTTTTAGGCTGTACGTTTTGTTTCAGTGAACATGTAAATAAAAGGCTCCAGGCATTGAAATATGTGTCATCAGCTCTGTCTCTCCCTGCCGTTTTTTTTTTTTTTTCCCACTAAAAAGCCATCAGTCAGCTCCATTTCAGCATCTTCCTGCCCCCAGCTGACCGGGGCCAGCCTTGCAGGCGTGGGACCCACGCAGTATTACAAGGTCCTTCACTCAGAAGGGCTCACACTTGGTTTTATGCTCTTGAAATTCTTAGTCACGTTCAACATGAAACGTCACACTTCTCTTTTTCACTGTCCCCCCAAACTGTGTCACCGGTCCTGACCCCCCCACCCAGCTGTGGACTCACTGAGATTTCCCATCTCTGAGTGATTGTCCCCTCGAAAGGAGGTTTATGGCAGAGGCGGGTGGGAGCCAAGGATTACGGAGCTGTTGCCTGGGAGCTTTGGGGGCTTGGTTGCTTTGTTATTTTTTTATGACCAAATCTGCACCGTCTGGTGGTGCCCAGGCTAGGGGTTGAATCGGAGTTGCAGCTGCCAGGCTACACCACAGCTTACGGCAATGCTGGATCCTTAAGCCACTGAGCGAGGCCAGGGATCAAACCTGGATCCTCAGGGAGACAACATCAGGTCCTCAACCCACTGAGCCACGACAGGAACTCCCTGTTGCTTGTTTCTAAATTGCCTCATTTCTGACGGGGATGTGCCCAACTCTTCAGCTCCTGTTTGCTTCCTGGTTGTAATACTGAAGCGACACGGGCCAGAGTAGTTCCCTTGAGGCCGCTGATTGTAGTCCTCTAGCTATATTAAGCACCGCTTATATTTTTGTCATCTGAGAATTCCAAATCCTCACCCAAAATTCAGCTGCAGAGTTCTCCCACGTAGTTCAGTCCAATCTGGCCCCCAGCAAGAGCTCAGCAAAAAAAGATGATGACATGGAAATTCACATGACAGTACCCAAAAATGATATGAATCTGCTTGGAAGGTAGGAAAGATTAAATCTAGATGAAAAAATAGCAAAGCACTTGCAGGAGGTATTTGGTGGAGGTATAAATTGACCAATTGCTACGTCTATTTTAAGAAGTTCTATCTTCAAGAAGAGGTAAAAATAACCCACATTTCTGAGGTATAGAATATCGCCAGAAATAATATTTTCAACGTGGCACTGGATTATCTCGATATTTTGACAGCCTTGATGCATAGGTGGGAATTGAGCTATAAATACAGGAATGAGCCCCTGTCTTGAACAAACTCCAAAGATGAGAAAATAATAAAAATGGCTAAGAAGCCACCAGGGCCTCTGAGATTCAGAGCGTGCAATGACATGCTGCCGCGGACAAACACTAATAGCCTCGCAGAAGGCAGATGACCGGCACCTCTAAATTCACGATTAGAACATAGAACTTTTAAAATAACACAATGCACAGTTCTAAAAATCTTATTGTCTGTCCTCATGTAATCTGTTTCCAAAGTACCGAACAGATTTATTTTCACTAAACACTTTTAAAAGAAGATATGATAAGTCAATGGAACTCAACTATTCATTGATAAGGATGGGGAAAATTCTGACATATTTAAAGCAATTTATATCGCTAGGCAGGATTTAGAGACCAATCGTGGTCGACCTTCCATATCCCACAATTCTAAATCTGGGATTCAACCAACAGTAGATTAAAAATATTGAGAAAAAAAATTCCAGGGAGTTCCCCTGTGGCACAGTTGGTTAAGGATGTAGTGTTGCCACAGATGTGGCTCTGATCACAACATGGCTTGGGTTTGATCCCTAGCCTGGGAACTTCCACATGCTGCAGGTGTGGCCAGAAAATTTCTAAAAATAGGAGTTCCCACTGTGGTTCAGCAGGTTAAAGACTCCACGTTGTCTCTATGAGGATATGGGTTGCCTCGCCCAGTGGGTTAAGGATCCAGCATTGCCACAAGCTGCAGCATAGGTCACAGATGCAACTCGCAGCTGGTGTTGCCATCGCTATGGCGTGGGCCTCAGCTGCAGTTCCAGTTTGACCCCTGGCCCGGGAACTTCCAGATGCCACAGATATGGTCGCAGAAAAGTAAATACATACATAAACGATTTTTAAAATTCCAGAAATTTCCAAAAAGCAAACTCTGAATTTGCTGCATGCCAGCAAATATTTACATAACATTTGCATTCTATTTACAACTATTTACATAGCATTTACATT
Organism: Catagonus wagneri; assembly: GCA_004024745.2. Lineage (NCBI taxonomy): Eukaryota > Metazoa > Chordata > Mammalia > Artiodactyla > Tayassuidae > Catagonus > Catagonus wagneri. The sequence continues at coordinate 8,770,463 of PVHT020000170.1, read as the reverse complement.
GTATTAGGCATTACAAGCAATCAAGAGGTGATTTAAAGTATTTGGGAGGATGCGTGGAGGTTATATGCAAATATTATCCCCTTTTATATAAGGGATTCGAGCGTCTTTGGATTGGTACCCAGCCGTGGGCAGGGTGGTCCTGGCACCCAAGGCCCTGGATCCCAAGAGATGACTGGATAGTGTCCTAATTGATATGTATCCATCCACTGGACTTGAAGATTGCTAAATTTGCACATGATTTTGAAATATATGACTTTGGGGTGTTCCCATTTGTGACTCAGCGATAAGAAATCCAGCTAGTATCCATGTGTGCATGGGTTCAATCCCTGGCCTTACTCAGTGGGTTAAGGATCCGGAGTTGCCATGAGCTGTGGTGTAGGTCGCAGACGAGGCTCGGATCCCACATGGATGTGGCTGTGACGTAGGCCAGCAGCAGCAGTTCCAGTTTGACCCCTAGCCTGGGAACTTCCATATGCTGCAGGTGTGGCCCTAAAAAGCAAAAAATAAAAAAAAGCAAAAAATAAATAAAGTATATGACTTTTAAGGTTAGCCATTAGTTATGGTGGTGATTCTTCAACCAGTATGCACTGAGGCCCCACTTTCGTAAGCATTGGCTCTTTGGGAAGGTTTTCCTGGTCGCTTCCTCCTTCTCGTTGCCACACCTGCACGACGGCGTTAACCGATGATTCCCTGGCACTTGGTCTACAGGGTGAGTAGCCCTGTATGCTGTATAGACCCTGTCCTCCTGTTCATTTGATAGGACTCCATCTCCCCCCGCAGCCTATGGGCTCTTTGAGGGGTAGGGGCTGTTCCCCCAGAACAACGTCCAACGTGTAACGGGTTCTCCATCGTGGAGGGCTGAGGGTATGTGCTGGGGGATGAAAAGGTGTAGACATAGTCTCCGTCTTTAAAGCTTTGAACTGTCACTGACGAGATGACGGATGACAGGCGTACTGCACGTCACTGCATTTTGCAAATACTGAATTTCTCACCAACTGAAGTTTTGTAGCAGCCCTGGATCAAACAAGTCCATCGGCTCCTTTTTTTTCCAGCAGCACTTGCTCCCTTTGTGTCTCTGCGTCACATTTTGGTAATTCTCACAATGCTTCCAACTTTTCATTATTATTATTTTTGCTGCTTTGATCTGGGGTGTTACTCCAGCAAAATATCTGACTCACTGGTGGCTGGCATTTTTTTTAGCAATAAAATTTTATTTGGCCATGCCCAAGGCATGTGGAAGTTCCCAGGCCAGGGATCGAACCCCAGCCACAGCTGTAACCAGAGCCACAGCAATGACAGTGCCAGATCCTTAACCCACTGAGCCACCAGGGTACTCCAGCAATAAAGTACTTTCAAGGTATGTACTTAGATATAAAGCTATTGCACACTTAATAGGCTACAGGATAGTGTAAACATAACTTTTATAAGCACTAGGAAAAAACAAGAGTGTGACTTGCTTTATCGCGCTGTTTGCTGTATTGCAGTGGTCTGGAACAGAACCCACAGCATCTCCAGGGTCTGCCTGTACCTGCCACGGCTTTGGACATAGAAAGGGACACTGTTCTCTGAGCAAATGTTTCCTAAGAGTTTTATTTTGGGAGTTCAGAATAAGAATAATTTCTTTCTTATTCAAACAGAGCCATGGAGGGCTCAAGGAATGGGGCAGGGTGGGGCAAGGACTGAGGGCCAGTGGTGCCAACCCAAATCCAGGTGACACAGAGGAAAGCTTTGTCAGCAGAGATCTCTACGACATATCGCACAGGAGTGGCAATATGGGCATTTACCAAATTCCCCTGTGATCCAGGTGGGAGGGAGAGGGGTCGGAGTGGGCACTTGACTCTCTAGAAAGGGCGTGGGAGCCCTGGTGAAAGAGAGCATGACTTTGTGAGACCGGAAAAAAAAAAAAATACAGGACAACATTATTTTTGATATATTTCATGTCCAAGTCCTAAATAGAATTGGGACAGGTACAAAAGAAATTGGGCTGTATCCAGGATACGACCAAAAATAAAAGAGAGAGAGATTTAATAGGATGGGAAATGTGAACCCTAGCCTGGCATTTCCTCAAGAAGTTCTGATTTTGAACAAGATCGGCCTTCAGGCACCCAGTTCCCTATATAAAATGACTCCTTTGAATGAAATGACGACTAGGGCCTACTTTAATTCTCTGAATTCGAAGAAGGACCATAGAAACCACCATCTTTCCCTAGGCTGGTGGTCTCTAAGCAGGCCGGCCGCACCCCAGGGAGGGGCGGGACCACCATGTTCGGCGGCACAGGCTGTGCACAGCACAACTCCAGGGGGCACTGCTGACAGACGCGGCACGGATGGCACCTCCAGGGCTGTAAGCTGCTCAACTCTTATGATTTTGCACGATGAAGAGAATTTTAGAATGTCTGTCTGTATCAGTTTAGGATCTAAGATCGGTAAGAAAGGAATTAGATTTTATCAATAGCTAATATCTGGATTGACACCGACCTCGTCACCTGCTAGGAATCCCATGACTAAGGATTGTCCGGGATACCCTCACCGCCCCCCTTTAATTGAAGGAGAGTTGATTTACAAAGTTGCGTTAGTTTCAAATGTACAGCAAAATGATTCATATATATATATATGTATGAATATGAACATATATATTCTTTTTTTTTTTTTGGCTTTTTTGCCTTTTTATCTAGAGCCGCACCCACGGCATATGGAGGTTCCCAGGCTAGGGGTCTAACAGGAACTGTAGCTGCCGGCCTACACCACAGTCACAGCAATGCGGGATCCAAGCCGCATCTGCAACCCTACACCGCAGCTCATGACAACGCCGGATCCTTAACCCACTGAGCAAGGCCAGGGATCGAACCCGTAACCTCATGGTTCTTAGTCGGATTCGTTAACCGCTGAGCCACGAAGGGAACTCCTGAACATATATATTCTTTTTTAGATTCTTTTCCCTTAAAGGTTATTACAAGATACTGAATAGAGTCCCCGTGCTACACAGTGGGTCCTTGTTGTTTATCTCTTTTATAAAGAGTAGTGCATATCTGCTAATCCCAAACTCCTAATTTATCTCCCCCACCTTCCCTTTGGTAACCACAAGTTTGTTTTCGATGACCCTCACTCTTAATTTGCTCTTAGAATATCACCGTGTGCTGCTCTGCAGCTCCTTGTTCTCTGGTAAGAGGATTTATAGATTACACAGTCTGCCTTTAGCCAACTTAACTCCCCACAGTAGCTAAGTGGCTTTAAAAAATTCCTGCATAGTCACAGGCTACAACATGGATGAACCTTGAGGATATTATGCTAAGTAAAACAAGACCACCATCAAAAAGAGAAATTCTGTATAATTCCACCTATATGAGGTACCTAAGCAGTCAAATTCATCAAGCGAGAAAGCAGAAAGGTGGCTAGCAGGGGACAGAAGCAGGGGAAAAGAGAACTGTTATTTAATGAATACAATTTCAGTTTTGCAAGATGAAAAAGCTCTGGAGATCTGTTTCACAGCAAAGTAAATGAACAACATTACCAATGATGCACTTTAAAATGAGTAAGATGGTAAGTTTTTTGATAGGCTTTTTACAAGAATAAAAAAATTGCTGCATAAAATTTTCATGGATTGAAAATAATTCTAATACTGCCAGCAAAAGCAACAAGGAAACAATGGAATTTCTCTTAACTCCTCTCCTACTAAAATGTCTTCACAAGTACTGATAAAGCTTAAAAACAACAGTCAACAAATTTGGCTCAAAAAAGAACTGCAAGAGTACCTGCCATGGCACAGTGGGTTAAGAATCCGGCTGCAGCAGCTCAGGTCGCTGCGGAGATGCAGGTTTGTTTGATCCTCTGCCCAGAACAATGGGTTAAAGGACCTGGTGTTGCCACAGCTGTAGCGTAGGTCACAGCTGTGGCTCGGGTCCAGTCTCTGGCCCAGAAACTTCTATATGCTGTGAGTGCAGTCATAAGATTTTTTTTTTAAAGCCAAGTTACAAAAACTATTGGAATTACAGATTTCTGTGCTCTTCCATCAACAATTACCTCTCACAAATATTTATGGTGCCTTGAAATTTTGACTAGGGTTAATAAAATCATATCAATTAGCAAGATATTTAAAGCAAAATTTATTTCATCATTCTTTTGTCTTTTTCAATGTTTATTTTTTGTATCTTTTATAGCTGCACTTAATATATGAGCACATTAGCATGTATACATGATTTTTAAATAAGTAAATAAAAAATTATTGTGCATTCATGCTCCAATTTTTCTCCTGAGAAGGTGCCCTATAAAAAACCTTGAAGATTGGAGTTCCCGTTGTGGCACAGTGGAAATGAATCTGACTAGTATCCATGAGAATATGGGTTTGATCCCTGGCCTCGCTCAGTGAGTTAAGGATCTGGTGTTGCCTTAAGCTGTGGTGTAGGATGCAGACTTGGTCGGATCTGACATTGCTGTGGCTGTGGCACAGGCCTGCAGCTGCAGCTCCAGTTCAACTCCTAGCGGGGCATATGGGAACTTCCATATGCCAAGGGGCAGCCCTGAAGAGCAAAAAAACAAAACAAACAAGAAAAACTTTGAAGACCACTCTTCTTGAGGATCAATATGCATGGTCCCTGTGGACACCACTGCATTGCTTTTCACGCTCTTCAAGGGCAACTGAGGTGATGCTTTCCCCAAAGTTGATAGGTTTTGGATGTCAGTTTTTAAAATGCTTGCGGATGGTTATTATTAGAATAACGACAGCTAATAGGGGAAAAAAAAATCAAAGAAAGCAAGGGGCGAGACAGAGATGGTTTCACTAGAGAGGGAACAGAATCGTTTCAAACCACTTTGAATTGTTTCAGGGAGGTGTTCCCACAGCATAACGGTTTGGCATTTTGCCCTGCTGTATGTCCATTTACAACTCTTTGAGACTCACAAAGAGATAGGATTTTTCAAAGAGGGCTCAACACGCGCTGTCATCATAGATGTGTGCAGGTTTGTGTCAACACTCCTGTGTCCTGATGACCCCTCACCTCCCCCAAATGAGGAGACCGTCATGGCAGAGGCTCTCAGGCTCACAATTTGACCAGTTCATGGCTTCAGGGATCTTTTTTGCACACCAAATAAGCGTGGGAAATGTGGAAAAGGAAAGCGTAGGTACAATTAGCAATTTGGGCAGCCTCAAGAAAATGAAGTGTTATCTTTCTAACAACCATAATGAAACAGTGGGTACTACTTAATAAGGAAACGATATACACAAGAGCCCTAAACTTTAAAACAAGTGTAATTTCTTAATTAATGTTTAACTATTGGAACTTAGCCACACAGTGGACAGAAAAGTGTATTGGCTAAAAAAAAGAAAAAGAAAAAAGAGACCTTGGGGAAAAAGAGAGAACTTATTTCCTTATTACATTTTTACTCTCTTCTTGGGTTAAGACCAACATCAAGGAATTTTGTCAATTTCTGAGATCCTCTTTTCAGGCATTGTATACAATTAAAACAGTCATTTTGTTAGCCCCTTGGCCACGGCACAGGTGTGGTGTTATGGGGACAGATGACTATTTCTCTTGCCCTGTACCTCCACAATAGCTTTGGGGTGTAATTGTAGGAAAAGCATAATCTCAAGCCCATCTAGACACAAACTCCGTTATCAGATCATCATAAACCAGTATTTGAAAACTAGCTTTTAAGACAAACCAGGCCATTGGGTGAAGGGTTGAAGGATGGCTGACTTGAGCTATTTGAGTGCACCAGTGTCCTCGAACTGGAGGCAGAAACCTGTAGAGCAAAGCGCCCCTCTGCTCCGTTCTCTCTTGTAGCTCCATCATGATATGAAAATCTTCTCATTTGAATAGTTCCGTCAGCTCACACTTTTTGGCTTCTTCCCCTTAGATGTCTTGCAGGGGCGTTTTCAATTGGCGGACGATTGCCTTCCTACTTTATGATTCTAATTTGTCTTCCTTTTATTTATAAGATGGCAGTTTAAGAGTAAAATATAAAATAATAGCATTTAGTGAGTGATTGATTTTTCCCCTGGCAATGTTATAAAGACGGCCAAGCGTTTCGTTTTCAGAAATGAAAGAAGTAATTCAGTGAGATTCCGAAGCATACATTTAAGGCCATTTGCAAGGCACAAATAATATTCAAGCAGATTGATGCCTGGAATGTGTAACTGATGCGAATTATTCATGTAAGACAGCCCAGAAATGGAAGCTGGATTTATAGGTTCGGGCCATTGACGGGTGTGGCAAGCTTGCTTGGCTTGTGACACAAAACAATGGGCTATAGAACATTCTCATATCCGTACCTGAGGACACCTGCACCACATGGAATGGAAACTGTTTCTCCATTCATTATTTATCCCTCACTTTGTTCCAAAGATGGGGAAAATAGTAAAGAGTTTGTGCCTGGGATTAGCGGGAAGGCGGAGACAGATCCCGTTAGACTTCACAGCAGCCCGCCTGCGCAGATCGATGTCCAGTTTCTCAGGAGAACAAATATGAACCCATGTTTTTTGCCTACGAATTGTCCTGTAATCCTATTTCAAATGTAAATTAATTTGAACTATTTCAATATGCAACTATAATATAAATATCTTTTTTACTTCATATTGGCATTGGCGATTCGTTTCTATTAATTATAATATTTTAATATGAGACTATAATTAAAATATTTGGTTTAATGAATATTAACTTTGGTGCTTGGTTTTCAAGTTGTCTATTATGTTTTTCTTTTTAGGGCCATACCTGGGGCCTTTGGAGGATCCTAGGCTAAGGATCGAATGAATCCAAGGCACAACAGCAGGCCTACACCGCAGCCACGGCAACACCGGCCAAGTGGCACCTGAGACCTACACGGCAGCCTGCAGCAATGCTGGCTCCCTAATCTGAGGCCAGGGACCAAACCCGCATCCTCATGGATACTAGCTGGATTCTTAACCCACTGAGCCACAACAGGAACTCCCTTAAGTATTAAATTATAACATTTAAATACGCAATTTGTGGAGTCCCCGTTAAGGTGCAGAGGAAAAGAATCCGACTAGTGAACATGAGGTTGTGGGTTCAATCTCTAGCCTCGCTCAATGGGTTGAGGATCCAGTGTTGCCGTGAGCTGTGGTGTAGATCACAGACTCGGCTCGGATCCGGCGCTGCTGTGGCCGTGGCGTAGACTGGCGGCTACAACTCCGATTCGAGCCCTAGCCTGGGAACCTCCATGTGCTGTGGGTGTGGCCCTAAAAAGAAAACAAAAAATGCAACTTGCTTTCTGTCTGCTAGATATATTGTGCCTTTAATAATACTCCAAAATTTACAGTTTGGTGGACTACGATTGGGCCGTGGAGCTAACTTACTAAAGCTCAGGGTGGGCCCTTTCTTACTCGCTTCTAACCCCAGTCAAACCGGATTCTACTTCAGATCATTTATCAGGGTCATCACGGACTCTGCCCCTAAGGTTACTGTCCCTGCTGTTTGATTTTTACAGGATTTACCTGACACAAAATTGTCTCAATGGAGAACAGCCCCAAACTAAAGGATGCTAGAATCCTCCATCCCCTCCATCAGCTCCCTACTTGCCTTGACATTTTCCCAAATGTCAAGAGTTCTTTCTATTGAGATTCTTCTGAGTTTTTCTCATTTTCTTTGCCTGCCATGAAAGCATTGATTCTGCATGTATCACAAGGCATCCATCTCCAAGTTAAAAGGATTTAGGAGTTCCCATCGTGGCTCAGTGGTAACAAACCCGACTAGTGTCCATGAGGACACAGGTTCGATCCCTGGCCTCGCTCAGCGAATTAAGGATCTGGCATTGCTGTGAGCTGTGGTGTAGTTCACAGACACGGCTCAGATCAAGTGTTGTAACCGTGTCATAGGCTGGCAGCTGCAGCCCCAATTAGAGCCCTGGCCGGGGAACTTCCATATGCCACACATGAGGCCCCAACGAGACTAAAAAAATAAAATAAAATAAAATAAATAAAATGTTTTAAATGGCACACACAGCTTTCAAACCTGGATTAAAGAACAAAAGAGAGAGCTTTGCCTCTCAAACCTACCCAGACCTAGATCTCAATGTTTAGAAAAGAGAGTGTTGGCCTGTTGGCCTCTGATTTATTAACTGATAAATCCACTCCTGAAATCTATTGATCCATCTGGTACCTGAATGTTATTACCAAGAGCCAGGTCTGCGGACAACATCAGGAAGTTCAGAGTCTAGGTGGGGTCATTCTAATAACTACAAGGCAACCCATGATACTTGCTGTGGTTTAGGTGTTTGCCCCCCCCGTCCCGATGCACATGCTGAAATCTAACACCCCAAGGAGATGCCATTAGGAGGTGGGCTCTTTGGGAGGTGATGAGGTTGTGGGGGTGGAGCCCTCATAAATAGGATGAGTGACCTTATCAAGGGACCCCAGCGAGCTCCCTCACCCCTTTGACAAGGTCAGAATACAGCAGGAAGTCTACAAGCCAGAAGCGAGCGGTCACCTGACCAGGCTACTGTACCCTGATCTCGGACTGCCAGCTTCCAGAACTAGGAGCTCTACGTTCCATTGTTTATAAGCCACCCAGTCTCTGGTGCTTTGTCACTGCAGCTCAGACAGAGTAAGGTGGCACATTAATATCATGATCTTTAATGCCGTGTTTTTTTTAAAATACCAGTCAAATATAAACCCGCACATATGCATTCCCTGAAATTCTTTTCCTCCATTATGAAGTCCTTTCTAGAAATTCATTCGGAATGAAGGAAAGCCCCTGGCTTGAGCTCATGATATCGTTCAGGTGTTCCAATAGTATGACGTGCCCAAGGGACCAAGAACAGAAAGACCCCAAACTGTGAATGCCTGCTACCTGAGACAACATCTCTGATAAAGTGCTGAGAGCAGGAATTAGAGTTTTTAAAAAATAAGGCAGGAGTTCCCATCATAATTAAAAAAAATAATGCAGACACAACGGGATCGCAGCATCTCTGCAGCACCAGGACACAGGTTTGAGCCCAGTGGGTTAAAGGCTCTGGCGCTGCCAAAACTGCGGCATAGGTCACAGCTGTGTCTCGGATCGGATCCCAGGCCTGGGAACCCCATATGCTGCAGGGTGGCCAAGAAAGAAAAAATAATAATAATAAAGCAGATATGCACACTAGTGTTTTTGGAACGCAGCATTGGGGACCTGCTGTATAGCACAGGGGACGCTATTCAGTATTATCTGATAACTTATATGGGAAGAGAATCTGAAAAAGAATGGGTATTTGTACATGTAAAACTGAATCACTTTGTTGCACCGCAGAAATTAACACTGTAAATCAGCTATACCTCAATAAAATTTTTAAAAACAAAAAACTTACTTTCTATTGCAGAACTGTTTTAAAAGAACCTTAAAAGTTGCGTGAAATTCATCTAACTTGTTTTTTCAAAAAGCAACTGTCAAAATTTTGTGACAAATGTTCTATTAAACATGTTCTAATGGATGGTAATTTTTATTAGGAATAAAATCCTTCTTGATGTTTTAGCTGAGAGTAGTTAGCTACACTGTACCTTTTAAGAACACAGATTGTTTTTTTCAGTTCTCTTTTTTTAATATTAAGATTTCCTACATCATGTAGGATCATGTTTGACGAACAACATTCTTTACGAATAGAATTCATTCTAAAACTGTATTAGAGATTTGTAGGCATTTTGGTATAAATGTGTGTTGATTTTTTTTAATTGCCTTCATATCTCTATCAATTGTCTTCTTATCTCTATCAATCCCTATTATTCGTGATTTTACAATGATGTCATCTTTTAAGTTTCTTAACTTTATTTACTGATTTAGTTTCACAGAAAGGGCAGGGGCAGAGGGGACTGGATTAAAAACTACTTTCTTATCCTTAAAAGGAAAATTACAAAGCAGAGAATGTGTTCATTATTTTCAATCACAAAATCCGTGTTTCCTCTCCATCTTGGTCATGCTATTCCACTAAACCTCTAACAAAATCAACTGCGAGTCATTTACTCAATTTTCCTCTCCAAAAAATATAATACATCTTGCATTCTGTCATTCTTAACATTCAAAAGAGAAAGACAGTGAGGCTTCTTAAACCAACCCCCAGCATTCGTTCATGAAAGGCAGGGTCAGGAAAAGAAATCTTATTACCCTCCTCAGCCCAGCAAATACATTTTCTCGCTTCAAGGTGGCCTCTTGCCTCTCAGGCCATGCTGAACTTCAAACCCAAGTTGTACCTGGTGTCTTTCTGGAATGAAGTCCCTGGTAAGAGTGGAGCCAACCTCTATCATTATGTGATCCAGGAAACCATAGGGATCTTGCTGGATCTTTCGGTATCTCCACTTCCAGTTCATGCCAAAGGAGGCTTAAATTACATAAGAAATTGAATTTCCATTTGACCTTCTCTTGCTAAGCCTTTAGGGCCAGTTGCAAAATCCGCATTTTACGCAGTTACCCTCAAAATCTGTGCTAGGTCTAAATTATGCAGTTCCTTGCAGGCCTATTATCCCCCTCCCCCGCCCTGTCAGCATTTGTTTCAGCTCACTGTTATTCATAGGAAGCACACAGCTACAATAACTCCCATTTCAGGTCTGTTTCACCTTACTATTTGTCTCAGCAAAGGGTTACCGGGAGAGCTGACTAGGTAAGCCCTAAACCAGTGTAATATGTGGTTTTTAAACCATTGGATACTTTTGGGGAAAAAAATCATGTCTTTTCTATGTCCCACTCCAAGATAAAAATGGGCGTATTCTCTCCTTGAGATCTCTTTCCAGAACAATTCTTTTTTTTGGCCTTTTGTCATTTTAAGGCCGCACCCGCAGCATGTGGAGGTTCCCAGGCTCGGGGTCTAATCGGAGCTGCAGCCACTGGCCAACGCAGGATCCGAGCCACGTCTGCGACCTACACCACAGCTCACGGCAACACCGGATCGTTAACCCACTGAGCGAGGCCAGGGATCGAACCTGCAACCTCATGGTTCCTAGTCGGATTCGTTAACCACTGCGCCACGACAGGCACTCCTCCAGAACAATTCTGTTCACTGCTTTCTTCTTGCTTTAGAGATTGAGTGTATCAGGTAAGCAGCTTCTGATTTTGCCTCTAAATACCCTCAGTATGTTGAAACCACTCCTCTTGACAGGTGTGATCCCTTTGTCGTGGCCAATGCCTGGATGAGAGAAAGATCCAGGACCGTGGCACCGACTTGCAACAAGCCATCCAAGCAGATACAAGAAGAGGGGCTGTGACAGCAACGTGGGAGCATCAGGAGAACACGTCCCCAAAGGCGTCTCCAATCTAATGAATTGCTGTCAACGGTTGCATTGTGCAACTGGGAACCCCGCACCCCCCACAAAACAGCGTGATGGTGTGTGTCAGTTTTTAAATCCACTTCCCAAATGTGTGCCTTTGTGCATTAAAATCTTGCTCCCGGCTTTCCTAAATAAACTTCCTTTGAAAAGCAACTTGGAAACAGACACCCGAGTGAGCAAACGGGACTGATAATCACTGTTGGTGGGGTGTTTTTCCAAACGGCATTAGGCTGCTGAGCAAAGGGGGTCTCTTCCCCCTTGTGTGGGGAGTCCAGCGGGACGAGACGAGGATGCACTTTGTAAACTTCAACCTGGGGGGTGAGGTGAGGAATTCGGAACCAGCCAAGGTACCAAAGCCTGTGTCTGGATCCCTGCTAAATCCTCTTTCAGCTCATCTCGTAGATGGCTCCAGGCACATCTGACATACTTTAATACTGAAATGCAAATGAGACGCCCCCACAAACCACCTCCACTCTCTCCTGTCGCCCTAAATTTGGACTTTACTTTCCTAGCTACCTTTGAGCTGCTCCTTTCAGTCACACATGCCATCGCCTCCTGCGAAAAGCATTGTCAAGGGGATAAAGAAGGCGTTGTGTTGTCATAAAGTCACCGGGTTTAAAGCCACCCCCAGGTTCAGTCCCCCCACCAAAGCCTCCAAGAACTCCAAGAGAACCCACCCCAAGGAACACTGGGCCCCTGGGGGCCTGGGAATTTCTGCAGCTGTCACTAAACCCTAACAGCTGGAGCGGCAATCATTTGCCCATCAGACTCCAATAAATCCTGAGGTCAGAGGGAAGTCTGACAAAAATCCATTGCTTTGGCCCTGGGGGGTAATTAGTTAGATGGGTAAGGAAATGATCATCTGAAATCCTCCCCTGCCTGAGAGTTATTAAAATGAGAAGCCACAGGGAACTCACCCAACTCAAGAAAAAGATTACAGAAAAGTGGGGGGGGGGCGCGTCAGGGGAGGGGAAGGGTCCCATTCTCTGCCCAGAAAGGAGCCTCTGTGCAACTTTGTTAAATGTGTTAAGCAGATTTAAGTTTGAGTCAAAGGACAAACTCCCGCTCTCCAGGGAACACTCTGTCAGAGACCTGGAGATGAGCCAGAGAGCTGGTCACCCAGCTGGCGGCCAGAGGACGGACGGGGTTGCAGGTGACATGAGAGGGCGACGAGGGCAGGAGGGACAGGAGAGGGAAGGGCGGACGGAGCCGAGGGCGGGGGAGCCAAAGGAGGCAAAGGTGTGAGATGCGCGTGCCGTGGGATTTCAGCCACACTGAAGGGACAGCGAGCAGAGTCCCCGGAAGGGCCCGCAGAGGCCTCTGGGTGCTGGGGGCGGGGCGGGCCGCAGAGCTGCCCTAATTAACGCGTGCGGCAGAAATGAGGTTGTGATCCCGAGGGGTGGGCTCTGGGAGGCGTGCTCTCTCCCTGGGGACCCGCGGGGACGTGAACATGGCCAAGCCGAGGCCTTCTGGACAGCTCCTGAGCGTGGCACTGAGCAGGACCTTCTGCTGGTGGCGGGGTGACAGCCAGGGCGGAGAGCCGGCGGGAGGTCCCCCCCAACACACGCACACACAGAGTCCCCTTCGGCTAACTCGACTGAAGAAAGGGGGCCTCTGGGCTACCCTAGTTTTAAGTACTTCCTCTACCTGAAACTGTTAAGGTGTATACAGAAAAAGAAACCTGCTGCGCGCAGCCTTCCCTCCTAGTTGCAAGCAAGGTGAGTGGCCACAGAGAAGCTTCTAAAATCTTCTCCGTGGAGCCTGCAGCAAGCCCTTCCTCCGAGCATCCTGGCCCTCACGGCCCTGCCTCTGCCCTAGGGCCCCAGGTTCCTGTCCTCGCCTCCCCGCCCCCCATCCCGGCCTCCTTTTCTTTCTCTGGCACCCACTGTTGACACTGATCGGAGAATTTACAGGCAATTTGGACGTCAAGACCAACCCAAGCCCTGGCTCTGCCCTTCTCTAGCTGGTGGCTTTGAGCTGCCTGACCTTGAACGTTTCTGTGCCTCAGTTTCCTCATCCTCTAGCTGGGGAGTCAGAGCGCCTACCTCCCAGGGTTGCGGGGAGGTTCAGTTAAGGTGACTAGACACCCTGCTGGGCACTGGGTGCTCACGCTGGTTGCTGCTGGAAGGTTTCAGCCTTCACATTTCCTCATCTCCCTCTTCCTTGCCTGAACCCTTGGCTCCATCCCAGACCCTGTTTCTAAATTTTATAATTCTTTGCCGGCCCCATCTTTCTGTCACGTTTACGTCAAAAGTCACCCATCAGAGAAATGAAAGCAGGGAAGATGCATTTTATTTCCGAAGCCGTTCATTTTATTCTAGATTTCCAAAAAAAAAAAAAAAAGGCAGAGAAGATAAAAGGAAATGAATGTAGATTTGTCTCGGTTACCAGGTGGAACTAGGGGGTGACGTGGTACAAGCCAGATCTGCCTTTTTGAGAAGAAAGAGAGAGAATATGATCTTTTAAAAAAATAACAGTGAGCTATCGGCTTGCCCCGACAAACTATCTCCTGGATAAACAGACACAGAAGTGACTCTTCCCTGAAAAGTCCTTTCTGCCGGAGTCTCTCCCGTCGTCGAGACACACACACACACACACACACACACACACACACACACACACAGATTTTTGTGTGTGTGGTTCACCCTATGTACATATCTCTCACTGGCTTTACTGATTATCTGCAGTTGTAGCTGCACAGGCAAGGCTTTCCCTCTGCCCCGCGACGCAATTCTTGCCTCCCCTTCTATTCCGAGGCTGACTTTGGCCAGATGGCCCGCCTGTCCCCATCCTGAAAGGTAACCACCGAGCAGAGCCCCTGAAGGCACGCTGCCAATGGCACAGATCTTCCCAAGAGACTAAAAAACCCCCAGCTTTCTCTTCTGAGCCCTCAATCCCAACACGCTTTCCAAAGTCACAATTCAATCAGCAGCAAACGGCCGATTCCTCTCTCTGTCGCAGGTGGATTTTTTTTCAAAGTTGCCAACTTCAGCGCTTCCGCTTCACCGCTTCTGCACTTGGCCACACAGACCCGGGAAGGAAGGGGGGTCCGTCCTCCAAGCAAACAGTTCCAGGCTCCACATGCTCTCCCCACTCGGAAACCCTTCCCATTTTCGGAGCCCAGCGATGGGGCCGGGCCCCTTCTCACCCCCGAGTTTCCCTCCCGGAGGAGAAGCCCCACTCACCTCACTCATGATGTCACAGCAGCAGCTCCGGGATCCCCACCGGCCACACGGAGAGCACTGCTCGGGGTGGCTGCTCCCGGTCCTGGCTTTTCTCTTAAAAAGGGCAGCCCGGTGGCATCATGCCTCCTGTGAGCCAATGAGATCCATTCACCTGTCTGCGCGGCGGGCAGGCATCTGAGAGCGCCCAGGGCCACCTAGTGGAGCGACGGAGGAAGGCGGGCTCCGAGCCTGCCAGGAAGAGAAGGAAACCACAGAGGCCACCACAGTTCAAAGTCAGGCACACAGATCATCTCAGATTCGCCACGGTTCATGATTCCAAGGGGCACGGGGTTTAGACACGTGGGAAATGCATTTTCAGTGTCAGTGGACATTGAAAGAAGAAGGTTTGTTTTTCAAAGGAAAAGCAATTCTGCAAACACGGGCACCTGCGGCTCGCACGCCTCCCGTTTTGCTCAGGAGCTGCCGTTTCCCACCTCTCCTTTGTGGCCCAAAGCTTCCGCCTTCAGAGCCGCCGACCATTTCCACGCCTCCTCCAACGCCGAATCTGCCAGCCCGTTTGCATCCCGGGGACGCCTCCGCCGGCAGGAGGATGTGAAAAGTCCGGGCCATGAACTTGGAGGGTCATTGTCGTGATCTCAGAGGAGCACACCCCCCCACACACACACACACCCCGCTTTGCCTGTGGATGTCACAGCCTCACCAGCGCAGGGAGGGAGAACCGGCTTTGATCCCGGAAACTGCCTGTCCAACCTGGCCGTGGAGATCCTTTGAATCCTCTCAGACTCCTGTCTTGACAGCCCTCAAGTGGGCCCTTGACTTTCACGAGGCAGACGTCACACATCGGAATGGGGCCGGTGCACAGAACTGAGGGGCGTGTGGCTGCCCGGCCTGTCACTGCTCAGGGGCCCTCCTGTAACTCATCAACTCCAAGAGTCAAGCGGAAGCCTCAGCATGATGGCAACGATGTCCTCTTGTGGCAAATGCTCCAAAGGATGAGGGGACCAACTGGAGATGCAAACGCATCCAAGGGGTGGCTCCTGGAGAGCTGGTGTAGACAAACAAATGAAGGACCGCGTACACATCATCCTCAGACGCTCTCACCTGTCGTGCAGAACACAGACAGCGGATCAACAGCTGCTTGTGGAATTGATGGTAACCCCAGCCCTGGGAGTTCCCTGGTGGCACAGCGAGTTAAGGATCTCGAGCTGCCACTGCAGCGGCTCGGGGCACTGCCGTGGTGTGCGTTCCCTCCCTGGCCCAGGAACGCCCACATGCTGTGGGAGCCGCCAAAAAAACAGGAATGATGGCAGTCCCGGCCCCGTCTCTGACTGCCTTTCATCTCATCGCCTTCTACCAGCGCATCGCTCTGGCAGCCTCTCCCATCAACTTCCTCCTCAAGGCCCTGCCCTGTCTCCCCTCACCCCCCGCGGGGCTCTCCTGTCATCTCCACACCTTCCTTCTCCAGGCTTCCTGTTCCCAGCGCCATCCACACCGCTTCACCCCCATAATCACGGCAAATCTAAACGCCCGCCCTGTCCCCTGTTCTGTCCTGATTGTCTACTCGCTGCCTGGGAATGGCCCGCGGTCACTGCTCCTGGATGGGTTCCCAGCATGGCTGCCTCGCAGCTGCCAGGAGATGGAGACGCCCCAGGGGGGCCTTGGAATATCTGGGGGACCTGCTGTTTGAAACCTGACCCCTCGGATCCACAGAAGCTCCTTCTGGGAGTTGGCAGGAAAAAGAAGTGGTGACTGCAGAGCAGGGGCAAGATTTAAGGAGGCACTGGTTCTTGCGTTTGTGCCAATGCCAAAGCTGCACTTGCTCAAACTTGAGCGTCGGCGCCTCCTTAAATCATAGGCCCTAGGGGCCAGGATTGTGCCACCCTGGTCCTGGTCCTGCTGGCAGCTCTTGAGTTCCCAGAAGAGGGCTGATGAGCTTCATCCCAAAGACCAAAAGCCTGCTGAAGGAGAGAACAGATGCCCCTTCTGGGTGCTGTCAAAGAAGAGGCTGGAAGGTGGCTCTTGTAGCATGTTGTAGCCAAAATGCACAGTTCAAGATGGAACCAGAACAGGTCAACACAATCAACAGGGTGAGCCCTGGACGGAAACTTCAAAACCAAAGGGAACCATGGAGCTCCCCCTGTGGCACAGAGGGTTAAGGACCCAGCATCACTGCAGCTGTTTCATAGCTTGCAGCTGTAGCTGGGGGCTCAGACTCAATCCCTGGCCTGGGAATTTCCATATATGGCAGGTACAGCCCCCGAAAGAGAAAGAGATGAAAACCCACTAGTACAGGCTGACCGAGGAGGCTGAGGCCAGAAGCAAGCTCTGGGTCTGAGCCCTCATCCAGGCATCATGAACATGAGTGAGCAGGACCACGAAGCACCAAGAAGTGCAAGTCTCCTATGACTCGTGAGAACCCATCTTCTTAATTTACAGCCACTTTATGTAGGAATTGTGTCTACAGAAAGCCCCCCCATTTTTTTTTAGGGCCGCACTCACAGCATATGGAGGTTCCCAGGCTAAGCATCCAGTTGGAACTACAGCTGTCAGCCTATGCCACAGCCACAACAATGCTAGATCCGAGCCACATTTGCAAACTATACCACAGCCTACAGCAACGCTGGATCCTTAACCCACTGAGCAAGGCCAGGGATCGAACCTGTGTCTTCGTGGATGCTAGTCAGGTTTGTTTCTTCTGAGCCACTATGGGAACTCCAGAAATGCCCCTTTCGATGGGAAGACTGGTACCTTCATTATAATAATTCATATTTCACGGGGCAACAGAAATAGACCTGGTATAGAAATTATGCCACTACGTACATAGCCTAACTACACAAAGCATTTGCAAACTCAAAGCATCTGCCTGCTGGCACATCTGAAGAGCACGCTCCTTAAATTCTCTCTCCCCTCCCCCCGGCCCCCGTCCCCATCTTCACCCATGGGAGAGCAGGCAGGATGCTTTTAGGATGCTCCAGGTGGTTAGAAAAGGAGTTGGGAAGAGGAAGACCAAGGTCAAGAACGGGGGCCGCAGTACTACGTACCCCAGACCAGGGGCGGGAGAGCAGCCCTCCATCCTCCCCTTGAGCAGCAAAACCTCACCTCCGCAGAGGAGCCTGCGTGGGTGGGAATTCTGAGCACCCAGTGCCTGGAGGTGGAGCCCGAGAGCTCTCAGCAGCAGCATTGGCGGAGTCCTGTGGTTTTTGCAGACTGTGTTCAGGCAGAGGGGACAGGAGAAAGGACACCGAGAACCAGCTGTGCTCTGCTGCCCTGGATCCGGTGCAGACGGGAATATTCTCTAACCACAGAAACACATGTATCATCATAACAGCTTGGGGTTTGGGGGGCAGTAAGGACACCGGTGCTGGAATTTCCAAGAAGAGGAGCCGGGTTGTGGCCTGGGCTTTTGCTGAGTAGAGCGTGCAATCGTTTGGGACAAATCAGAGGGCATAAAGGTTATAGAAAAGAGGGTGGATCCTCTGTGTGGGAAAAGCAGCCTGTGCGCTTGTTTGGAAACTAGCAATTTCAGAAGAATGAGCCAACCTTTCTGTCCATGGACCTGCTCTAATCTGCAGACCCTGGACTTGCAACAGCCTCCAACCAGCTACACTGGCTCGCTTCAGACAGGCCCGCACAATCTGAACTGGCTCTGGCCAGTCTGTCCTGTTACCGTGTGTCCTAAAGTCCGTGGTTTTTGTCAACTGACAGACGTCTTGGTCTCAGGTCTGACGTCAAGGGGAAGTTCTGTCTGCCACCGGGGACCTCTCTGTTCAGTCCCAAGCCTTGCCAATTGCAGGGCTTGTCCCTAAACTTGTGGACCAAGGTATGATTATGCCACCCCTTAGACTGTGTCAGCACACTATGCTGTGTTTAACACTGCATCCTTAAAGCTCTGTGCGTACGACTTCAAGAATCTGAGCATGAGGTGTGGCCAGCATTGTTCTTGTAATTTCAGTGTTAATAAAATAGTATTATACCCCCCCCCCAAAAAAAGAGAATGGAAGATGATATAAACTGAATTGTATCAGACATTCCTGTCCTGGCTCAGTGGTAACGAACCCGACTAGTGTCCATGAGGACACAGGTTCAATCCCTGGCCTGGCTCAGTAGGTTAAGGATCCAGCATTGCCCTGAGCTGTGGTGTAGGTTGCAAACTACTCAGATCTGGCGTTGCTGTGGCTGTGGTGTAGGCCAGCAGCTGCAGTTCCGATTCCACCCCCAGCCTGGGAACTTCCATATGCCTCAGGTGTGGCCCTAAAAAATAAAAAATAAAAAATAAATAAATAAATAAATAAACAAACTGAATTGTATCTCCCCTCTAAAAAATCTGTGTATTAAAGATCTAGCCCACTGAACCTCCAGATATGACTGTCTTTGGACATAGAGTCTTAAAAGAGGTAATTCCGGTAAAATGAGGTCACGTGGGTAGGCCCAAATCCAGTAGGACTGGGGTCTTATAAGAGGAGTTTTGGCCCCTGTCCCACTAGAGGGAGGAAGATGTGGGGACACCGGAAGAAGACCCCCAGAAATGAAAGAAGATAAGTTTCCGTTGGGTAGGTCCCCCAACCTCTGGTACTTCATTATGGTGGCTCCAGGAAAATTATAAATGACCTAGAAAGCGCGTGGAGCTTTTGGGGAAAGACGCAAAGCATCTTAAGGGGAATTTTATTGGCGTTTGCCGCGTGGCACACAATTGAACCCTATTCCTTTCCCAGGGCGTCTTCAGTCAAACAGTTATCGCTTGTTCATGAGTTGGGGCTTGTGTCCGTTTTAGAAAACACAAGGCCAATGCTGAGTATGGCCACAGAGGGAGGACCAAGCTGCCCATGAGAAATCAGTGCCCACAGGCTACACACATCTCAGTGTGCGTCCCAGATGCTCGCTGACCGCCGCCACGGGCACCCTGCCACCTTCACCCACAAGGTGGACTCTTGGACCACAACTGCCAGCCAGCCCGATCCACACTCTTGGGGCACTGGCACCCCAACGCAACCAGCTGTCAGACCAAGGACTGCAAAGACTCCATGGCGCCCTGGTCTTGGAATCCCCAGGAACATGGGCAATAAATGGATGGTCTTTAAACCTGGCCAGATGGTTCTGACAAGCGGGCAGTTTTGAGAATCACTGCTTAAAGTGGTGGCAGGACACACACATCAGTCACTGCTTCCAAACTTTCCAGGCTCCCTCTCGCCCCCTGTCCCACTCCCCCGACCTCCTGTTAAGATCTGCAAGGTCATGGCCAGCTCTCCCATGTCCAGTCCTACTTAGGCAGCCTCAGCGCTCTCTTCCAGTCAGCCAAACACCACATTACATGGTAGACAGAGTCAGCAACCAGAAGCTTAGAACCTGAATCCTTGACGTGAGCAACTGTTTTCCCTAAGAGCTTGGCCAAGCCTCTCCATTCCTCAGCGTCTCATTTTCTCCACTCGTAAATCCGGAAATATTAAAACCCTGCCTCTGCCAACCCAAGCAAAAATATATACACCAAATATATTGAGCTGGGAAATAAATTTCGAGGGAACTTCAGGAGAATTAGATCTACGGCTTCATATATTAGGTTTGGGGGAATTCTTCAGCCTTGCTGAATTAAAATACAGACATGTGGTTCTATAATTTATGAAAAAATATATAATATGGATAGATTATTGTCCATCTCCTGGGAAGCTTGAGCCTGCCTGAAGGTGCAGAACTGGACCAAGTCATCTTTCAAACTCTACCTCCAGCCTTATTTATAGGACACCCTATATGGATGACCTAAGGCTTTTCATCAGACTTTCATACCCAGTGCGTCACTGGTGCGGTGTCCAATGGCAGGACTTTAAAACAACCCACCTCCTCTTTCATTTTTCCACCCTTGCTTATTTACTTCTTTATCCTTGGTGGCTTTTGGTAGCCGTCACACGCAGCCACGGCGCTGCCCTAACCCCTGATCATGACAGGTGCTTCTGGACCGAGAATGTGTTTGCTGCTCACCCCACCCCAACCCCGTAAGAGAAGGTTCCTGGTCCACATGGTCCAGCATCAGTGGCTGGTGTCCCCCTTCCTCCTGCCTTCACTGCTCCCAACCGGAAGCCAACTCTCGTCCCTTTGGGACTATCCAGTCCCACCCCTGGATCTCAGCACTGCCCACCCTAAGGGCAGACCCGGGGGGTTCCTGTCTTTGTCCCCCGCCTGGTTTCCTGCTACCTTGAATTTTAATCCCTCCTAAGATGCCAGCCCTCTGCCAGCCCCTGGACATCGAATGGCCCAGAGCCAGGAGGCTACCCTGCTGCATCTCTAAGTGTCCAAATACAACCTCATTCTACAAACCTCTCCTGGAAGCAGTTATTTATTGTGGTGCGTCCTTCTTGTGTGTGCTATTTACAGAAGTCCTAGTCCCTCCTGAACCTTAAACCTCTTGAAAGAGGGTGAAACCACACAAGCCCGGCAGAGTGCGCTCCCCGAACTGCCTTTGAACAAGTAAGCATTCTACCGTCACTACGCATGAATGTCGCCATATAAAGAAAAGTCTTTTCTTCTATAAAATTAGATTCAGTTTCCAAAGCTAACAGAAGAATTTTCCCTTGCAAAAATGAAAAAAGGACATTTCAAAAGTCTCTCTGCTGTCAGATTTTAAGCCCACTTTTTCTTTATAATGACTTTTATTTTTTCCATTATAGCTGATTTACAGTGTTCTGTCAATTTTCTGCTGCACAGCAAGGTGACCCAGTTACACCAACACGTATACACTCTTTTTTCTCATATTATAATGCTCCATCACAAGTGACCAGACATAGTTCCTGGTGCTATACTAAGCCAACTTTTTAAAACACTAAAAAAAAAAAAAAAAAATTGCTGGCAAGACTGACCCATTTGAAACCTCCACAACTGTGTTTTATTGCCTTTCTAAAGAAAAAAAAAAAAGATTATAGAAATAGTCAATTCTGGCTTTCCAAGCTTTAAGCTGCTCCTGGTCCTTCCCCGCCTTTCTCCTCTCCTCTACTCTCTGGGGGCCCCCACCCGGCCGCCCTGGACGAGGGATGTGTACGCTGTATAATTTCTGGAAGGTGTTATCTTTGACCTCTCTCTCCTCTCTCCCACCCCCACCTCTCTCTCTCTCTCTCACCTGCAATAACTTGGGTTTACTTATCCAAACTTTCACCCCACCTTGACCTTCGGTGAGGTCACTCTGTCTTTATAAAAGGCCCTGCCAGTAGGAGAGAAGGAAGAACTATACGGAAGTCGGACACACGTAGGTTAAGTCTCCCTTACACAGTTCTGCGGGGCTGTTTTGTCCTCTCCTGAAATTTGTGTTTTTCTTTCTACAGCCACACCCACGGCATATGGAGGTTCCAAGTCTAGGAGTCAAATCAGAGCTGCAGCTGCTGGCCTATGCCACAGCCACAGCAACACCAGATCCTTAACCCACTGACTGGGGCCAGGAATCGAACCCGCATCCTCATGGATACTAGTTGGGTTTGTAACCCACTGGAACACAATGGGCATTCCCTAAAGTCTGGTTTTTAGAACCACCCAGCCTCACTCCAAAATCTGTGTGTTTGACTGCCTAGTGCCCCTGTGATAACAATCCCAGACTCACTGGTATCAGGGGAAGTGCCCGCCAGGGGCCACAGAGGGTTGGTAGGATTTGTGGTCAGTCTGCGACCACAAGGGCACCTGGGAGAAGCCACGCAGGTCACACACGATGAAACGAGTCATGCATTTCAGACAGCGTCTACGTGAGAAATCCCAAGTGACCCGGAAAGGAAAATACCAGGGGAGCCGGTGATTTAGTTGTTATTCGTCCATGACATAACTTTCAGTTCCCCGAATTCAGACAATCAACTGTTCAAACAGCCCTCAAGAAAAAAGCAGTAGCTTATGTGGTAGTAAATTTTTAAAATTGACTATGGCTCTTCTTCTTGGATGTATAACACCGTGGACCCTACTGCCTCGTTCACTCGAACTTACAGGATCTCTTCCAAATACTGGGGTTTCTGCTGATGCAACCCGCAGGACAGAGGTTTGGGGGAGGTGTGTCGTGTCCGTGTGTCTCAGGACTGGGGCCGGAGAAAGGCAAAGACAGTAACAGCTATGAGTGTTCCCGGTGGCACTTTCTATAATGAAGGGCGTTTAAATGGGTCATGAAAGAATTATATATGGTTCCCAGCTATCTGGGCTTAATGCCCATGTCCATAGCTGCTGGGAAATTGTGCTGGAATCTTTCAAAATGAAAGCGAAAATGATGTCCAAATCTGATCTCCTGCAAAACCTTTATGTCATCTTAGATTGCGATCATTCAAGATCGCAAGGCATTAGCATTAAAAAGTGATAAGTTCATTCTATTTAATAGGAATACTTTAAGTAATTCCAAATACTAAATCATGCTGAAGAAGGTATTATTGCTATAGTAAAATCAGAAAAAGTTTTAGTCAAAGTCAGTGAAATAAAATCTTCAGAAAAACTTAATTCCCTAATTAAACAGCTGGGGGGAGGGGGAGAGGACAATGTTCCCCAGAGTGACCACGGAGTCACTAGCTTTATAAATGAGATCTTTTGACCGAGGTATAATTATAGAGAAGCAAGCTTTAAAATGCATCAATGCCATCATATGCTTGGATCCTAAAAGGCAAAGCCATTTTCATCATGGAGAGAAACTACCAGAAAAAAAAAAAAGGCTTTTTCATTCATCTTCTGAAAAAGAGCTTTCGCAAATAGACACCTACAGTTCAAAAATATTCTGCGTGATAACATGCTATTCCGTGGCTCTGTTTTGGCCTGAAGAGTCTAAGGCCTGAAGGCTAGCAATAGCGACATCTTTCCCCAGAATATTAAAGCGTGGACCGCCTTGCTGCTCGTTCCCCGCATAAACACATCCTCTTTAATAGCAACGGCAATGCCTTTAGTAAGATCCCTGCCGGTGCATCCTTGGACCTCTAAGGCCATGGGGAAAAAAATACTTAAAATTTCATGAGGTACTTGAACTATGGGAAGAGCAGCCTTAAACCTGTGAGACACCAGCCCGGGTGGGCGGAGCTACAGGGACTAGGTGAAGGGCTATGGGAAGGGGCGTTACCCTGGGGAAGGGGAGGGGCCAACGTAGGGAGGGGGCGTGGCTCTGGGGTCCTCACCACCTGTAAAGTTTATCCTGGGAGGACCAAGGATGGGGAGGGGGGGGCGGAGTCAAGGTACAGGAAGGGAGGAGCCCGCGGAAGTTCGCCCAAGGGTCTCCCAGAGAATCGCTGAGCGCAGGGGAGAGAAAGGGGCCCAGGGCCAAGGACCAGGAATTGCCTCGGGTACGTGTAAGCGCATCGTGCTTCAGACGGGAGGAGTTAGTTAGGCAGAGCCAGTGAAGGCTGCACCCAGGAGTCAGGCGGCCAGGTTGCAACGTCAGGCGGAGAAGGGAGGCAGTTCTGGACGTTGGTCTGAAGAGGAAAACCTGCTCTTAGGAGCCCTTGAGAACCGATGCGTCAAGAACGCTTGCAGATGAAAACTGGGCTGAACTAAGGGGTTGAGCGGGAGGGAATTCGTGGGCCCTAAACACTGGCTGCCTTAGAGCTGACCCAACAGACAGACACCCACCAGGAAGGCATTTTCTGTTGCCAGCCATCATCTGTACAGCTGAAAGCATGTGTGGTTAGCGGACTGGGCCAGGAGAGCGCTGGCGTCGCTCACCCCCAGAAGTCAGGAACACCAGAGCACAGTTTGCAGAGCACAGAGTCCCCCCGCCAAGCCCCGGCCACCCCCGAGTTAATCCGGGCCAGGGTGGGCGTGACAGGTTGTTCGGGGAGCGGGAGTTAGGCGGGGTGGGTAGTGAACGGCCGGCTCTCACGCTGCGGCTCTCACGCTGGGCCCCCGCACTGGGCATCTCCTCCCTTCCGTTACTGTCAGCACCCCCCAGTGAGGCGGGCGGGGCTCGCCACCACTGGGTGCAGCCCACGGCCCCAGAGCCAGCAGGTGTTGGTTTCAGTGCCAGGAGGTCTGCTCCAAAGCCTGAGTCACACTGTGTGACCTTGCCTTGGCCCGGGGGCCTTGGCAGCCAGCCTCTCTAGCCTCCATAGTCTGCGGGCCTCTGTTTGCCCTTGTGCTCACCTGCTTGGTTTCTGAAGGTAGGGTAAGCCCCACAAAACCAAAGGGACAGCATCAGCGTGCCAACCAGAAGTCGAGCAATGGAGGACCCCTGTGTTAGCGCCATCACAGACCGATCTTATTGTCAAGGTTCCAGCTGCCTAATGGCTTACGGGTTATTTTAGCTTCTAAAGCCCATTCACCTGCCTTATGACATTTAACACTACCCTGGCCTAGGCAGAATTAGCCCGCTGTAAATATGAGTCAAACTGAGGCCCAGGGGTTTGCAGTGACTGTGTTGGTTTCCGGTCGTTTCCTGTAGCTGCTGCCATCATGGAGTGACAAGTGACAAGTTCAGACTTGATCGGCCCTTCCCCCAGCCCCTCAAGTAGTAAGGAAAAAGAAATGAATGGTGTGGACTCAGATGGGAATAAGTGAGGCCCGGGATGGGGTAAGGCCCGGGCCTCTGCGGGAGCTGGGTGTAGTTCCAAAACCATAGACATTATCTAGAATGGCTTGAAGTCAACTCCGGGAAAAAAGTTCCAGAAAATTCTCGCATCTCAAAGAATTTCCCTAAGTATCTGATGCACTGAGAATCTGATTTCCATTGTGTAACAGGTACAATCCTTTTTTTTTTTTTTTTTGATAAATGAAATACACGATTTTTTTGTAATGACGGAATCTAAGACTTATAATTATAAAAATGAAAGAAGTGTAGTGTGGCTGCCTGCTGCTGTCATCACACCTTTGAGCATCTCAGGATGGAATTTTTTCACATATAGTTGTATTAGTCGAAGTTGAAGCTATTATTTCCAAGTAGTTCAGTGACTTTTATGATGATAAAACCTTGACGATAATTAAGCTGGAAAACTGAGGCAGTCGTGTTCTGAATACAAGGAAATAACTGCTCCGGTGGCCCACAAGAAATCAACGGGATGGTGGAGTTCCCTGGCAGCTCAGCAGGTTGAGGATTCGGCATTGTCACTGCAGGGGCTTGGGTCACTGCTAGGATGCAGGTTCAGTCCCTGGCCCGGGAATATCCATGTGCTGTGGGCGTGGCCAAAAAAATCAACAGATGAAAAACGTTCATAAGTTGGAGTTCCCATTGTGGCTCAGCAGGTTAAGTACCTAACGTTGTCTCTGTGAGGACAGGTTCGCTCAATGCGTTAAGGATCTGGTATTGACATAAGTTGTGTAGTCTGGAGATGCAGCTTGGATCCCATGTTGCCCTGGCTGTGGTGTAGGCCGGCAGCTGCAGCTCCGATTGGACCCCTGGCCTGGGAACTTCCATATGCTGCAACGCAGTCATAAAAAGAAAAAAAGCAAGCATCCATTCACAGGCAGTAGTTATTTGAAGTGGAAATAAGCACATATTCTTACTTTGAACTGTAGTTAAATTATAATAATGCTTGTCCACGTTATTAAAATGAGCTGCACAGTAAAGAGATGAATATTGAAACCATTTCCAGACAAATAACAAGAGCGATGTCAGAGAAGGATTTCAAAGGGAAAAACATGTGTTTAAGTTGGGAAATCAGAATTTTCCCTTTATAAATTGTTTTCATTAATAACAGCTTTCAGTTTCACAGGTAATTTGCCTTTATAATAATGGAAAATTCACCTTGATCAGTGAAAGCTCCGTTTTTCTACTCTAAAAATATTAACCTCCTATGGAGTCAAATTTAGATCAGCCTCTTCACATCTGCATAAAGTTTAACTTTATTTTCTCTTCTCTCTCTCTCACACACACACACACACACATACACACACCATGTGTGCAAAGGTAGACAGAGAGAGTCCTCTTGTTTAGGCTTATTTTGGTTTTGAAAAACAGTAACCGTATCCAACTGGCTCAAGCCAAAGAGGATTGATTGTAGAGAAGCAAGCTGCCCTCTAGAAGCCAAGGACAAGAAGGCAGGTGATGGACTGGGAAGGCTGGATGTGGGGGCTGGCGGTTGCTAGGGAACCAGGAAGCATGGATGCTTGCTTCTTTCACGGCAAACTGGGCTTCTCAGTGTTCAAGGCCCATGTGGATGGAAGATGACCACCACCAGCCTGAGTTCACATGTAGTGATTCCAGCCACACGGGGTCGGCATGTGTGCTTGTGGTCAGATTTCCCAGAAATGAGTCCAGTGTGGCGTCCACTCCTGGATGAATGGACTGTGCCTGGGAGGTGGTCACATACCGGAACCGTGTTCCCCAGGAGCCTGGCGGGACCAGCGCATACTCATAAAGGGGGCAGCCCGTCAGCTATTCCCAGAGAGAAACGCTCCGTTTGGAGCCTCAGAATGACTGGATTCTATAGCCAAAGAAACCTGGGGTCCACTCAAGCCCGTACTCCCAAGCAGGAGGCTGCTGGCCCTCAGCAGAATGACTGGTCATTGGTCAGGACCTCCCCACACTTTACAGGACTCCTAGCACCTCCGGCCAACCCAGCAAGTGCCAAAGAGGTCCCCTCCCCGGTCACCGTGACTCTGAACCTTCCCACTTTGTTTTGAGTGCCTCCTCAGAGCACAGCCCCATACCCCGTTGAAAAGCACTGAATTTTAATCCCGACTTCTTGCAACATGCAGATATGGCTCCCGAGCCCCAGAATAAGGTGCCAAATAGCACAAGCCTGCCGACTGGCTCTGCGAGATCAAGCCGACACCCTGACGTCCCTGAACTCCGGTTCCTCACCGTCCAAAAAATCAGTTAAATGATGTTCCCCCATAGACCGAGTGTGAGGATGAAGTGCAATCGGGTATTAGGTTAAAAACCATGGGCTGGTTGGGGAGGGCAGATTGCCATTGAACGTCTGCAATTTCATAGCCTTCAGATCAACACCTCCAAACTCAGGCACAGCGCCGGGCACATAATAAGAGCTCAACACGTGGGACTACGTATCCTGCGAGGAAGCAAAGTAAGCTGGGATTGTGCAAAATACAACAACAAAAAAAATAATGTCTAGGTAAAATTATTTTTATCCCCCCGCCAACTTGGACAGACTATACCACACGCCGTGGACTGAGGTACCAGCAATGTAGGGAAGGAAGTTTCCTCTGCGGACGTTTTAGTGGAACGCCATCTGTGACCGCGCATGCCAGTCGGAAGGGCAGAAAGGAGGTGCCATCCCAGGGGCATCTTAAAGCCTGGCGGCCAGCTGTCCCCTGTCTATGGAAGGTCCTGGAAGATTATTATCTGTGATGACTCACTGGTCTTCCTTCCCCAGGAAGACCAAACAAAGCCTTCCTCTCCTCTCCAGAAGCAAAGTGGGGCTGGGGTTGGTAGCTAAAGTGCTGGTGGACTTGGAGATGGTTTCCGGTTTTAATCCTTTCAGCCTTACCTCGTGCATGACTTTGCACAATAGAAATAACTTTTCTTTCAAGCTCCTCGAGTCCCTAATCACCTGCATACACAAGCCACCTGCTGGTCAGTCCTCTGACTGGCCAGCAGGCAGGTCAGGAATTCCCAGAGAGCCTGGATTTCCCGCGCGTGCAGTTCTAGAATTTTCCTTGGCATTTTCCACTGGCGGTTAACTTTTAATTAAAAGGTAAATAAGACATTAATTATCAGTTAACACATTTCAGTACTCAGACAAGGGAATTCATGTGTTTCAAAAAGTTCTCGATCATTACTTCTTGCCGTTTAGAAAAGGGGTGATGATAAAAGCTCGCCTCTGCCCCCGCGCTTCCCTTCCAGCTTCAGGAAATTGGACCGTCAGCGCAGCCAAACCCAAGCCCCGGGGGAGCACTGGACGTCAACAAGCCCCGCGACAGGTGATGTCGGAGGAAGGCACCGCCCCCGCAGAGAGGGAAGCTGTTGTTGGTCCCGCCCTAGACCCCCTTCCAGACCGAGCTCAAGTTTATTCCTGCTTCACCCCCTGCAGAGCCTGGCTTTGTAAATGCGGGAAGGAATGCCACAGATCAAGATGGATTTTCTCCCCCATCAGAAACTGCCAGAGCTCAAAGAAAAACATCCCCAGGGAGGCAAAGGAGATTTCTCTTCTCATCGTCCCAGAATTCCCCAGTGCTTTTCTACTTTTTTTTAGGGCCGTACCTGCAGCATATGGAAGTTTCCAGGCTAGCGGGCAAATCAAAGCTGCAGCTGCCGCCCTGCATACCAGACACAGCAATGACAGATCAAGCTGCATCTTCGACCTACACCTCAGCTCCGAAGCAGCTATGCCAGATCCTTAATCCACTGAGCGAAGTCAGGGATTGAACCTGCATTCTCATGGATACTAGTCGGGTTCCTAATCTGCTGAGTCACAACAGAAATTCCTCTACTGTTCTTCCTGAGTTATTTATAACTTGTGATTTTTTTCTCTCCCAAATTTCCTTCTGAGGTGATCTCCCATTTTTTTTTTTTTTTCTAGAACTGGTCTTTTCTTTTCTTCCTTTCTTTCCTTGGGAGGAAAATTGAACTGGTTACTTTTACTCCATAAGAGGAACTCACTGCAAATGGAAAGCAGAAAGGGGGTCAAAGGCTTTCAGCTCTGACCAGGACGCGATGTCAGATGGGCGCCATGTGGGGAGGCCAGCCACCCCATGCCTCAATTAAAACATGGGTAAAATATACACAGGCCAGAATGGCCATCATCAAAAAGTCTACAAACATTAAGTGCTGGAGAGGTGTGGAGAAAAAGGATCCATATTACACTGCTGGTGGGAATGCAAATTGGTGCAACCACTGTGGGAAACAGTATGGAGATTCCTCAGAAAACTCAAAATAGAATTACCATTTGATCCAGCAATCCCACTCCTGGGCATCTATCCAGAGGAAACCATGACTCGAAAAGACACATGTACTCCAGTGTTCATTGCAGCACTCTATACAATAGCCAAGACATGGAAACAACCTAAATGTCCATCGACAGAGGAGTGGATAAAGAAGATATGGTACATATACACAATAGAATATTACTCAGCCATTAAAAAGAAAGAAACACCAGCATTTGCAGCAACATGGATGGACCTAAAAATTATCATGCTAAGTGAAGTCAGTCAGACAATGAGACACCAACATCAAATGCTATCACTTACATGTGGAATCTAAAAAAAGAAGGATACAACATACTTCTTTACAGAACAGATACTGACTCACAGACTTCTAAAAACTTACAGTTTCCAAATGAGACAGGTTGGGGGTTGGGGGAACATACTAAGGTTTTGGGATGGAAACGCTATAAAATTTGGTTGTGATGATTGTCGTATACCCATAAATGTAATAAAATTCATTAAGTAATTTAAAAAATCTGAAAAACATTAAAAAAATAAAACAAGGATCAAAAAGAGCAAAAACATTTTTTTGTTTCATTTGAGAGACTCCAATGCAGGTCACTTTTTAGCTCCTCACACTGGACCCCCGGCACATTTTGAGGTCACAGAACAGAGGCCCCCCCAGGCTTGAGCCTTACAGAACAAAGGGCTGAGGAGGAAGCTTTGCAAAGCTGAAGCCACCGAGCACCCCCCACACACACCCCCTGACCAAGGTCAGAGACACTTGTTCCTCAGAAGGAGGAGAAACACGCGTCCAAACAGACCCTCGCCCCGTGCCTGTGAGTGGGTCCCTCGGCCTGGAGCCCACCCCCAGCCTGGCCCAGCTGTCCTCAAGCCCCGCCCGGGGGTCCCCCCACCTCCTCCACTGCTGCCCCCTCCAAGGATCCGCCTTGCCGCCTCCTGCTGACACCCTCACGTCTCCACGGAGCCCCCACCAGACCGAGGGCTTCTTCCTGATTATAGAGCTTCTCACTCTGAACCCCAAGTCCCTGGAGAGCCCAGTCCCAGTGCCCTCATCCCCCATTCATATGTTGAAGCCCAGCCCCCACTGTGCCCTCCTCAGGAAGACAGAGGGTCCCAAGCCAGGAAAACGCAGGGGGTTTCCTGGCTTTGGGGACTGTGTTAGTCCCTGGGGGTCAGTATAAAAAAGTACTGCAGACTCAAGGGCTTAAACCACAGACATTTATTCCTCATGGTTCTGGGGGCTGGAAGTCCAAGATCAAGGTCGTGGCAGATTCCGTTCTGGTAAGAATTTGCTTCCTGGCTTGAAGACGCATCTCTTTTCTACATCCTCTCGGGGCCTTCACCCTGTGCCTGCTTGTGGAGACAGAGCTCAAATCTCTTCCTCTTCTTCCAAGGGCACTGATCTCCGCACAGGGGCCCATCCTCATGACCTCACCTAACCCTGATCAGCTCCCAAAGGCCCCAGCTCCCAAGACCATCACAGTGGGGGCTGGGCTTCAACATATGAATGGGGGATGAGGGCGGACACGCAGACACATTCGGTGCCTAGCACAGCTCTGCTCCACAGGTCTGCTGTGTGACTTTGAGAGCTGAGTGAGCTCTCTGAGCCCCATTCTCGCTCTCTTCAGTCCACTTGGGTCTGACTCAAGCTGTTGGTCCACTCCGGTGGGTTTCAGAGAAAAGAATTTACTGTAGAGACTGTGTGCCCAAGGGGAGACAGGATTAAGGAGGCAGCAGCGGAAGTTAATCACCCAGGACCCACAACTTCAGGAAGCTCTGTCAGCATCTCTGTCTGGTGAGACGGAGCCAAGAAGCCTGGTCGGTTGCTTCATGGGGCAGCTTCCAGGCTGAGCAGGTGGAGGACGGCGGAGAGTGGCCATTGAGGGCAAGCGAAGGGCACGGGTGAAGAAATCTCAGCGTGCCCCTTGGCTGTCGCTTTGATGTTCAAGTCACACAAATGTGGCTCCTGTTCAAATATACTGACGGAAAGTACAATTTAAATATTCAAGCAAGTCAATCATCGAGACACAGTGGGACCCAGAATAAGAGAAACAGAAGTGTGATTTGTGGAATTACACTTACCTGCCCCTCTCCCCGTGTTGGTCCACAAAAGGGGTAGAGAAGGGAGGAAGCTTTCCAGGGCCCAGAGTAGAATCAAAACATCAAAATGGAAAAACAAAAACAAAGAGGGTACATAGTATGAGGTTAGGGTCTTCCTTCATTATACCTCTTCCCACCTCCCCTGCGCAGTCACCGGGGAAGATACGGAGGTAAAGCAGCCTCTTTGGAGCAGTGTCTTCCTCCCTCTGGGCAAAGACAGACCCATTCACAGCCAGCGAGGAGGCACCTGCTAGGGGAGCTGGTCCTGGGAAGAAGCCAAACAATCCTGGGCACAAAGAGGCCAGGGCTTATTGTTTTGCAAGGGGTGATGACAAGGTCATGTAATAGGAGAGACAGGGCTGCACTGGGTGAGACCAACTGCGTGGTCTGCCAGGAAGCAACGCGCTCACCTTGGCAAGGTGCTGGCTTTGTGGTGAGCTGGGAAGGAGGTCAACTGTCCGGCTGTTAGGTGGTCACACTGAGCCAATAGGAATAACCCTCACCAGCGTCCAGACCAGCCTCTCAGCATCCAAGCCTCATGAAGGGACCACGCTGAAGAAAACCAGTCCTCTACGGGAGTGGGGCGTGGTCCCTGGAAATTGCCCAGACCCTTTGGTGAAGAAATCACGTGCCTCCATCTCCGTCCAGGATGGGTTCAGTAACACACGGTAAACTCCAAGAGAAGGCCTGGACCCCCTCTGGGAGATAAACCAGTGCTTCCCTCATCGAATGAACATGAGAAAAATTCAGAGTGTTCCCAAACCTTGCATAAATACATAATTCTGGAAAATGTGTTTGCTCGAACTTAAATGTGCATTTCCTCTCTTTTGTTCACACCCTATATCCTTAAAACATCACTTCATGAAAACTTTATCATCTGAAACTTTGTGACCATCCTCTGCTATTATTGCATAGCTCTCAACTTATTTGGGCAGTTCCCTAACCCAAGACACACACACACACACACACACACACACACACATAGCCCCATCATCTCGTACAGATGAAGGCCAGGCTTTCAAGGCCAAGAAATCCAAAATCCTAAATGTGGGGCTTGCACCCTGGAAGGACTCACAAGATCCTCATGACCTATGGAGGTTAAAATTCCTTACCTTCTGTGGAAAAAAGAGAACCCTCCTACACTGTCAGTAGGAATGTAAATTGGTACAACCACTGTG
This sequence comes from Catagonus wagneri, assembly GCA_004024745.2. Taxonomy (NCBI): domain Eukaryota; kingdom Metazoa; phylum Chordata; class Mammalia; order Artiodactyla; family Tayassuidae; genus Catagonus; species Catagonus wagneri. The sequence continues at coordinate 8,737,989 of PVHT020000170.1, read as the reverse complement.
GAAAACGGTATGGAGGTTCCTCATAAAACTAAATATAAAACTACCAGATGATCCAGCAATCCCTCTCCTGGGCATACATCCAGAAAAAAGCTTCCATTCAAAAAGACAAGTGCACCCTTATGTTCATTGCAGCACTATGCACAGTAGCCAAGATGTGGAAACAACCTAAGTGTCACTGACAGATGAATGGATTAAGATGTGGTACATATACGCAATGGAATACTACTCAGCCATAAGAAAGAACACAATAATGCCATTTGCAGCAACATGGAGGGAACTACAGAGATTCTCATCCTAAGTGAGGTAAGCCAGAAAGAAAAAGACAGATACCATATGATATCACTTACATGTGAAATCTAAAATACGGCACAGGAATTCCGAACCCAACTAGTATCCATGAGGATATGGGTTTGATCCCTGGCCTCGCTCAGCGGGTTAAAAGTCCTGCATTGCTGTGAGCTGCAGTGGAGGTCACAGACATGGCTCAGGTCTTGCATTGCAGTGGTTGTGGCGTAGGCCAGCAGCTGCAGCTCCGATGCACCCCTAACCTGGGAACTTCCATATGCCACGCATGTGGCCCTAAAAAAGCAAAATAAATAAGTAAATAAATATAAATATGGCACAGATGGACCTAGCTACAGAACAGAAACAAACTCACAGACATAGAGAACAGACTTGGCGTTGCCAAAGGGGAGGGGGAAGAAGAGGGATGGGCGGGGAGTCTGGGGTGAGTAGATGTAAACTCTTCCATTTGGAGTGGATGAGCAATGAGGTTCTGCTGTCGGGCACAGGGAACCATGTCCAATCCCCGGTGACAGAACGTGGTAGATGATAATATGAGAAAAGAATGTCAAAAGCAGCTGGGTCCCTTTTCTGTATAGCAGAAACTGACAAAACATTGTAAATCAACTATAATAAAAATTTATTTAAAAAAAGGTAAATACAGGAAAACTCCTTAGCCTCTGCTACGGAGACAGAGCCATTGCAGTGCCTTCGGTGGGTGGCAGAGAAGTTCGTTCATTCATTCAGTGCGCAAGCAATCCGTACCCTGCACTAGCATAGTGATACTTATACTGAATACGTATTGCGTGGAAAGCCATGTGTTAGCCTCCGTTGGTGCCTATAGAATGTACGAGATGGAGCTTCATCCTAGAAAAGTCAATACCTCTCACTTGAAAGGAACCTCTATTCTGCTGTTGTGAGGTGAAATCTTATAGAATTGAATTTAAGTTGACTGGAAGTGCTCAAATCTTCTAGAAACTTACATTTTATTGCTTGTTTTACAAATTACTTAGAATGAACTAAAACTTAAAAATTTTTTGTATTAAAACCTCCAAAAAAAGTCAACATCTCATCATCTCATTAGGGACAGTGGAACCCCTATTAAGAATGAGGGTACATGGTTAAGACTGCCAAATCAGAGTTGTAGGTGGATATGTTGCCATGTGGTTTTCTTTTCTGCAGAAGCTTGAAAAACTGCAAACCTACAGAAAAAAGTCAAAGATTACAACCAGCAACTGTATACACACTTTTGACACCAATGGACCAATTCGATGTTCCCAGCATTGTGTCCTCGGTCTCTTTTTCTCCCTGTTTCTCTGTCGTTTGAGAGTAAGTTGAAGTCGTTACAACACTTCACTGCCAAATGTTTTATCCCCAAATATTTCCTCTGAGAAAAAAAGACATTATCCTACGTAACTTGAATCTTATGGTCACACCCAAGAAATTTTACACTGATAAATAATTTTATCAAATAAATAGTCCTTACTCAAATGTTCCAGTCATCCAAGGCCCCATCAAAGATCAGGCAATGCATTTCACCATCAGACCCCTCTAGCCCTGACTTACCTAAAACAGATCCTTTGCCTATGTTTTCTTCTTTGCTTTTTAGGGCCGCACTGGCAGCATATGGAAGTTCCTAGGCTAGGGGTCAAATCAGAGCTGCAGCCACCAGCCTGCACCACAGCCACAGCAATGTTGGATCCAAGCCATGTCTGCAACCTACACCAGAGCTCACAGCGATGCCAGATCCTTAACCCACTGAGCGAAGCCGGGGATTGAACCCACATCCTCATGGATTAGTAGTCAGATACGTTTCCACTGCACCACAATGGGAACCTCCTTGCCTATGTTTTTATTAGTTCAGTTGCCAACACATTTTTGGAATCCAGGCCAATTGCCTTATAGACCACCCTACGGTCAGATTTAGTCTGACTGTGTCCTCGATGTTAGAGTCAGATTAAAACGATTTGGGCTGGATGCTAAATATTTGATGTGGTGCCCTCCCTCTTGCATCAGAGCGATAGCCCGCAACGTCAGCTTCTCCCGACCCAGGTGCTGACAGGCCACTGGGTGGGCACTGGAAGTTTCCCTCATAATTAATGAATACTCCAGGGCGTGTTTCTCTGAGGCATGTGGCTATCCTGTTCCCCAGCAGCTTTCACCCGACTCATTATAGTGATAATGGCAAAATATGGATTTTTCTCCCACCATCATTTTCCATCGCATTCTGCCTCCTCCTTATGTCTGCTTTCACCTTGTGAATTTAAAGGGAAGGGAGGAGTTCCCGTTGTGGCTCAGTGGTTAACGAATCCGACTAGGAACATGAGGTTGCGGGTTCGATTCCTGGCCTTGCTCAGTGGGTTAAGGATCCGGCGTTGTCGTGAGCTGTGGTGTAGGTTGCAGACGCGGCTCAGATCTGGCGTTGCTGTGGCTGTGGTGCAGGCCGGCGGCTACAGCTCCCGTTAGACCCCTGGCCTGGGAACCTCCATATGCCGCGGGTGAGGCCCTAGATAAGGCAAAAAGACAAAATAAATAAATAAGTAAGTAAATGGAAGGGAGATTCCGCCTCTAGGCAGGATAGTAAAGGAAACCTCGGGAAGGACGTGGCATTTGGAGACGCAAAAGGAGATTGAAAAAGCTTTCAGGACCAACAGGTGCTGGGGTCTTGGGACCACGAGTAAAGGTCCGGCTGTGGTTCTCGCCCAGCCTCTTGGGAAGCTCAATACACCTGCAGTCAGCCGGCCCTCCGCCTCCTGTCCCTCAGCCGCACAGCTGGAGGACAGGCGTGCTGGACACAGCATCCCAGAGAATCCATGTGAGTCGAGGGTTTGGGGAAATAGACGTTTTTATAATGAAACAAGTGGGAATATGATAAGAATGCAAATCGTCGAGGTCAGTGGGACATTAAAATAGGAGATCACACAAAAATTATGTCCTTGCAGTAAGTCAGTCTGGGTTATCCTCCAGAACCACGGGGATACACAACTCTCTCTGCTGCAGAGAACAGACTGTGGGGAACATTCAGGAAACACTGTCCAAAGACAATAAAGCAATGAGGGGCCACGAAGTTCAGCCGTCGGGGAAGAAAAACAGAGGCTGGGCAAAGCTGACTGCACAAGAGCAAATAGAAAACTGAAGACACCGGTGTCCTTGCAATCAATGTTACATTCAGGTGAAGGGAGGATTACTGATAGTTAAATCTTTCAACCTTCTTTGTCTTTATAATATTCTCATTGGCAGGGAGGGCTTTAAATGGTCCCCTTTGTCTAACCCGCCAAAGAGTTTGTGGAATGTGTTAGTAAAGAGAATTCAGGTTCCGATTTTTTTTTTTAAGGTTTGATTTTAGGGGTTTTATTTGAGGCTTCCAATTTTATATTTTGCAGAGAGAGAACATTCGAAACAAGGAAGCCCAATAGAACAGAATTCACATCCCACAGTCTTAAGAGAATTTGGAACCTGGCCCATTGTTTCGTAAAAAGGAGAGAGGAAATTAAAGCTTTAAAAAAGAAGACAATGAAGTCACTGTTTTCATGAAATGTTGAAAAATCCAAACTCTGAGACTCAGATTTAGTGAAGCCACGGTAAAATGAAAACCAAGAAAGTCTGTAAGTGTACGTTTTTATGAAGGGGAAAATATGCTAATTTTTATAATTACAAAGTAGGAGACTTCTTTGGGTCGGTCTGTCAGTTTTAATTCGGGGCTCTCTTAAATATTTAGTTCATTGCCTCTCCAGAACAGAAGTCTCAGCAGATAAAATTTTAATGGTGTTGGAAAACACCCGTTGTCACCGCGGGCCAAGCCCGTGGACTGTTAGATAACAGACCGCAGAAAGCAGTTTGTGCTAAGAACCCGGGGCCTTTAATGCATCGCGGTCAGCCGGCCACCATGCCCGTTAGTCCTTCCCTTTGGGGACCTGTGTCAGCAAGGCGAGTGACTGAGTACAGAGCTAGCCCCACCTGTGCACCAGCCAATTCTGGAACCACCTCAACTGCGTCCTCCCTGCATTTTCTTTCCTGGCATTGATCGGCTTATTATAGCTCTGTGTTTGTTTGTCTAAGGTATGTCTCCTGTACTGGACTGGAAGTTTCACGGGACTGGTAAAGGGTAAATGTTGAATGAATGCATGAATGCACGATGGTTCCCCAAGAGCCATTGCTGTGTCTCAGAGGTTTCCTCCTGCTCAGACATTGGGTATTTTGCCGAATGGGGAGGCTCCAGACTCCCCATAAAATCAGCCGTTCGTGCAGCTAATGTTCTCCAAGCCCTTGTCATGTCCCAGGAGCTGGGCAGGAACTAGGGGTAGAAAGATAAGCAAGATGCAAACAAATGTGTGAATTCATTAGTCAAGTCAAAGTCTGCCCACCATAACTTCTTTGGGGGAGTAAGCCCCTTGCATTTCTCACTCTTAACATGCAATATGAACACCGAGAAATTATAAACTTAAGAAGAAAAACAAAATGAGTGGCCATCTTGACTCATGAATACCTAGGCTCAGAGAGGACAGGCTCTCTGATTTCACTCTCTATGGCCCCCAATTTTTCTCCCATTCAAGCAGCAGATATTAATAGAGGACCCCCCCCCGCAATTTCCTTTACACAGGGACCCTCAAAGAGCAAATGGGTTTAGTTTACAAAGTCAGCTTCCAATGGCTGGCAGGGTCTGCCTGGCGCCGTGGAGGCCACATGCAAAGTGCAAAAAACCACCATCAATTAGTGAGGCAACGGGTACCATAGCGGCCATATGCCATTTCTTCTTAGTCTTGCCCGAGATGGGAACATGAAGAAGATCAGAGGACCATTTTTCTGACCCTGCCTTAGCCCAGTATTGGGCATACACTAAGTGCTCAAGGAAAATTTAATTCAATTGATTAGCATCTACACTAGGGAGTTCACTCGGTGAGGTTCATAACACACTTTCTGTACCATTTGTAGCTGAAGAGTCTGTAGGAAAGTGGTAACTCTGGGATGGAGACATTGCAAATGGCCTTTGTTCCAACAGCTCTCGGCAACGCCGGATCCTTAATCCACTGAATGAGTCCAGAGATCGAACCCGCAACCTCATGGTTCCTAGTCTGATTCATTTCTGCTGCACCAGGATGGGAACTCCTGAGTAATTTTTTTCTACTGGACTCATGGAATAAACTCCAAGACAGTCGTGATTTAATTTATGCCCAAGAAAAGATGCCCTTCACATACTCACACGGAAAGTCTTCCAAGATAAATAACTGAGTGGGGAAAAAAGTGCCAAGCGGAGTGTATCATATACTATAGTCTGCTTTTAAAACAGGAAGGAGAATATGTCCTTGAATTGGTTGTAGACGCACCAGAATTCTCCCGGAAGATTACAAAGGAAACCAATTGTGAAAATTGTTGCCGGTGGGGGGGCGGCAGAGGAGGATGGGGGGGGGGCCTTTCACGCCACCTTCCTGTTCCAGTCTTTATTGACAACGATGTGAATGCATTGTCTGTTCACTTTGATTTCCTTTTTTTTTTTTTTTGTCTTTTTTTGCCTTATCTAGGGCCGCACCTGCAGCATATGGAGGTTCCCAGGCTAGGGGTCTAACAGGAGCCGCAGCTGCCGGCCTTCGCCACAGCCACAGCAACGCGGGATCCGAGTCGCGTCTGCAACCTACACCACAGCTCACGGCAACGCCGGATCCTTAACCCACTGAGCAAGGCCAGGGATCGAACCCGCAACCTCATGGTTCCTAGTTGGATTTGCTAACCACTGAGCCACAACGGGAACTCCTGTTCACTTTGATTTCTAGAAGCCACTTTTTAAAATGAAAATAAGCTGTTTCAACAACCACTCCCTCCCAAAAGTGATGATTAGATGTTTTCACTTCTTTGAGCATCTGATGACGTCCAACTATTTAGGTGCTCTGTATGAGTTTCCTGGGGCTCCTGCCACAGGGCACCACAACCTAGATGTTTATAAAAACAGAAATTCGCAGTTCTAGAGCCCAGATGCCTGAAATGAAAATATTGGCAGAGCCACGCGCTCTCTGAAGATGCTAGGGGAGGGTTCTTCCAACTCCTCTAGCTTCTGGTGGTCCCTTGCAGTCCTTGCTGTTTCTTTTAGATGCATCACCGCAATCCCTTTGTCTGTCTTTACAAGGTTTTCTCCCTGTGTGTGTGTTTCTCTGTGCACGAATGTTCCCTTTTGTAAGGACACTCAGTCATTTTGGGCTTAGAGCCCATTCGAATGAGCTTATTTTAACTCTACAACATCTGCAGCTTCCAGACAAGGTCACATTCACAGTTTCTAAAGCGACACGAGCCTGGGGAGTCCACCCCAAAACTCAGGACATGCTCTGAAGGTCACGCTGGTGTCTCAGTGCATTTATGTAATTACCATCTTTCTAAGCCTATTGTCCCTAGTATGAAAGAATAAAGACAGAAAGGACAGAGGAGTTCCCGTTGTGGCACAATGGAAACGAATCCGACTGGTATCCGTGAGGAGGCAGGTTCGATCCTTGGCCTCGCTCAGTGGGTCGGGGATCTAGCATTGCCGTGAGCTGTGGAATAGGTCACAGAGGTGGCTGGGATCCCACGTTGCTGTGGTTGTGGCCGTGGCTGTGGCCGGCAGCTGCAGTTCTGCTTCAACTGCTAGCCTGGGAACTTCCATAGGCCATGGGCGCGCGGCCCTAAAAAGACAAAAACAAAAACAAAACAAACAAAAAACCTCCCTGAGAAGATCCTCAGTCGCCCAGCCCCCGCGAATCACAGCAGACCCAGCCCAGCGGCAGGTCCTTTGTAATGTTGCCCAACTTCTCATTCTGGGTCCCTCCCTGGCCCTCGGTGAAACGGGCTCCTTCCTAGACCCCCTGTCTGGTGCCAGAGCAGCTCTTGGCTACACCCTGAACCACAGGGAATATTTCTTCCTGTTCTGGCTCCTTCTCGTCTTGCAGCCCTGTGTCCGTGAGTCACAACAGGGCCCACCAGCTCCTTGTCTTTATCCAGTGGGCTTCCCCACGTCACACGCCAGCTCTCCACTCATCCATTCAATGTCATTAACAGCCTCTGCTCTGACGTCACCTCTTTCTAAATTGCCTAAAGGATATGTTCTTCTCTGGAAAGCACGTAGAGTGGACCGCTGGTCACCGTTCCATCTCCGGATCATCTTTGGTCAAGATTTTAAGGTGTAAACCACATCTTTATGTCATGCAGTGTCACATTCAGACATATGTTAAGTGCTTTTCTCTTACTGGCAAAATAAAAAGTTGAGTTCGTTGGTGCTCTCCTAACAGGTGGCCAACTGTAGCCGACACTCTCTTGCCACAATCTGTCATTGTGGTCACTGACGCCTAGAGGTGTGCATTTTGGGAGTTCCTGTTGTGGCTCAGCGGGTTGGGGACCCAGCGTTGTCTCTGGGAGATGGCTGTTTTAATCCCCAGCCTCGCCCAGTGGGTTAGGGATCTGGAGTTGCCTAAGCTGCGGCGTAGGCCACGGATGCAGCTCAGATTCGGTGTTGCCATAGCGGTGGTGTGGCCCTTAGCTGCAGCGCCAATTCAGCCTCTGGCCCAGGAATTTCCATATGCCGCAGGTCTGGCTGTAAAAAGAGAAAAAAAAAAATAGGGTTGAGCATTTTCCAAAGAGCAGATCCAAGCTGTGTGTTTTGCAGATCGCTCTTGCATCTAACCACATTGAAAAGACAGATGAGTTTAAAGCCTGTGACACACATTAACTGTTAGGTCTAGTTACTCCCACGGGCCTTTGAGAAAACCAGAAGCACATCAGTGACAAGGGACGCATACTTGTCCATATACTCAGCTTCGTCGTTAATTTGTTTCCTTATAATTATCACAATCAAAGAGCAGCTGCACACTCTGCACGATTTCTCCACGGTCTGCCAATAAACCTGGAAGAGTTAGTGTTCGGCTCTGGGGACGAGTTGTAGTCATCACAGCTGATTTTTCAGTCCTCCTCTTTGTTTTTTGAGCACAGCTCATTTGATTGTAGAGTCAGTGGATGGACAGGAGAAGGTAAAGGGAGACGAGGCTCCTTGAAGCAGATCCTCCCAGCGCCTGCACCCACTGTCCGCGGATGTGAGGGTTCAGGGGGCCCTTAGACTCATCTTGCGCTTTGCAGCCCCCTGGCCCCCCATCCCCACCACAGGCAGCCACCTGGAGTCTCTTCCTCTTCCTGCTCCAAGGTCTTCTCAGAAGCTGGAAGGCAAGGAGGAGGAAATAGTGTCCCCATCGTGGGGCTGGAGCAGGTAAAGGAGAGCTGCAGCTCCGCGCTTCAGGGGGCCTCTCTGGACACTCCATGGTCCTCAAAGGAGCTTCCCGGCTGCAGCCCTCCCTGGAGCAGCAGCACCCTAGGGGCTTTATAAATGGAACTGGTGACATCTGTGCGCGCTTTTCCCCTTACCTGCCTCCCTCTCCCCTATCCCCAATTCCTGCCCCTGGAATCACCTTCCTGGTGTGTGGGGGAGAGGGGAGCAGAGGGACTCGGACTCCACCTCCCCTCCCCCATCGATTTTACTACGTGTGTACTCGGGAAATCAGGTGAGGGGGCAACTGAACTTATGAGCATTTTTTCCCCATCTGTTAATAATGACCTTTCATGAAATTTTACTTCTTCGCTTTTGTTGTTTTGTTTTGTTTTGTTTTGTTTTTTAGGGCCGCACCTGAGGCATATGGAGATTCCCAGGCTAGGGGTCCAACTGGAGCTACAGCTGCTGGCCTACACCACAGCCACAGCAAAGCCAGATCCGAGCCACAAGCGCGACCTACACCACAGCTCACAGCAACGCTGGATCCCTAACCCACTGAGCGAGGCCAGGGGTTGAACCTGCAACCTCATGGTTCCCAGTCAGATTCTTTTCTGCTGCGCCCCGATGGGAACTCCTGTATATCTTTCATATTAAAGACATCTTTTCACATAGACACTGCAAATGCATGTATCAACCCACACATATAATTTTAAGTGAGCATATTCATGTCTTTGAAGACATTTATGGAACTCTAGTAGATTCTTCTCCTGATATTTGCAAGCTGATTTTGTTCAGTGACTAAATTTTGGGTCATCTGAAAATTCCCCTAATTCCTCAAAAAGCCCTGGCTATGATCTAGCCAGTCTCTGAAGAAATCCACAGTAGACAGACCCAAGAAGCAAAAGTGTTTTTCCCTCTCAGGCAGTATTAGCTCACGTGAGAACACAAAGGCAAGGCCACGGGCAGACACTTGGAAGTGGCCGTCAACCTGCAAACAAGACTTTGACAAAGCAATGACTTGAAAATTCAATAGGACTGTATCTTATTCTCCACATCCTAAGGAACCTTGGAAAATCAATGGGTGTTTATTGACTGACCCCTCAGCTTTGACTCAAGATCACAGCTTAAAGGTTCTGAAGTGCACTCAGCCCTCCACTGGCAGGATATTTCCTTGGTCCCAGAGAAGCCGTGTCCCCGAGCCACTCAAGGGATTAACTTAGAGGTCAGATCATCCATACAACGATGGGAAATCTCTCCTCGGCTATTCATTTATACTCTTTAACTTTCACCCACAACGTTTGCTGACTCACAGGACAGAAAAAAATTTATTGAACTTGTTCTCCATTTTCTTTAATTAACACAAATCATGACATAGCAACGAGTATTTAAATAACCGTTCTTGGAATTCCCATTGTGGCTCGGCAGGTGAAAAACCTGACTAGCATCCACAAGAATGTGGGTTCGATCCCTGGCCTCACTCAGTGGGTTAAGGATCCTGCTGTGAGTTGCGGTGTAGGTCGTAGGCATGGCTCGGATCTGGTGTTACTGTGGCTGTGCTCTAGGCCGGCAGCTGCAGCTCCGATTTGGCCCCTAGCCTAGAACTTCCAGGTGCCACAGGTGTGTCCATAAAAAGACAGAAAAATAATGATAATAACAGTTATTGTGTATAAAGATAAAAATACATATTTTGGAAAGATGTTTATATAAAAATGTACTCTGGAAAGATGTTTATATTAAAATATAGGGTTTAGGGATGAATTTATATAATTCCAGAGTGTTTTGGTTTGGTGGCTTTGGGGTTTTTTAGTTTTATTTGTTCAGGTGGTCATGTGTTCGTTTCCTGGGAGGCAAAAGGGATGCTGTAACGTAAAGAGAGAAAGAAATGTCAAAATTAAGGTGCCACTTTGTTGCTGATAAGCTTCAAGATACAAAGTTCAGGAGTTCCTATAGTGGTTCAGCAGTAATGAACACAGCTAGTATCCATGAGGATGTGGATTCTGTCTCTGGCCTCGCTCAGTGGACAAAAGATCCAACGTTCCCATGAGCTGTGGTATAGGTCGCAGATGCAGCTCGGATCCCAAGTTGCTGTGGCTGTGGTGTAGGCCGGCGGCTACAGCTCCAATTCAACCCCTAGCCTGGGAACCTCCATACGCTGTGGGCGTGGCTCTAAAAAGACCAAAAAAAAAAAAAGGATACAAAGTTCATAATTTTGAATGATGGGTATCAGTGTTAGGATCTGACACATAGCTTTGTGAGTTATTAAATCAGAGAGTGCATTTGAGTATCTTAAGATGCCAGAAAAGTCTCTATCAGCTATCAAAGGGGTGGGCACAGGAATGTTTATGTAAATAGCCAGAAAAAAAAAAAAAACAGTTAACTTTTAATACAGGCTGGGACATTTACAGATCAGTAATCCGTGTGCATAAAGGGTTGCCATCGTCAGCTAGGGCTGCCATTCCACTGACCACAGAAGGGTGGCTCTAACTACAGAAATGTATTTTCTCACAGTTCCAGAGGCTGGAAATCCAAGATCAAAGTGCCAGGAAAGTCAGTTCCTGGTGAGCTCTCCTCCTGGCTTTCAGAAGGCTGCTTCTCTCTGTGCTGAGGGCCTTTCCTCTGTGGTCATGTGCTCAGGGAGAGAGAGAATTTTTAATTGTTGTTGTTTTGCTTTTAGGGCTGCACCCTGGCCCCACCTATGCCTTATTCCCTCCTAAAGGCCCTGCCTCCAAATGCCATCATACTGGGGCCAGGACTTCAGGAGGAGACACAATTCAGGGGGAGAATTTAGGGGGAGACACAATTCAGTCCAGGACAGGGGTCCTGCCCTTCGATGCAATGATGTCTCTTTTTAGAATCTATCCTCAGGGATGATTCCAAACTGTGGATAAACGTGTGTATAAGGATTTTTCCTTGCAGGAAAAAATACAGAACTCACCTAAAATGTGCAACAGCAGTAAGGGGCCTAAGGATGACAGAGCCGCCCAAAGAAATAGTGAGCGGCCAGTAAACACGGCAGCTCCAGTGATTGGGCAGCAAGAGGGAGAATATTTATAACACAACGGGTAATTTTTTGTTGTTTTTTTTTTAAGTGAGGGGGTTGAGTAAATCTAGTTAGGATCGGTCTGAGTTTGGGCTGCTTTAGTTATTATTACCGTTATGGACTAAACTGCCCCCCCAAACCCATATGTGGAAGCTTAACCTCCAGTAACTCAAAACGTTACTGCATGCGGAGATGGGACCTTTAAAGAAGTAATAAAATTCAATGAAGTCCTAGGACAGGACTCTAATCCGATCTGACTGGTGTCCTCATAAGACGGGAAGAGACTCCAGGCAGGCAGTGTACGGAGGGAAGGCCACGTAAGGACACAGCGAGAAGATGGCAGTCTGCAAGCCAAGGGGAGACCAGCCCCCCCCGCCCCCCACACCTTGACCTTGGACTTCGAGCCTCCCGGAAGGGTGAGAAAATAAAAGTTCTGTCCGTTTAAGCCACCCAGCGAGTGATGCTTTTTGAACAGCAGCTCAAGCTGAAGAATCTAGTTATCTTCAGGGAAGCAGCCTTGGGTCCCTCTGATGCTCTGGGCGCAGAAGGGTTTTCCTCGGTGTCCCTCCCCCACCCGCAGCTCCCACCCAACCCAGCACCCTGCCTCGCTGAGCTTTGCCGAGCCTCTGGGAGCTGGCGGGAGGAGGTGAGAGGAGGTGACCAGCCCGGCGTCAGCCTCAGATGGTCCCGCGTGCTTGTAACTGCAGCGTCTGTCTCGGAGCCGCCTTCCCAGGAAGGCCAAGTTGCTCTGTGTCCGCAGGGGGCCTTGCACGGGAGCGCTCGCTCTGCTCCCCCAGCCGCGGAGATGCTCATTGGGCAGGTGTTCTGTAGGATTCGAGGCCCTTGGCCCCAGTAGGTGCTACCTGCCCCTGCGGGACTACAAAGCCTCCCGCATGCACTGCTTTGAGTGGAGGACCAGGCACGAGGGTGGAGCTTCCTGCCTCTGCCCCACCCCTCCCCGCCGACCTACTACGCACCTTACATCCAACCCCGGAGGCTTTCCCCAGCCTTCCCTGACCGAGTCCACAGAAGCGAGTCTGGGGGGAGCATAAAACCTGTTCCATCCCCAGCTCTCTCTGCGGCCCTGCTGGTCCACGCTGGGCCTGCAGCAGTTATTGAAAAGTTTTGCTGACTTCAGAGTTCCCGTTGTGACTCTGAGTTAAGAAGCCAACTGGCTGTCCACGACAATGCGGGTTCCATCCCTGGCCTCACTCAGTGGGTTAAGGATCCAGCGTTGCCTTGAGCTGCGGTGTAGGCCGGCAGCTGTAGCTCCGATTCGACCCCTAGCCTGGGAACCTCCGTATGCTGCAGGTGAGGCCCTAAAAAGGAAAGTTTTGCTGATTTCTTTGAAACACTTTTTTGGCAGAGGCGACTTCCTCTCTGTCCTGACGCAGTACTTGTGTCCTGACTTTTCTAGGGGACAGACTGCCCCCTTGGACTGACTTCCGGCTACTCAACTGCCCCTCTGATGGGTTCAAGAAAAGCTGTGATTTTGTAGCTTATCTGGCTTTTTCTCCTGAAAGTCTGAGAGCTGTTCTTTCTGGCTCTCTATATCCCAGGCAGAATGGAACCCATACCCAGTTTTAAGTGATGCATTTGCAGCACAGAAAGGCTGAATTCAGTACCGACAAAAGTGTATTTTCAAACATGACAATGTTAAGCCCAGCGCTGTAATTACCAAGAGGCTCCGAGGTCACTGATAATTCTCCAGCGCTCAAAAAAAAATCCAAGGAATATGTGAACATCCAGTTAAGAAAGCCAACAGATGGGAAGAGACGACATGGATATTTAAACACCGCTAAACAGTGTAGGGGGTCTCTCCCTTTTCCCTTTGCCAAACCCCCTTCGGGAGCCACATGTGACGCTCTAGAATGGGGGGACACAGAGATTCTTTAAAGCTAAAAGGACAGTCGCAGGCGGATAGTCCAAGGCTCTTACACTTTCAGATGCAACACCACATACGTAACCATTATGTTGCAATGCCCATTTTACTATTCTGGAGTGAAAATTGTAGGTAACATAATTACATGCCTAAATTTCAAGATTAGAGGAGTTCCTGTCGTGGCTCAGTGGAAACGAATCTGACTAGTATCCATGAGGATGCATGTTCTATCCCTGGCCTCACTCAGTGGGTTAAGGATCCGGCGTTGCTATGTGTGGTGTAGGTCGCAGATGCAGCTCAGATCCCAAGTTGCTGTGACTGTGGCTGTGGCGTAGGTTGGCAGCTGTAGCTCCGATTCAACCCCTAGCCTGGGAACCTCTATATGCCGTGGGGGTGGCCCTAAAAAAAGACCAAAAACAAGATTAGAAAACTCCAAAATGTCCTATGATATAAAAAAGGGAAGTTATTTATAAAACAGCAAAAATAACACCCAGTAGGACTACACTAGCAGACACGGGGAGCAGTCACAATCCCGGAATGCACACGAAGAATTATCAGGGAGGCAGCGACTTTAATCCAGATAAATCCCCGTGCATCATATGAGCAGCTCGACTCCCCTGACAGGCAGTGTGATTGGTGACTCAGTTTTCCAAAGTGGCCAATAACCCCTGAGGAGGCTCCTCCCCAAACCAAGTTTAATTTTCCCTTGATTTTCAAGGTGGCTGCGGTCGTGGAATATTCGGTGTACTTTACATGCATGATGTATATGCTTTAGGATTTTATTTATTGTGAAATAGTATAGTGAAAAGTAGGCTCACATGAACGGACGTATCACTCTTGGAGAGAGACACCCAGTGGGGCATTTGCAAGTTATGCAGGCTTCTCCCAGGTATCGTAGGACATCTGATAGCCGCCCTCACCTGAAAGTCACCGGCACCTGTCAACCAGTAAGAAGGTCAAGCACCGCCCATGCAGACCAAAGCCCCACCCCTCTGACCAAAGAGGCCCTGACTCAGAGGAGTCAGGGAACGCGCCCAAGGTCACGGGGCACGTGGCTGCCAGCCCAGCCGCTCCTTTACAGGCTGTTTGCTCTGCGTCGTGCATCTCGGAGCCCCGAGGCCCCCAAAAGGGAAGACCCAACTCTACAATGACCCACCTCCCAAGCAATCACGGTCATTACCTTAAAGGTGCACCTTTCAGGCACAGGCGAATGGCTGCAGGTACAGTGGGCTCGGGGAGCCACAGGGGAGAGAAGAGAGTGGCCACTGACATGTGTTAGTCAACAGGCCTCGAGCGCCTAGAGGCTCTGACTGTGCCAGCGGCCGGAACGCAGCCACGGAAAACGCGGAGTCTGGCTGCACAGGATAGCGCCTTGCCTGTGTACACTAAAATTTGAATTTCGGAGTTCCTGTTGTGGCGCAGTGGTTAACGAATCCGACTAGGAACCATGAGGTTGCGGGTTCGATCCCTGGCCTTGCTCAGTGGGTTAACGATCCGGCGTTGCCATGAGCTGTGGTGTAGGTCGCAGACGCGGCTCGGATCCTGCGTTGCTGTGGCTGCGGCGCAGGCCAGTGGCTACAGCTCCGATTAGACCCCTAGCCTGGGAACCTCCACATGCCGCGGGTGCGGCCATAAAATGACAAAAAAAAGCAAAAAATAAAAAAATTAAAAAAAATAAATAAAATTTGAATTTCACAGAATTTTCACATGTCACGAAATATTCTTCATTCAGTTTACTCTTTAATCACTTAAAAATGTAAAAGTCATTCTTAGTTCATTGCCCAGTGAAAATAAGCAGCTGCTGAATTTGACTCATGAGCTGCAGGCTGCTGGCCCGCGTGGTAGACACAAAACCAGCGTCTGCCCCCTTCCCCTGGTCTTTATACACACACACCATATACACGCACAATGCAGCACACACACATCATACACACATACACAGGCATGGACACACATAGGCATGGACACACACAGGCATGCACACATACCATACACACACACACAAACACAGAACACACAGGCACACTCGCACACAGAGACACAAACACAGAAAACACCCATGAGTGCATCACACCCACACACGTGCACACAGCACGCAGCTGTGAAGAGGCTACTGCCGTAATAAGAGCCTTGCTGCTGACTACGTTTCATTTAATTCTGTCCAATTTGTACTTTCTGAGAAAAAACCAAACCAGATCAACTGTAATCTTTAAAATTAGTTTTTGATTCAGACAATAATGGGCTATTATTTGAACTACCCCCAGACTTTATTAGCCATGAAATTGAAGCCTGGTATTACCAACAGTTCTCAAATTGAGTTACCCTATGAAGTATCGCACGTACTTAAGCCTTCTGAAAAGACTTCTGTACTTCCCTCCCCCGCCCCAGACTTGACGGAAATCTTATAAATTTCCTGCTCTGTCAACGCAGCATAATTATGAGGCCAGGCACGAATCTCTCAGTCAGAAGCCACTGGCTAAGCAATGATTTCTGCAACCTTCCCTCCAGCCCGAGGGTTCAGACTCTCACTGCAGTTTTAGAAATAGCACATCTCACCCCACGAAAGAGGGGAAGGCAGCGGTGGGGCTGTTTCGGCTCAGGACCCAGCCTGCTGCCTCCAGCTCTGTGTTTTCCTGGCTGGAGAACCTGCTTCATAAATGTTGGAGAGCGAGGCTCCCCCGAGGCCCTGGTCTGCGGCATGATTTACAGGCGGTGGGGATGAGAATTAAATATTTACCATCTGCAGGGGACGCAGCTCCCTCTAAATGCCGCAGGGAGGGGGGGGGCGGCTGCGCACACTCAGAGGGGGCAGGCTTGTTCCAACAACTGGGCCGTGTCAGATGAGGACAGGGCTGGCGCCTGTGTGTGTGTGTGTGTGTGTGTGTGTGTGTGTGTGTGTGTGTGTGTACATCTACAGGAAGGTAAACGCCAGAGGGAGGGACTCCAGGGGCCCACCATTCCAGCCCCTTTATTCTTCTGATGTGTCCCCAAAGTCATGATCTGTTCAAGTTCAATGCACCCAAATCCCCTTCCTCCCCGTGTGTCCTCTTTCGGTGAAGGGATTCATCTTAAAGGGAGGAAGAAGCAGAACCCTACTAGGCAGACGCCTTTCCCCTTGACATTACAAGCACGTTCTCCATGCCTGATTTCTTTTCTGTTCCCTTTTTTTACAGCTGCGCCTGTGGCGTATGGAAGTTCCCAGGCGAAGGGTCGAAACAGAGCTGCAGCTGAGTTTCCACCACAGCCACGGCAACACCAAATCCAAGATGCATCCGCGACCTACACCTACAGATTGCAGCAATGCTGGATCCTTAACCCACTGGCCAGTCCAGAGATGGAACCCACATCCTCATGGACACAGTGTCAGGTCTTTAACCCACTGAGCCACAGTGGGGGCTCCCCCATGCCTTGATTTCTGTTTCCTAAATGTTGTCAGACTGTCCCGGCTGGGTATCTTCTGCCTGCCCCGCCCACACATTCGCAGCCCTTCTCCATCCCGTCTGAGGCCATCAGTGAGCTCCCTGACCCAATGGCCCTGGCTGGGCTTGGCGAGCAGGACAATAAAGAGGTGGCGTCTTTGTCACCCGACTTCCTCCCTGCCAGGTTTCCATGGCTTGGCCGTGTCTCTCTACCTGCAGCCCAGGAACGGTCAGGGGCCCTCTCCATCCAGGGCTGGCTGCCTCTCCCTGCCTGCCCCGCCAGCTCCAGGGATGGTGACAGCTCCTCTGTCCCCCACCCCCCAGATCCAGGGATGGTGACGGCTCCTCAGGCACATGCGTCCTGCTGCAGGGCTGCTGGACCGCCGTATCCCACCCTACCTGCCCCTGCAGCCTTCCTCCTCTCTTGCCGCTCACGTGCTCCTCCTGTCTCTGAACACCACCGTCTCACAGGCTCACCTCTTAGCACAGGACAGGTGTTCTTACCCAAGGGCATCATACACGCTTCAGTGACAGGTTCGGACGCTGACACCGCATCTCCTGTAGGCTCAGCAAAATCTATTCACTTTAGGCCATCACTGTCCAGGAACTTGACTGCACCTGATGGTTTTTCAAGATCAAGACCACTCAGAGCAAAGGAAGAGCTTCTGCTGGACCTTCCAATTATCCCTGATGTTAACGTTATGAGGTGAGTCCTGCTCTTAAGTAACCATGGAAGATCCTTGACTCTATGAGGCACGCTTGGAATCTGACAGCATAACCAAGGTCAAAGACCGCTGGAACAATGGCGTGTGTTCTCCCTGCTGGGATCTTATGACTCAAGGCTTTGAGGAATATTGGTTGAAATATCTGGAGCCTCATCAGCCGCTCATTAGCAGAGAGTCGTATTGATCTTTCTGAGAAACGCCCTTGGCCAGGAGTTTTGACTCCTCTCGCTCCATCCGCTAGAGGCTGCTTCAGCTCTCTGCCTTGCGGGAGTGAGAAATGAGTTTACCACATCAGCAAAATCCATTATCAGTTGAGGGCTGCCCTGGGGTTTGCAGGATTACTAAATAGAAACTGGCAAGAACACAGACCTAACCCTGGGAGGATGCGTGTTGGTGTAAAAGGGCTCGGCCTTGACACCTCAAGGTCATTTCTAGGTCCACACTGTCCAAAAAAACTTCCTGCAGCAAGGAAACCTGTAGTCTGCGTCTCCGGTAACAGGAGCCACCAGCCGCATGTGGTATTGAGCACTTGACATGTGGCTGGGGGGTTGAAGAAATAAATATTTTATTTGAATTCAAGACTATTTAAATGCAAATAGTCCATGTGCCTATGGTGTTGAACAAGGCAGCTCTAGAGAGTTCTGTTCATAAAATGTGTATATCTCTTGTGAAATAAAAACTAGCCAGGGACCACTCTGAGAAAACATACTCCTGGAATAAGCTACTGGAAAACCTATTCATTTGTGACCCAGGAAACTTCCCAGAGTCTGATAAGTGAAAAAATATTATAGACTGATTCATCAAGCGTCTGGCAAGTTGGAGAAATTTCTAGCAAGATCGTTTGGCATTGTTTTCCAGACTTTAAAATTTAAAGTTCAGTTATATTCTATAGGCAACACTCCCCACTCCATCTGACTCCTAAAATAACCACAGGAATATGATTTTTATAGGAGGCGGAGGGCATTCATTATACCTCAATATACTGTCTTCCTCTCAATATTGACCTATTTGATGCCAATATTGACTCAATGCCTACAGAATGCTAGGCTCTGTAAAGTTTACAAAAGGCATAAATGACATGACGTTTGTCTTGTCTTGGGATCTGGGTTCTGCTGCAATTTAAGGAGAGAAAACCATGAGGCAAAAAACATGGAGCTCACTCATTGAGCAGCTCAGCTTAAGAGGTCCCCTGAACCTTCTGGTGTTTCTGCTTGACTTGTACCCATTCAAGGATGGTGGAAGGAGACAGAATCACATTGACAGGGAGTAAAGAAGTCATTGTAATAAGGCTGAGCTTCATTTTTAAGCAGTTGAAGTATCAATTTCTCCAATAAAAAAGGACTAGGACTCTTAGGAAAATGATACATCAATATTCATGGGGTTTTAATATTTTGCGTTTTTAGTTCTGCTCTAAAGTAGGCAGCCAGTTCTCTCACACACATTAGGGGCAGTCTCAGAAGAGATGATCCATTTTTCAGGATCCTGTAAATATCCACAGTATCTGAAATATATGACAACCTATAAGGTAGGAATATCACCCAATCACATATATGGGAAACACCTGATCAGAATGGATACTGTATGGGCACCAGCCAATCAGGATAGTGTATGGGCAGCAACCAATCAGAATAGATAATGTATGGGGACAAGCCAATCAGAATAGAGTATGGATACTCACCAATCAGAATAGATACTATATGGGTACCAGCCAATCAGAATAGATAGTGTATGGGCAGCAACCAATCAGAATAGATAATGTATGGGGACAAGCCAATCAGAATAGACTATGGATACTCACCAATCAGAATAGATACTATATGGGTACCAGCCGATCAGAATAGATAGTGTATGGACGCTCGCAAAACAGAATGGATACTATGCGGGCACCACCGGGTCAGAAGAGATACAGAAGAGAACTCAGTCCCATGTTGTGCTAGCAAATATCCCTTGAGCTAGTTGATTCATAGGAGAGGGTCCGGGGTAAGGGTCGAATGTGACTGAAGATCAAAAAACACTTTATAAATCACCATAATACACAGGTGCGCCTCATTCTATTACACTTTGCTCTATTGTGCTTCCAAAATATGGCATTATTTACTAGCGGAGGATTTCTGACCACCCAACGCGAGTCTGTTGGCATCATTTTCTCAACAGCGTTTATTCACGTCATGTCTCTGGGTCACGTTTTGGTATCTCACGATACTTCAAACTTCTTCATTATCATTGTACTTGTTACGGTTGTAGATGAAATATGTGGCCTGCCCTACCAGCAAAGGAGGCTGTGACCCTCAAGCCACCAGCCGCCCCCTCCCCCGACCAAGGTGAGCCCTGAGAGGGACAGGACAGACTACCGGCTCTAGACAGCAGAGGAGCACATCAAAGGAATGGTTTTCTTTAATTAGCAGTAACCTTGGGATGTTCCAGCTACCTGGTCTTCATTGCGAAATTCCTTTATATTCTGTCTCCCCCCCCGACCTGTTTGGAGCAGCCCCTTAGTGCGAATCTTAGAGGCCGACTTCTCGGGCTTGAAGTCCTCAGGAAGTCTGCCAGAAAAACCATCTTTCTCAACTTTTAGCTCGTAGTTTTTCTTTTTCCAGTAGACCCGGTGGTCTGTGATCTTTGATGCGACTACTGCAAATACTTTCCCACTCACCGAAGGTTCAGATGATGGTGAGCTTTTGCAATAAAATATTTTTAATTCAGGCACGTGCGCTGTTTTTGTAGACATAACGCTATCGCACACTTAACAGGCTACAGTATAGGGTAACCCTAACTCTCACGTGCTCTGGGCCACAGAAGACCTCACGTGACTGGCTTTATTGCTGTGGTCTGAGACTGAGCCTGCAACATCTCCGAGGTCTGCCTGTATAGACTGCTCTATCCCTGGATTAGCACGCAGGGGTGCTGAGTGACAGGAAACATCACTGTTAGAGCGGAAAATCAAAGAAGAGACAGAAGGCCAGAGCGCTGCGACTTCCACTGAGTTTTATTGACTAGCAGACCGGCCAGGAGCACTGAGAGAGAACTCAGGCTCCCTGCCACTTAGGGAGCAGTTAGTTACACAAGGGGTAGTTTCTATATTTAGCACAGGCTTGTTCAGCTAAGTCAGTATTCAAGGATTAGGGGAGGCAATCGCTTTAGGAATGCGGGCAATGGTTTTGGGTAATGGGTAGAGAGAAGCTGTAAAGAAACAGCCCGCAGGATGAATGACCTTAACTGGTCTCCGAGGCAGCTCACGGTTGGGGGAGGGGTCAGCCTTCTGGATTGTAAATCTGATTAGAGTTTTGGTGGCACCTCCTAGCAAGTCACGTCTGATGCCCACCTAAGAATCATCACCATGAATTTGTGTCTTTTACCAGAACTTTAAAGAGTTCACTAGAATCTTAATACTTTTTAAAAAGTCAAACGCTACTTTGTCAATAGCATGGTTGGGCCTGAGGGGCTCAGAGAAATTGCTAATCACTAACCATCATAAGAATCTGTACCAATCAGTGCAGAGCTCAGCCAAATAATCAAATAATAGTCCAGCCTCTAGGGTAACTATGAACCAGTGGGGTAAACAGCGAAATACACTGAGAATCTCTACATGAAAACAGAAAAAAAAGTTGTTACTTTTTTTCTTTTTTGGGGCCGCACCTGTGGTATATGGAAGTTTCCAGGCTAAGGGTCAAATCAGAGCAGCAGCTGCCGGCCTACACCACAACCACAGCAACACTGGATCTGAGCCACTTCTGTGACCTACATCGCAGTTCACGGCAACACCAGATTCTTTAACCCAATGCGCGAGGCCGGGGATCTAACCCGCATCCTCATGGATACTAGTCAGGTTCTTAACCAGCTTAGCCACAGTGGGAACTCCAGGAAAAAAGAAGTTTTTATGAAAGTCTCCTGCTGTGCTTCTTGGAAAATGCTTGATTCCTAAACTCTATGATTCTTTAAACTACCACCTGAATTGTGAAGAGTTAAAGACCTGACTAGTCTCCATGGGGATGCTGGTTCAATCCCTCACCTTGCTCAGTGCGTTAAGGATCCAGCGTTGCTATGTGGCTGTGGTGTCGGCCGGCAGCTGTAGCTCCAGTTCGACCTCTAGCCTGGGAACTTCCATATGCCGCAGGTATGGCTGTTAAAAAGAAGAAAAAAGAAAGACAATACAAGTTTGTTGGTGTTTTTGTTTTTATTTATGAAAGAACATATTGCCCATTTCCAGTTTTTTTTCATGGCTGGGGGTAGGATGCCTACAAAATATAATCCACATCTAACGCATCTGAGGACATGAGAGCAGAGCTGATAAGGCAGCAGATGAAAACGAATGTCTCCACGGAAATACTCAAAACAATAAGATATTTTACCTAGTGAACATCAACTTTAGAATTTAGTATTATTTATAACCTATGAGTTCTGATTTTCTGGGCAAATTTAAATGTCTGATTGATCCTAATTTTTAATCCCTTTTTTTCACAGATAATGTGCAATATTACCCACATATATAAAACATACATAAATATCATCTTCATGGGGTTTAAGATAATAAAAACTTCCTCTCTCTTTTTTTTTTTTTTTTTTTTTGTTTTTAGGGCTGCACCCACGGCATTTGGAGGTTCCTAGGCTAGGGGTCAAATCGGAGCTGCAGCTGCCAGCCTGCACCACAGCCACAGCAACACAGGATCTGCTGAGCCGCATCTGAGACCTACACCACAGCTCACGGCAACACCGGATCCTTAACCCACTGATCGAGGCCAGGGATCAAACCCGCAGCCTCATGGTTCCTAGCTGGATTCGTTTCCACTGCGCCACGACGGGAACTCCTAAGGTAATAAAAACGTCTTAAATGTCCCAGTGGGACACAGACTCATCTACCATTTGTTGGGTGAGCAAGCAGGAGTGTTGTGTGATGAGAAACACGATCACAATGAAATTGCAGCTTGTACTTTGCACTCAGTAAGTATGGAATGCACTGCAATCTTGAAACATTCTAAGGGTCAGATTCCACTTTAGAAGCTGGGGAAACGGATTCCTTTCCTCCCTATGAAGTATCTGTTGAGACAATGCCAAGGTCGCTTCTCCTGGGTCGTGGTGGCAAAGCTGGAGCCCACCCTTAGGACGGCGGACAGCGATGACGGCACTGTCGTGACATAGGTCATCAGCCAAGTGCCACGTGGAGCCAGAGGGACGCCGCACTATACCAAAGTCGCATTCCTGACCTTCTTAGGACTGGCCACGTTAAAGGACACCTGTGGGCGACTTGCTGGGCCCGGCCGGCGGCGATCCGGTCCCTGGAGATAGAAAACAAAGGGTTGATGTAGACGGCCAAGGTCCCCATCAACGGCACATTTGAGAAAGAAGCTCCACTCTTCAGCCGAGAAAAAATGAGGCTGCAGAGAAGAACACAGTGTCAACACATCTTTCTTTTTATGATTTTCAGTAATACACACTCTAGACATTTCCCAAGATCGGGGCCTAAAGAGCGATCCAGTTCAAAGAATCTGGTATTTTTATGAAGGCAAATTATGGTGATGAGTCATCGTTGTGTGTTATTTTCCTATTCCAATGGAAATTTTCACCATTGAATGAAAATGTAAAACATCTCTAGCCTTCCTTTTTTCTTTTATTCATTCTCGTCCACTGTGTGAGGAAGTTCCGGGGCTAGGCTAGGGAATCCAACCTGCACTGCAATAGCGACCCCAGCCACAGCAGTGACAATGCCAAATCCTTAACCCGCTGCACCACCGAGGAACTCCAAAGCCTTCCTTAAAAAATGCGCATTCTCTAAAGGAAAGGGATAAACTTGAAGAACTGACTCCATGTCAATCACCCATCTATCTCCTTGGACAGCGTGCCTGGTGCTTCCGTTCTCAGCCTGGAAGGTCCTCGCAAGCAGACCACTTGCTCCTCGGAGGGGCCGATGCCGGGGGAAGAGTGTCGATCGATGAAAATGCACGCAGCCTGTTTTCCTGCCCATCCTGAGCACGCCGGCTCGGTTTCCAGGGCACCATGGCTGCACTTAACATCGTAAATAATGTAACCCAGCGCCATCAATACTTGACAGCACAGTGGGGCGTCAGTGAGGCTCAGGAATGAAATCGCTCTGGCCTGAACTCACTGCCGGCCCGTCACAGCAGGAGAGCTGCGGGCTGGTGGCGCTGCCTCAGCATCGCGCCATAAAGACAGTGCTTCCCTCCGGTGTGGCCACGCCTGGGGTTTCTGCTGTGCTTTGCTCTCTGTTCCCGCTTCATGGCTGCACCAACCACTGCTGTCTGCTAAATGCAGCAGGAGTTGATTTCCGTGGATCTCAACAGAGGGGATTCGCTGGGAAAACGGGATCTAGGTTTCATGTTGTTCATAATCTTACCCCCCAAAACTGATGGACTCTGGAGGAAAGACACAGAACTGCTTAAAAATAACCAGAAAAAAAAAATGGACTGACAGTGAGCCAAGGATAGAAAAGGAGGACCCTTTGTTTTAAATATTCATCAAGATGGGAAATATTCGCAAACCCCATGGCCTCATATAAAAATAAAAGGTCCCGGAGTTCCCACTGTGGCTCAGCAGGTTAAGAACCCAACTAGTATCCATGAAGACGCAGGTTCAATCCCTGGCCTCGCTCAGTGGGTTAAGGATCCAGTTGTGATGTAGGTCACAGATGTGGGTTGGATCCACTGTGGCTCTGGTGCAGGCCAGCAGCTGCAGCTCCGATGCAACCCTTAGCTTGGAACTTCCATATGCCGTGGGTGCAGCCCTAAAACAGAAAAACAAAAAACGGTGCTTTCCCTTCCCTTTACCTGTAATTTTTAGGAATAACTTTCCTTCTTTCTTTCTTCCTTTCTTTCATTCCCTTCCTTCCTTCCTTTCCTTCTTTCCTTCCTTCTCTCCTTCTTTCTTTCTTTTTCTTTTTAGAGCCACACCCAAGGCATTGAGACATATACAGGTTCCCAGGCCAGGGGTTGAATCAGAGCTGCAGCTGCCGGCCTACACCACAGCCACAGCAACGCGGGGTCCAAGCCACGTCTGCAACCTACACCACAGCTCAAGGCAACAGTGGATCCTTTACCCACTGAGCGAGGCCAGGGATCGAACCCACATCCTCATGTATACTAGTCGAGTTTGTTAACCACTGAGCCACGACGGGAACTCCACTTGTAGGAAGAATTTCCGATTTTATTTCTTAGTTTTGTGCTGATGCATTTCCGGGGCAGTTAAGCCCTGCAGTGACTGTGCTTCACCAGCAGAAATGCTTGTCTGGAAGATAAAGTCCGCGTTCGATATCGTAGCTGTAGATTCAGACAGAACTGACATAACCAAGGAAGGAAGGGGTCCCGTTTTGATTTATGTCCATTTTGAAAAGCAGCCTCATTTCTACATTTTGAGGCTTCCTACAATTTAGTGCATGTGCTCTGGGGTCCCCACGGCCCCCAGTCCCCTTTCTTTCATTTGTACTGAAGGCCCTGCGCTTAGGGCCCACCTCAAGCACAGGAGACTAAAAAAGTGCCCCCTTCATGCTTTGATGCCAAGATGCTTTGGTGCCAAGACTCTTCCACAGACCTCATCACAAGTCCCCACAAGCATCTCAAATCCTCAGCGCCCTGCAGCAAGCTCCGGGCCTTGGAGTCGTGAACGCAGGTCCTTCCAAAGGCCCTCGTGTAAGAAAATCCCAAGACCTCGGGAATAACTTTGCCTTAGAAATAGTGCGATATGTGTGTCCGTGATGTTTTCATGCTGAGCCCCTCCAAAATTTTCCTCTAAGCTGGTAGCCAGGAGAACGTGGAAAAAATACGCATTCTTGGAGCTCCTCTTATAGCTCAGCAGTAACGAACCCAACTAGTATCCATGATGGACGCAGGTTCGATCCCTGGTCCCCATTCAGCGGGTTGAAGGATCCGGTGGTTCCATGAGCTACAGCGCAGTTTGCAGACCTGGCTCGGATCTAGCATTGCTGTGGCTGTAGCATGGGCTGGCTCCTAGCCTAGGAACTTCTACATGCCCCAGGTATGGCCCTAAGAAATAATTCTTTGGCCTGGACTCCCAAATATCCTGATCCAAAATGTCCAGGAGTTTGCTTTTTCTTTTGTCTTTTTTTTTAGGTCCATAACCACGGCATATGGAAGTTCCCAGGCTAGGGGTTGAATCAGAGCTGCAGCTGCCGGCCTACACCACAGCCACAGCAATGCAGGATCTGAGCTGCGTCTGTGACCTACACCATAGCTCACAGCAATGCTGGATCTTTAACCCACTGAGCGAGGCCGGGGATCAAACCCAAGTCCTCACAGATGCTAGTCAGTTTCGTTAACCGCTGAGCCAAGACGGGAACTCTGGAGTTTGCATTGTAACAAGCACCTGAAGCGTTCTTGGTACTGAGAACCACTGCTCTAATAGCAGGTACCCAGATGAATGCATTTCTAGTGCCAGCTGTACTTTCGTGCTCGGCAGGCATTCTTGGGCATCGGGGATACAGCTAACACTTCCTCTGTTTCCCCGTTGCAGCTTCCGGTGCAGAGCTCCGTGTTCAGGGGAGACCTGGGCGGGGCAGGGGCTGAGAGGCGTGGAGGGGCATGGGAGGGAGGCCTGGGGGCCGGCGGGGGCCCCTTCCCATGGTTTACAAGCCAGTAACTCCCAATGACCCTGACCTACATCTGCCACGGCCCCTGAGCCGGAGACTTCGTTACGGTCACACACACCCCGCCTCCATCCACGGGACACGCCTCTGACCCGGCCAGCTCCACAGCGGCAGAGGCAGGCTCCCCCAGTTTGTTTGTTTTTTTTTTTTTCTTAATGGATTTTATTTCAATTATAGGTGTACATAAATATCACAAGTCAATTTTACAGATTTTGTATCCCAAACCCCCAGTGCATCCCCCCACCCCCCAGATTGTCTTATTTGAAAAACCAAGGTTTTCCAAAGTCTGTGAGCCATTGTCTGTTCTGTAAAGAGGTTCATTGTGTCTTTTTAGTTTCCAGATGTAAGCGGTAGCATTGGCTGTTGCTGTCTAATTGTCTGACTGGTTTCACTTCGCATGATAATTTCTAAGCCATTAAAAGGAACGAATTACCAACATTTATAGCAACATGGATGGACTTAGAAATTATCCCCCCAGTTTGAGTTGAACCTACAGGCTTCAAGCCTGGTGCAGATTTTCTGCAAAATTGTATCATTGGGGGTCAACCACCCTGAGCTCTAACAAGCCTGATTCTCTGGCAGGAGCTGTGCTGGGCACCTGCTCTGGGCCCGTCCTGTGGCCCATGTGGGTGGCAGCAGCCCACAGCAGCGTGGGCAGCAAAGGGAACAAACCGGGTCACACTGAGGCAGGCAGAGAGGAGGCCACCATGGGAGGACCGAGGCCGGGGCTCTGAGTGGCTCTGACTGTCCGTGCGGGGCCCGCTAGGGAGCGAGGCTCATGCAGACGGAGGAAGTTGAAGAGGAAAGATGGCACCGTCCTGGCACCGCGGCCCAAGGAGTTTCTGGGAAGGTCCTCAGCTTGCACGGCTGGGATGCGGCCACAAGGGCCAGGATGGGCTGCAGGGCTTGGCCTTGGCAAATTCTAAACGTTCAAGGTCACCCGCTTCAAAAAGCTGCGGCTTGGAACCTGGTGGCTCTCGAGGGGCCAGATGACCACAGGCAGGACCATGTCCCCTTTGGACTGAGGGCAAGAAGGAAGCTGCTGAAGGCCCAGCTCTTCCTCTGCTGCGCATCTTGCACCCTCCTCCTCCTCCTCCTCCTCCCCCTCCTCCTCCTCCTCCTCCTTTTTTTTTTTTTAAATGGAAGCTCCCAGGCTAGGGGTTGAATTGGAGCTGCAGATGCTGGCCTATGCACAGCCACAGCAACGCGGGATCTGAGCCACAGCGCCTGCGACCTACACCACAGTTCACAGCAACGCTGGATCCTTAACACACTGAGCGAGGCCAGGGATCGAACCCAAGTCCTCACAGATACCAGTCAGGTTCATAACCTGCTGAGCCACGATGGGAGCCCCCCTCCTCCTTTTTGTTTTAATTGAAGTACAGTTGATTGACAGTGTTGTATTAGCTTCAGGTATACAGCAAAGTGATTCAGTTTTTTATATATATTCTTTTCCAGATTCTTTTCTCTAATAGGTTATTATGAAATGTTGATTATAGCTCCCTATGCTTAGTGTAGGACCCTGCTGGTTATCTGTTTTAGGTATAGTGTGTGTCTGATAATCCCAAACTCCTAATTTATCCGCCCCCCCGTTTCTCCTTCAGTAATCCTAAATTTGTTTTCTGCATCAGTGGGTCTGTTTCTGTGCTGTAAATAAGTTCATCTGCATCATTTTTTCTGAGTTCCACATGTAAGCAATATCGTATGATACTCGTCTGTTCCCTCCCTCCTTTAAGTGCCTCGCAGGAAGCGACGTCCGGGGTACACCTCACGTCCAAGTTCTCGAAACGGGCAGCCTGGAGACAGTGCCCGAGCGCATGCCTGCAGGGCTCCCTTTGCTTAGTGATCAAAGACGGGTCTCTTCAGAAATAGGCTCATCCTGGAGTTCCCGCTGTGGCTCAGTAGGAACCCGACTGGTATCCATGAGGACGCGGGTTCGATCCCTGGCCTCGCTCACTGGGTTAAGAATCCCATGTTGCCGTGGGTTGTGGTAAAGGTTGCAGACGGGGCTCAGATCTGGCATTGCTGTGGCTTTGGCGTAGGCCAGCAGCTGCAGCTAGCTCCCATTCGACCCCTAGCCCAGAAACTTCCGTATGCCACCAGTGCCGCCCTTAAGAGCAAAAACGAAAAACCAAAAAACAAAAAGAAAAAGCAAGAAAAGAAATGTGCTTGTCCTAAGTTCCTTTGCCTATAAACACCCAGCTATTTAAAAACCCTTTGTCAGAGTCCAGCTCAGGCAAAGACGGTTCCTTTCTCGCATCCTGTTCGTTTCTCAAGGACTCTGCCGCCCGCCGCGAGGCTCTGCTGCCTGAGAAGCCCTAAAACGCTTGAAGAAACACAGGAGTGTGTTATCAAGCCCCAGGGCCCACACCTCAGAGGCCACTGTTCTTTTTCCACCAATAGATTATTTAACCGGTTACATGTTTACGTAGCAGAACCTTCTTAAATTTCTCACTCTGTGTTTTCAAAACAGCACTTGAAGCTTATGACGCACCCATTCAGAGCTCCGAAGATCCTTCTCCGCCCCTGCACCCAAACGCTTCCTGCGACCCCCTTTGCCCCATGTCATCATCTGACACGACCCCCTCTGCGCCTCGTCCCACCCCGCCCCATCCTCCAGCCCAGACCTGAGCGCTGCGGCTTGCTTGGTGCAAAGACACACAGCAGGAAAAGGCAACCACGGAGAAGCCAGAGAACCAGCAGTTGGCTTAAATGTGTTCCTGGGGTGCCCTCCCTTGGCTCAGCCCGCAGCCCCCACTCAGTCCAGGGGTGGGGTCTTGACAGGAAAACAGCCTTCGCGGTCTGGCAATTACTCCCTTGCACGCGCCACCCCTGAGTCGAGAGGGGGAAGTGCTGCGTTCTCGCCCGAGACAGCCGTGCTGAAGACAGCATCCTTCCTGCAAGGGTCCTACCTCTATTTTCCTGCCTCCCGGCCCGAGGAAGCGGTTTGAACATCCTGGGAGCTCACGATCTGACACCCAGGCCCGTCTGCCTTTGTGCCGCAGACCCCTCCTCTGTGTGGCTTCGAAGGCGCACGTCCAGCAGCAGCACCTCAGGCTCACAGCGAAATCAGAGGCAGAACAGAGCAGAGGCCACGAGATCCAGCGAGCTGCCAGAACCCCCCTCTGCGGCTCTGGCTTTTCCCAAAAGCTAAACAGGGGGAACAGCCGTACCTACTGGGGACGCCACCGCAGAAGCACGTCCTAGTACTTCTCCTTTGAGATTGCATCTGCACAGGCCAGAAAACGGTCCTGCTCGTGTAAATATGTGCCTACCGCTTTTTGGATATAAAGAATCATATTTTTCTGCATATGAACCAGATTCATTCATGGGTGACCACCAATGCTGACTCCATGTCTGAAAATGAACGTACTGTGTCCCCAAGCTTCCTAATTAACTGGTTTATTTTCATTTTTTATTTATTTCATTTCATTTCATTTCACTGGCTGCCCCACAGTACATGGAATTCCCAGGCCAGGGATCTGATCCAAGCTACAGTTGGAACCTATGCACAGCCAGCCAGAGATCGAACCTGCATCCCCGAGCTACAGAGACACTGCTGATCCCCTTGCGCCACAGCGGGAACTCCTAACTGTTTTCTTTAAGTTAATCTCCCTTGGAAAGAAGGTGCCCATCAAACATTTCTTAACAACCAGCAGTATCTGCAGTCGGGCCTCTGCCTGGGGCCCCAGGCTCACACATCCGCACGCACATGCCACAACTTCTATGTGGATGGCTAACAGGTACCCAAGGTTACCAGCCCCCAATTAAACTTCCCATCTTTCCCCCCAAAACCCATGACAAAGGGACAGTCCCTACATGTCCTGGCCCCATTCCCTCCATGCTATCCAGTTGACTTGGAGGTGAGCGAAGGCCACGTGTTTCCATCATGAACAGAAAACAAGCACCGCTTTATAATCATCTACCACAAGGCAAGGGTTTAAATGGAAAAAAGAAAAATCCCAAAGAAGAAAGGTCTGAATCACCTGCTGAGGGGGCCTACTGTCGCGTTGTTCTGGAACACTGGATTCGGGGGGCTTCGGAGGGCGAGAAGCTGCAACGGAAAAATGATTTTGAGTCGTAAGTGACAAACTCACACGACCCGTTCATTCTAACAGTTCTGATTCGGGAAGAAATGAACCTGCTTTTATGTACTCCCCCTGGCCTCAATAATCCTCAGCCACACAGCTTTATTTATTTGTTTTTTATAAGTTTACTTGAGGTTACATACTTTCAAGACTTTATTTTTCTAATGGAATAAAAATAGAGCAAGCTGACTCAAAATCAGTTCCTTTCCGGACATGATGGTCTCATCGACAGACCAGATGAATTCACAGTTTAACGGCTGCCCAAGGACGAGAAACACGGGGCAACAGCGCGAAGTGGAGCCAGAGGGCTTCAGTTTGGGCTGTGATTCTCATCAAAGCGCTTGATTGACGGCCCAACACACTAATGAATAAATATTTTATCGTAGGAAATTTCGCAAGAGGCAGTGATAGAATTATCAAAGGAAACTGTCCCGGCTTTGCAGGGTCCTTTTGGCTCTGAAGTATACAACTTGGAATGTACATGGTGGCAGCCTCAGAAACATGGAAAGAGTGGGGCCGCCAAGAACTGAGTCCCATCAGAGTTCCCTGGTGGCTCAGTGGGTTCCGTCTAGCACTGTCACTGGCGTGGCGCAGTTGCTGCCACGGTGTGGCTCGGATCCCTGGCCCAGGAACTTCTTTGTGCCGTGGGTACAACCAGACAAACCAGCAAAAACAGTGCCCACATCTCAGTGGAGAAAAAGTTTGGGGAGCCTCTCCACAAGAATTGAAGAGGAGTTCCCACTGTGGCGTACCCAACAGTGGGAAACGAACCCAACTAGTGACCATGAGGTTTCGGGTTCGATCCCTGGCCTCACTCAGTGGGTTAAGGACCTGGTCTTGCCATGAGTTGTGGTACAGGTCACAGACGCGGCTCGGATCCCCCGTTGCCGTGGCTGTGGTGTAGGCCGGCAGCTGCAGCTCCGATTCGACCCCTAGCCTGGGAACCTCCATATGCCACGGGTGCGGCCCTAAAGAGCAAAAAAAAAAAGAAAGAAAAAAAAAATTGATTAACCAAAAGCCTTCCCATGGAATTTGTCTTGCCAGCAAATTTTTATAGGACGCCGTCTCCTTCCCCAGCTGCTAAGGGGTAATTTTTAGGGCCTGCCTCTCTCCCTCTCTCCCCCTCCCTCCCTCTCTCTCTCTCTTTCTCTCTCTGTGTATATATATATATATATATATGTATGTATATGTATGTATGTATACATACACCACTTTCAGAAGATCTCATTTCAGATCCTACCCTTGCCACTCACTAGTGACAGTGGCTTCAGAAACACGCCCTATTATGACTGCAAAAATGAGACTAAAAAGATTTCTTGCCCAGTTTCAGATTTAATTGACGTTTGGGGGAAGTTACCCTAAATGTATTAAAATGCCATCTCACAGACTTTACGGTAGAAGAATTTTCCTTTAAAGAGAAAGCATATGGAGTTTCCACTGTGGCTCAGGGGTAGTGAACCTGACTGTTATCCACGAGGACGCGGGTTCGATCCCTGGCCTCGCTCAGTGAGTTAAAGATCTGGCGTTGCGTGAGCTCTGGTGTAATTCACAGATGCAGCTCAGATCCCAGGCTGCAGTGGCTGTGGCGTAGGCTGGCAGCTGCAGCTCTGATTTGACCCCTAGCCCGGGAAACTCCATGTGCTGTGGGTGAAGCCCTGAAAAGACAAAAAAAAAAAAAAGAGGGAGAGAGAGAGAGAGTGAAAGCATAAAAAGAAATACATGTTATTTTTAAAAATTCTTAGATTTCCACTTCACTTTGTTTTAAACTTTAGACAAACAGGTGGATTTTTTTATTATCTTCTCTTAGAATATGTCCAGTTCTGGAATGTCTCCTTCTTCTAAAATTTACCCCCAAAATAGTAACCACCAAAAGCTAAGGCAGCTACCTTTGAAGCCAGGGTTTGGTGAGCCAGCCCCTCCCCCAACACTTCCCCTCCCGGGTCTTTCTGGCCCCAGCTGGTCACTCACTTGTGGTCCTTGGCTCATCTGAACTATAGCCATAGTTTTCTTTTCCACTTTTTGTCTCAACAGTTTCTTTGTGTGTCTTCACACCTGCAGATTTCCTAGAATGAGATCATTTTTAAAAGCCAAGCATGAATCAGCAATGGATGTCCAGATCACAGACTCCAGTCTCCAGACACTACTCAACTCTCAGAAACCAGTGACCAAAACAAGCAGGGCTGGCCAGCTAGACCCGCAGGCCAAATCCAGCCCACCCTCTGTTTTACAAAGAAAGTTTTATTGGAAACCATCCGCTTCCATATCATCCGTCCATGGCTGCTTTGCCATTGCAGCAGCAGAGTTGAAGAGTTGTTATAGGGAGTGTGTGGCCCACAAAATCAAAAATACTCACTATCTGGCCCTTGAGAGAAAAAGTACGCCAACCTCTGAAATAAAGCAAAAATGAGTGCAGCCTCCCAGGGGGAGGAAGTTTGGCAATGGCTATCCAAAAATTTTAAATATTTGTGCTTGACCACTAAGAAATGATTACAGGGGGAATAAACTAAGCAAGGATATGCACAAAGATTTACTTGAAAGGACTTCATTCCTGAGCTACATATACTGGCCAAACTGCAAACAAGCCATATGCCCAGCCGCAGGGGACGACTGCGGGATATGTCGTACACCTGTAAGACGGGACTCCATGCCACCTGCAAAGCGGTTATTTGAGAACCCTCATAAGCTGCTGGGGGACGTGTAAACTGCTGCACCTCCTTTGAAAACCGAGTGATGGAGTCATCCCAGGCTGACCACATGCCTCGTGTATGACCCGACTGATAGGTGCTGCCCAGCAGAATACAGCACGGGGACGAGACCTGGTCTACACCGCGCCAAAGTCGCATACCAGACCGTTTAGCAATACTCACCATGGCCCCCAATGCCCTTTTTAAAAAAATGTTAGTGGAGTAGAGTTGAATTGCAATGTTGTGCTGGTTTCAAGTGTACAACAAAATGAATCATTTATATATGTGTGTGTGTGTGTGTGTGTGTACATACACGTAGATATGTGTGTATATATATATATATATATACATATAGGTGTGTGTGTGTATATATATGTGTGTGTGTATATATATGTATTTATATATATATATATCTCCATTCCTTTTCGTTCTTCTCCCATTGAGGTTACTATAGAGTACTGAATAATGAGGACTTTCTGTTATCACCAAACACCCTTTTAGAGTGAAACGGAAAACAAATTGCACATACACCCCATAAGTGCTATTGTAAAATACTAAACCCCTGCACCTGCGTTCATATGATCACCTCACAGCGTGATGCTAAGAAAGGCAGCCCCCTGACATGACTCCAATTATATCCAGCTTATCTGGGCATGTGGGAACAGAGGTCAGGAGATATGGCCTTTGAGGAGGGGGCCGGAGGTGCTTTGGTGGGGGCCCAACCAGGGCGCTCTAGTCCTGTGTCAGTCATCCGGGCCCAGGTGGAGATGCTTTCTGGAAACTAATCAAGTTGGCCCTTTATGATTTGTGTACTTTTCTGTACTTATCGCTTGATACAAAATGTTACAAAGCAAATGAAACAACAACATGGTAGGCCAGCATTTGTCAGCAGAAACAATCTTCAGGAGAGTGCCAGGTGATGAGAGTTAAGACATAAAAGGACATTGATTACGATCCAAATGGCACGATACGCGTGGGTGCGTCTACATGAACACACACGTGTGTACATACATACAGGCTCGGATAACAAGAATCGCTTCTGGGCAATAGAACTAGGGGTGATTTTCAAGCCATTTCTTGTACCTATCTTTATTTAAACTTCCTATCTAAAATAAACATGAACTGATTTTCCGGGAATAAAGCGTATATGTTCTTTTAGAGCAGAAGTCCGTGAGCAGCTGGTGCCAGCGCTGCTGACACTGTGGCAGGGGAAGCCGACAAAATACGGGGGCCCGGCGCAGGTGGCTCTCAGGGCGAGACCTGCACTCAGGCCCGGAGCAAGACCAGCTGGTTCACGATGAGACCCTCCCATTCTCTAGACAAGAGCCCCGGGCACGTGATTTTACTCTGTTTCCTCATCTACAAAAAGGAAATACAGCCTCATAAAAATCATTGTGAGATTGAGGGAAGAAAACGTCCATCACGCGTAGATCAATGCCTGGCACGCACGTTAGGCCCGCAGCACATGCCAGCTCCTACTGTCACCACCTTTGTCGTGGCTATTGCTATTATTATTGTCCTCTGCCCCTTGCCCTGAAGAGCTGTTGATCACTATACTAAGTTTCGAAATCACTTAAGATCCCAGAGAATAGAAATGACATTATACTGTCAATAACGGCAAGTGGAAGAATTCAGACTGCCACCCCGCTGGTGACAGCAGTCGAGAGAAATTCTGGTATAACCACCAAGGTCACTTTTCCTTCATCTCCTCTTGCCCTTAAGCAGGCCCCAAAGGTATATTTTCAGATTGCTGCTTTGCACGTGAAAAAATGCTCAGCATCACTAATTATCAGAGAAATGGCAATCAAAACTACAATGAGGTACCACCTCACCAGGCTGAATGGCCATCATCAAAAACTCTACAAATAATAAGTGTTGGAGAGGGTGTGGAGAAAAGGGGACCCTCCTGCACCGTTGGGGGGAAGGTCAATGGGTGTAACTACTATGGACAACAGTATGGAGTTTCCTTAAAAAGTTAATTATAGAACAACTATATGATCTAGCAATTCCACTCCTGGGCATCTACCCAGAAAAAAACATGATTCTAAAAGATACACGCAACCCCAATGTTCACTGCAGGACTATTTACAATAGCCAAGACATGGAAGCAACCTAAATGCCCATCAACAGACGAACGGATAAAGAGGATGTGGTACACATATACAATGGAATATTACTCTGCCTTCAAAAAGAATGAAATAATGCCTTTTGCAGCAACATGGATGGATCTAGAGAGTCTCATACTAAGTGAAGTAAGTCAGACAAAGACTAATAAAAAACGATACAGATTGCTACTTTGTGGTGTCCTCAGAGATGGGGAACCACATTATTCCCAGAAAACTACTGGAGTTGAGGGAAAATGGATAACATTTGTGATGATTACACACACCTTCTTTCATCACATGTAGCCAGAAGATATTTTAAATCACAGTGCTTCAAAAACTAAAATTATCTAATAAAATACTGGAAACTAGATGCGGTTGTTTTTGCTTTAGCACCCTCGACAAAACCACCACCATCTAAAAATCCCTCCCCCGAGTGCATTTATGACTATGTAAATAGTGCAGACATTTAAACTGGTTACTGTACATCCTTGACATAGTTGCCTTAAAAGTGCTTGTGGCTACTCCTGCACAGCTGTGAGAATGGCAGGAATTTTTCTGTCTCCCCCCTCCGCCGCCCTGCGCAGCCCCCCCCCCAGGCAGTAGCAGCAGTGAACACTTCTGATGTGTCAGCCTGGTCAGTTTCACTGCCTTAAGCCACCCAGCTGGTCTCACTGTCTCCGCTCTTCCCCACCCCCGAAAATTCCAGCAGGACTACTACTGCCCGGTTGTTCAACATCTTTGAAATAAATGGTCCTCGCATCCCTGGCCTTGGCTCAAGCAGGAGGGCCAACAGTGACGGTGCAGAGTGTCCTCTTGTGGAGAAAGTTGCAAATGCCAGACACCGAGCGAAAATCAGCTCCCCTTCCCTAAGTAAGCAAGTCAAACTTCTGCAGTAGGAACCCACCGATTTCATTCTACAGTTAATGTTGCCCTTTGAGTTTGTGATTGGCATACATGTTTTTCAGAGTCGTCCATTTTCAATAACTAATTTTGAGTAACCCGATCCTAAAATCCTACCACTGTGTGTGTGTATGTGTGTGTGTGTGTGTGTGTGTGTGTGTGTCGGTTGGTGGGTTTTCATTTGTGTTCTTATTTTCAGAAAATGGACATGATCTCAAACTCACCTTATTTGACTTTGATAACTAGACTCTGCAAAAAAAAAAAGGGAACAAAATCACATTAGCAAAATCTTGGTAGTTACTCTGAAAATAAAATCACACCAATTTTTATAAGCCCCCTGATTTTAAATACTCATATTACCGCGTACTTGTGACCCAGTAGGTATTAAATTTCCTCACAGTGAACTATCAAATGGCTTCCAAGCATAAGGAAAGCAGAATTCACTATTCACGATCACAAATAGGAGTGTTCACAATACTTGAGTGCCCGAAAAATGGTAGGGGGCCCATTAAGTACACAGTGAACACTGCATCTGATTCTCGAGGTCATAAAGACCCCATTTGTCCACCATGAAGAGATGCTCTGCTCCCAGTCCTTGCTGTCAATCATTATTCAGTGCTTACCTTGTCCAAGCATCATGTAAGCACCATGCAAGGTATAGCTTCATTTAATGGTCAACAACAACCCAAGAGGCAAATATTAGCATTAGAATATTTCTAACAACCTACACATTATTAAACAAGTACAACCATATCCTTAACAGATGAAGGATTATGTGGCTTAAGCAGTATTTCTCTTTCGTCCTAAATATATTTTCAGTCCATATGTACCAATGGTATCCGTTCATACAGTTGTGCACACGGCCCAAAAGCTGTCATTAAATTCTAATACCTTTAATCAGTGGATTCTTGGACCAGAGCGAATTTAGCCTTTGAACACGGGAAGTAACAGAGCCCCCTCTGCAATCTTCGACTGTCTGTCGCTAAAGCCAGTGTGCTTGCTTTATGTCTCTGCCTTCCTGCCTGGGCCTCCCTATGCATCGTATTTTACTGAGAGCCCCACAAAATATTCATTTTCCTTATTTTTAGATGATATTCTCACCTATTTTCACTTCTAATAACACCTCCTGATTCACGCTCCCCATTGAAACTCAGGTGCAATCTTACTTGAACTGAAGGAGAGAGACTGGCTGGCCTCCCCCTGGCAATAGAGGCGTCAGCGCTCCCGTAGGGGCCAGGCTGCAGGAGAGGGGCCCCCGCTCGCCCTCTGAAAGCTGCCATCCCAAGGCCTCCAGGCCAAGCCAAGTGGGGTCCCCAGCCGTCCTCAGTCCCCAGCAAACCAGTCAGAGCAAGGAGAATTCTCCAGGCACCAACAAAGCCGAGCACCCCAGAAAGTACTTTTTAAAACCCTGATGTTTAATATTTGTAAGCACGGAAATAATTATCACGGGGAAATCCAGGACTTCACTGGATCCGTTACATGTGTGTCAAGGTGAAGGGTAGTGTCCATGGTGCACCAACTTCTCAAAGTTAAATAAAGGATAAAATCTAGGACGGATCACACAAGCTCTATCCATTCATTTAATTCTCATAACCCATCTAGAGCATAGTACTTTTCCCCATTTTGGAAACAACGAAGCTAAGAATCAGAGACACTCCCCCCCAGTGCATGTCCTGTGTGGGCCAGCAGCCATCATACACCTTCTTACTAGGCTGGCGTGGGTCAGACAAAAGACTAAGAGAAGCAGAAATCCAAAGAGCAGAATGCTCTCCATGACACTCTCATAGCTACCATCGAAAATAATCCGAAGGCACTGAACCATCCTAGTCATTTCTGAGTTAAAATGTAAGTTATCCAGTAGTTTTCGCTAAAATCCAGTGTTTTGTTTTCTTGTCTTTGGTTTTCAAGGAAGGCACCTGTGACATACAGGGTAACTCCCAGGTAAAAACAAATTTCCATCAAATCTCGGTCAACAGGTGTTGACTACTTTTCCTTTCTGTTTTTTCAGAGAATGAGGGTATGTCGCAGAGTAAATTCCCCAAGGACAGACCAAATCCATGCAGGAGCTCAGACTAGACCGTTAGCCACCTTAAGGCTGGGCCACGCACTTCCCATGAAATATCTCTCGAAGAGAGCCCTTCCGAGAGAAAGAGTTTGATAACACAGTGCCTGGCAGACACGCCAAAAGTCCTCATCGAATGGCAGTTAGTGTTAGTAAAATTAAAAGCGTAATTATCTATCCTCAGCCCAGCACAGTGGGTTAAGAATCCGGCATTGCACAGCTGTGGTGTAGGTCACAGCCAAGGCTTGGATTCGATCCCTGGCCGGGGAACTCCCATAGGCCACAGGTGCGGCCAAAAATTAAAAAAAAAAAATCTCAAAAGTGCAATTAAACTGACAGGTAGCCAAACATCGAAACCCTGACTTGAAGAAAAATTTAACTATAGAAGATATTCAAGTAGGAATTAGGTGAAGCTTTTAGGAGAGAAAAGACAAGGATAGACACACACACTCAACACTCGGAAAGTCCCGAGCTGTCCTTGTGACAAAGCCTGTGGTTGCTGACATCACAAACTAACTAATTCCAGAATAAGCCCACCCTGATGGTGAGCCTACCCCCCGCTGAAGGCCACTGCCTTCATGAATCTTGAAATATCTCAGAAGCCCTCATTCAGAAGACGTGTAATTATTTCTAGTAATTTTATTTGTACTGTTTTTGTCAACAGAAGGCTATATTTTGCTTTCTCCCACTAAATCAATATTCCCCTGCAGAAGAAGAGTCAGAATTCCACGAAATAGAAAATAATCTTTTGGGAGTTCCCATTGTGGTTCAGCAGTAGCAAACCCGGCCAACATCCATGAGGATGCAGGTTCAATCCCTGGCCGGATCCGGCACTGCCGTGAGCTGTGGTGTAGGTCACAGGCGCAGCTCGGCTCCTGTGTTGCTGCGGCTGTGGCGTAGGAAGGCAGCTGCAGCTCCAATTCGACCTCTAGCCTGGGAACTTCCATACACCGCATGTGCAGCCCTAAAAAAAATAGAAATAAAAAATAATAATCTTTTGATATGTTCAG
This sequence comes from Catagonus wagneri, assembly GCA_004024745.2. Classification (NCBI taxonomy): domain Eukaryota; kingdom Metazoa; phylum Chordata; class Mammalia; order Artiodactyla; family Tayassuidae; genus Catagonus; species Catagonus wagneri. Next base: position 8,698,963 of record PVHT020000170.1, on the reverse strand, counting down.
GTAGATGAGTATTATTGTAGAAAAAAAAAAAAAGCAACACCTGAAGGACAGACTGCAATAGCCTGATAGCCTTGCAAATAAGCACAAAACTCAGTGTCTTTGGTGAGAAAGGCACCACCCCTTCACAGTGTGAAGATCTGTCTTCCTAGAGGGGTCGCCTCAGCCCCCAGAGGATCTCCTTCCTCCCTATGAATTTCATGCATTTCTTTTCAAGGACTCTAAGTGCTAGCATATCTTTCGCAAGAGTTGCTGAGCTAATGAACTATAAGGCTTGTACCACAAATTCAAACATACATACAAATCTATACGAACAACAACAAAAAAATTACCTTCTTTCTCTCTCCTGGAGTCACAACAGCAGCAGAATATTATAATCAGAACAATTATCAGGATGAAAAGCAATGACAGTGAGACTGCAAGTAGAACTATGGCCCAGGTAGGCAATGACGTACCTGGTTTATCAATACTGCCTATAAGGTCAAAAGGAGAAAAAAACATATTTTAGTGATGCTTGCCACTGTCAAGGGTGTATAACCACTGACTCTGCCACCCTACAAATTAGATTATGTTTTCCAACTATGTTGTAACTATTTGATCTGCTATGACCAGGGGTCAAAGGTCAGGTTCCTTTCAATGGGCTTAAAAATACTCAGTGGTCTATAATACCTTCCATTACGGGGTTTGCTACTGCCAATAAATACCTGCTTAGTAACCCAGTCCAGGCTGTCTTTGATTCACACCTCAATATTCCTGAGAGGTAGATAAGGCCGGGCTGGGCCATGACTCCTTGATTTCCACGTTCCGGCAACCTCTACTTACACAAGAAATGCATATTGACTGAGTATATGCCCAGGAGAGGGACTGCTGGATCAAAACTATAATTTGAAAAGATACATGCACCCCAATATTCACTGCAGCACTCTAAGATATGGAAACAACTTAAATGTCCATCAACAGAGGAACAGATAAAGATGTGGTACGTATATACAAGGGAATATTACTCAGCCATAAAAAAGAACAAAATAATGCCATTTGCAGCAACATGGATGGCCCTAGAGATTATCATACTAAGTGAAGTACGTTGAAAAGAGAAAGATAAATACCACATAATGTCACCTATATGTGGAATCTAAAATATGACACAAACGAACTTATCAATGAAACAGAAACAGACTCATAGACATAAACAGACTTGTGGTTGCCAAGGCGGAGGGAGGGATTGGGAGTCTGGGATTAGCAGATGCGAACTGTTATACAGAGGATGGATAAACAAGGTCCCTCCTGTAGCGCACAGGGAACTCTACTCAATATCCTGTGATAAATCATAATGGAAAAGAATATGAAAAAGAATTTATGTATATAACCGAGTCACTTCGCTGTGTAGCAGAGACTAACACAACATTGTAAGTCACTGTCCTTCAATAAAACAAATTTTTCACAAAAGGAAAAGCATACTGAGAAGCTACTTCCAGACAAGGCTGGAAGGATGGCCTTGCTCTCATTTCCATAGCCCCACCCATTAAGAGTCCAAAGCCCAGAGGAAATCAGGACGAAGGGTCACTCCTGGAAGGAATTTAGTGCAAGGCTGCACCCCACCTGCAATTCACGTCTCCCCTAGATATTGCCTTGCCTGGCTCTCCAAGACCCACCTTCCTTAGTATTCACTTTGCCCTCTTATTTTATCCCGTAGTCATGGAGATGCGAGAGGGGATGGATCTAGGGGGCAGGCAGGGCAAGCGGGAAAAAAAAAAGCGAGGTGAGGTATCACTTGCTGCCTATTTTGATCCAATCTGTGCAGAGATTAACAGACAAGTAATTGACACCAGCACCCGCTGAGTTTTTCAAGTCATGCCTTGTCATCAACTCATTTTTAGGAATGGAAACAAATGAGATACTTTTGAAATTGCTGTAATCTTTTTTTTTTTTTTTTTGGTTTTTAGGGCCACACCTGTGGCATATGGAGGTTCTGAGGCTAGGAGTCGAGTCAGAACTATAGCTGCTGGCCTAAACCACAGCCACAGTAATGTGGGATCCGAACTGCTTCTGTGACCTACACCACAGTTCATGGCAATGCCAGATCCCTGACCCACTGAGTGAGGCCAGGGATGGAACCAGCAACCTCATGGACACTAGTCGGATTCATTTCTACTGCACCACAATGGGAACTCCTGCTGTGATCTTATTTACATTGACTTATTCGGTAGTACTTTAACAATACAAAGGTTTTTTTTCTGCCCCAGAAAGTAACTACAATGATGATGTGTTTTCCAATGTGTTGATGGCAAAGACATTTTTCTTAAAAAGAGTTTGGATGGGAGTTCTCATCGTGGCTCAGTCGTTATCGAATCCGACTAGGAACCCTGAGGTTTCGGGTTCGATCCCTGGCATCGCTCAGTGGGTTAAGGATCCGGCATTGCCGCGAGCTGTGGTGTAGGTTGCAGACGCGGCTCAGATCCCGGGTTGCTGTGGCGTCAGGAGGCGGCTACAGCTCCGATTAAACCCCTAGCCTGGGAAACTCCATATGCCGCGGGTGCAGCCCTGAAAAGACAAATAGACCAAAAAAAAAAAAAAGTTTGGAATGTATATTACTTTGAATGCGGTTCTGAAAAAGTGATTGTGCAAAAGGCATTTACTAATGAAGCTAACTAGAAGGAGTAAGAAAATTTGTGATTATCGTTTTAGTGATTATCACGTGAATTTCTGGACCAAATAAAAATGTGCCGTCAAAAATAAAGAGGGTGAGAAGCTGGGGAGAGAAGGAAAGAGAAGAAAAGCCATTTTGATTTTTTACAGCCATGTCTTAGCCAGAACTTTCCACTACATGTCGTATGATTGTCTAAATTCAAATTTAATTTAATTTAAATTATATGCAATTAAATACTCAGCCCCAGTCACACTGGCTACATTTCAAGGGTGCAGGTACCGCCGATGTAGAACCCTGCTTCATCCGGGACAGTCCTGTGGGACAGCGCCGCCTAGCCACGGGCTGAGGGAACTGCACTGATGTTCCAAGAGCACTTACCGGGCAGCAGAAACAGCCTGAAGTCAAACCTTGCTTACACTGGGTAGCATCTCGGTGTAATGTGTGCTATGTTCTTAGCCTCTAGTCAGAAAAATATTAAAGCAACAGACTTCCTAGGAAGGAAGATAGGGTTTGCTTTTACATCGGTGGCCTTCCAGCACTTTGGAACCAGAGGCTGCAGCTGAGAAAATCTCTTGAATGTTCTTACTTCGAGTTTTCCTTGAAGTCATGTTTTTCTATCCCTGTGTCAAATGCTCAGAATAGGTTGTAGGAATGGCTAGAGACATCCCCAGTGCTCTGTGTCAACATCGGGTGCAAGGATCCCACTACAGAACAACCCACAGACTTACCGCTAAGCAAGTGCTAAAATTCAGAGAGTGTTGTGTTTTGAAGAACGATATCATATAAAAAGATATTTGCTGCAAGTTCCCTTGTGGCACAGCAGGTTCAGGATCCAGGGTTGCCAAAGCTGTGGCGTGGGTTTCAACCGTGGTGCAGCTTCCATCCCCAGCCCAGGAACTCCCACATTGCTGCAGGTGCAGAAAAAAAAAAAGAAAGATATTTGCCCTTTGCCCTTTGTGCAAAGCTTCTCTGCCTTACCTACAAAGGTTTTTTTTGTATCTCTTTTTAACATCATCGCACATTCAACACTGCCTTGAAGGTCCATGAAATTGGCCGCTGTCACTTCCATTTTTCTTACACTTCTGCTCCTGTCTAAACTAGACTTAGTCCCTGCAAGGGCTGTGTCTTATTTTCCTTATGCTCCAAGTACCTGCACATACTGGCCACTTTGAACAAATGAATAGATACATGGATGGCTGGATGGATGGATGGATGGATGGACAGACAGACAGATAAAAGACTCTGAGTTTCCTTCTAACTCTACATGGAGAAATCTGTACACCAGGCAGTCAGCTGCAGCTGAGCCAGGCCAGGACACGCCTCTGTCCCCATATTAAGATGCTCAGAGAAGAATTACAGGACTTTAGAAAAACCAAAACTAGTGCCATCTATCTCCCCATCAACCACCATTTTCTGAGGTGAGCTGGGATAGATAAAGATAAGAAACTCCAATAAGGTACCACCTCACACGGCTCAGAATGGCCATCATCAAAAAGTCTACAAATAACAAATGCTGGAGACGGTGTGGAGAAAAGGAAATCCTCCTAAACTGCTGGTGGGAATGTAAATTGATGCAGCCACTATGGGAACAATATGGAGGTTCCTTAAAAACTAATTATAGAACTATCACATGGTCCAGCAATCCCACTCAAGGGCATATATCTGGGGGAAAAAAACTATAATTTGAAAGGTACATGCACCTCTATGTTCATAGCAGCGCTCTTCGCAACAGCCAAGACATGGAAGCAACCTAACTGTTCATTGATAGATGAATGGATAAGGATGTGGTACGTATGCACAGTGGAATATTACTCAGCCATAAAAAAGAATGAAACAATTCCATCTGCAGCAACATGGATGGAACTAGACAGCTGAAGTAAGTCAGAAAGAGAAAGACAAATATATGATATCACTTCTACATGTAATCTTAAAAAATAACACAAATGAATTTATTTACAAAACAGAAACAGACTCATAGACATAAAGACAAACTTACAGTTACCAAATGGAAAAGGTGGGGGAGTGGGGATAGGGAGAGATAAATTAGGAGTTTGGGATTAACGCATACAAACTACTGCATATAAAATAGATAAACAACAAGGACCTACTGTATAGCACAGGGAACTATACTCAATATCTTTTAATAACCTATATTGGAAAAGAATCTGATAAAGAATACACACAGACATACACACACACACACACACACACACACGTATATGTAACCGAATCACCTTGCTGTACACCTGAAACTAACACAATGTTATGTATGAATCAACTATACTTCAATAAAAACTTTAAAAACAAAAAGTGTTCCGGGAGTTCCCAGCATGGCACAGTGGAAACAAATCCAACTAGGAACCATGAGTTTGTGGGTTTGATCCCTGGCCTCACTCAGTGGGTTAAGGATCGGCATTGCAGTGAGCTGTGGTGTAGGTCACAGATGCAACTCGAATCTGGCGTTGCTGTGGCTGAGGCGTAGGCTGGCAGCTGTAGCTCCGATTCGACCCCTAGCCTGGGAACTTCCATATGCTGCCAGTGTGTCCCTAAAAAAGAAAAAAAAAAGAAGAAAAAGAGTTCCCCTCCCCACAAAAAGTGAAGGAGGAAGGAACAGGATGCCAGCATTCCCATGTCACCATCGCCAGCCCCATAAATGGACCTTTAAAACCAGCGATCCCGTCTCGTCCAGAGAGCAATAAAGCTTCCCCTTGCTGCAGAGCGCAGGACCCCAGTCATCACCCGGAAAGCTCGCTGTGCACAGGGATTCCCGGTCAGGGACCTGGAATGGCCTCCAGGTGATTCTGCTCCCGGTGGTTGGTGACCCACTTTGAGATCCCTGTGTGCAGCGAGCACGTAAACACTGCCCAAGCGACCTGCCACACTGCAGGGCGTCCCCATACCCTCCCTCCCACAGACACGAGGGTCAAAGTGTTACGCCGAGAATTACGCTGAGGATATCCACTCTCTGGGCTTTGAAATCAGACCACTCTGTGGAAGCTTCACGACTGACAAAGAGCTTTGGGCTTCGTGTCAGTGGAACTAGTCGGATCTCACGGCCACCGTGCACCTGTGCCCCCTTTGGCTTCTGGCTGAGGCCCCGGCAACAATTCTTGCCCCACCAGGCTGCTCAGAGACTCGAGAGATGTGGGTCAAAGCGCCCAGCCCAGTGCCCAGCCTTGAGAGGTCCAGCATACGTGTTTGAGATTGCCATGGTCATTTTAAATTTGGTCTGATGAACTCTTTTACAAACTCAAGTTTGCAAATAATAGATGCTTTCATAATAAGGGAGCCAGCAAGGGTTATTAAACATTAAGGTCTGACTCAAGATTCAAGGGATAAGCTTGAAATTCTTTTTTTTTCTCTCTTTTCTAGGGTCGCACTTGCGGCATATGGAGGTTCCCAGGCTAGGGGTCTAATCAGAGCTGTAGCAGCCGGCCTACACCACAGCCACAGCAACGTAGGATCTGAGCCATGTCTGCAACCTACACCACAGCTCACGGCAACACCAGATCCTTAACCCACTGAGTGAGGCCAAGGATCAAAACCACAACCTCATGATTCCTAGTCAGATTCGTTAACCACTGAGCCATGAAGGGAACTCCCAGGCTTGAAATTTTTAACTGAGAAAAGTCAACACAGTGCTGACTGACTCAAACCCTCTCTCCCAGGGGTGCTTCCTTCCGCCACAGCCACAGCCACGCCATAGTCGAGCCACCTCTGGAGCTACACCCCAGCTCATGGCAACGGCAGATCCTTAAGCCACTGAGTGAGGCCAGGGCTCAAACCCACAACCTCATGGATACTAGCTGGGTTCTTAACCCACTGAGCCACAACAGCAACTCGCACTGATTTTTTTTGCTTCCTATCTGCTGGGGTTCGAATCGCCCGTGGAGTGTCACACATAAGACTTACGCCCTCTCTCTACTCCAGTGGAGCCCCAAGTGTGGCTTGTGCTCCAAAAAGGGATGTGATTTGGGATTGGAGCTACGCTGGACAATCGTTCTTCTTTTCAAAGTAACTTTTGTCATCTAGGACTCTCCTGCCTACCGCATGCAAAGGTACCATGGGTATTTTTGTTTAGTGTGTGTTAGAAACAGCGAGAGAGGGAAGGAGGCAGAGGAGGGAGCAATGAGATCCAAAGCAGGTTTATCTGCCAACAGTGGCTGGGAGCACGGAGCTGAGAGAACTCGGGCTCCCCGAAGCTTAGGGAGCTGGGCTAAAAATAGAAACTACCTCTTTTCCTGTATAACTAGCTGCTCCCTAAGCTTCGGGGAGCCTGAGTTCTCACTGCTCAGTGCTCCCAGCTGCTCTGTTGGTCGATAAATCTGCCTGGGATCTCACTGCTCCCTCCTCTGCCTCCTCCTTCCCTCGCCGTTTCCAACAGTATGAGGCTAATTTTTATTTTATTTTATTTTATTTATTTTATTTCATTTCTTTTTCTCCCTGTGGTATATGGAGTTCCCGGGCCAGGGATCATCTCTGAGCCTCAGCTGCAACCTACGCTGCAGCTGCAGCAACACTGCATCCTTAACTCACTGTGTCCCTGTGCCAGGTGGGGGATGGAACCTGGGTCCCAGCACTCCAGAGACACCATGGATCTTGTTGCACCACAGCGGGAACTCTGAGGCTCATTTTTTTTTTGTTCGTTTGTTTGCTTTTTAGGGCCAAACCCATAGCATATGGAAGTTCCCAGGCTAGGGATCGAATCGGAGCTATAGCTGCCAGCCTACGCCACAGCCACTGCAATGCAGGATCTGAGCCACATCTGCAACCTATACCACAGCTCACGGCAATGCCGGATCCTTAACCCACTGAACAAGGCCAGGGATCGAACCCGCATCCTCATGGATATTAGTGGGGTTTGTTACCACTGAGCCACAATGGGAACTCCCCAAGGCCAATTTTTAAATGAACACCTTTACAGTGGGTGAAAAGAAAACTAAGCAGTCAAAAGAAAAGTAAACGATAGTCCTATACTGATAAAGCAAAAACTGTGACAGTGGCGAGAACACAGACTCTTGGGATGGTCTCACGGGAACCCAGCCTCTGCATCACAAAGATGAGACTCAAGACAAGGAGACTCAGAGCACGGGGACAAGTGCCCTCGGAGCCGGGAAGGTCCTGGGGCCCCGACTCCTGTCTTGCCATCAGAATAGACGCTGGGTCTCCTGGCTGGAAGAATCCTTTTGGGGAAGCGACATTCTGGGTCTCAGAGGAAGCAGGGGTCCAGGCAGACAGCGGTCGCCGCCTTGCACCTTAGGGCGTGATGACCCGAGGAGAAAGCAGCTTGCTGGCCAGGATGGGCACCCGGTACCCAAGAGCCCGCACAGCGCCTCAGGGCGGTCTGCTCCAAGTTCAACCCCGTTCGCCCTCCCCCCATACGCATTCACACAGCCTTGTGCCCGTTGGGGCTGCGGGACAGAATTTACCATGTGACTTTAATCTCAGCTCCGAGACTGGCCTTTTCCCATCTGTCAAGAACAGCAAAATAGTATTTCCCAGGTGCTCCCACAGGAAAGCTCAGAGCTTTAAAAGGGCACAGGGAATTTCTCCAAACCATTGGGATGACGACAAAATGTCACAGCAGCACGTGCTGAGCACGCTCCTGGGCTTACCGGGAGGGGACACAGGTGGTCCTGGGATCCGTAATAAATGGGAACTGGCACTCACGCTCCTGTCCTGTGGGCTTAAGGGCTTTAGGTGTTTAAGCTCGCTTACTTCTCCCACCAACCACCCTATGAGGTAGGTATTATTCTCATCTCAGTTTCACAGATGAGAAAACGGAGGCACAGAGAGGTTAAGTGACTCGCCTAAAGTCACACAGCGAGTAGGCAAGCAAGCTGGGTTTGAGGCCAGGCTGTCTGGTCTCCAAGACTGTGTGGATAGTGGCACCTGATGAGGCTGAGGCTGGGTCAGGAGGCAGGGCCTTTGGGATTTTTCCATTTTGGTAGCCCCTAATCCTGACTGCTCAGTAGAACAATTTGGGAGCTCTATTTTTTTTTTTTCTTTGCTTTTTAGGGCCACACCTGCAGCATATGGAAGTTCCCAGGCTTGGGGTCCAATTAGAGCCACAGCTGCCGGCCTACAGCATAGCCACAACAATGCCAGATCCAAGCCATGTCTGCGACCTACACCACAGCTCATGGCAACGCCAGATCCTTAACCCACGGGGTGAGGCCAGGGATCGAATCTGCATCCTCACAGACACTATATCAGTTTCTTAACCCACTGAGTCACAACAGGAACTCCAGGAGCTTTTTTCAACAAGACGATTTCTAGGCTCTACAGAGACCTAGTAAATCAGAACCTCTGCGGTGGGGCCTGACCATCAGCATATGTGTTCAAGTTCCCTTGACAGGCAGCCAGCAGAGGGAACGTCTGCCCTTTCTCCTCGCCCCATTTTACAGGCAAGAAAACTGAGCCCTGAAGGTCAGTGACTTGTCCCACGCCACGCAGCTAGTGCCAGTTACCTCCAGGACGGTCAGGCCAGCCACTCTTGTCTGCCCTTGAAACTACCCTCTCACTTAACTCACATCGTACCAGGAATCATGGCATTCTCCAAGGTGCTCCTGTGTCCTAAAAATATGGCTTCACTGGTAGCATTTCCTCAACACGGTAACAGCCTACACACTTGTAAGTATGTGGGGAAAATGATCCAGATGGTCAGACAGCACTTTTGAGGGAGCTTAGCTCAAGGCAGGCACCAGGGGGCTTTCACCTTCTGGTGGTACGTACGTCTGCAGTGCTGAAAGTCTTTATTACCTCTGTAGTGGAGAAAATCGAATTTTTTAAAAGCATGAGCATGAGCCCTTTTACTACACTTGTCTTTAAAGAATCAGAAAGTACTTCATTGAGCCTTTTGGTCTGAATCCGTCAGGCTTCCCTAAGCAGCCAGTGTCGCTCCTCTTTCAAAGACTCGGAAGGATTCATCCAGAAATGAGCACAAATTCCTCCCACTTTTAGGAACCCAGGGGGCAGAACTGATGTTCTCGTCTGGTTCCTGAAGAAGCTGGAACGGGAACAGCCTCATGCACCCTCAGCTCTTCGTAAACATGGCTTTGCTTCTAGAAACAGGCTCTCCACCAGCTCCATCAGCCAAGGAGGTAATGAGGTCTTCAGCTACTAAAACATGCATAAAACACACTACACGCTGCCAGGTGCCAGCTGCTCCAGATCCTGATACATAAGGTAGAAACGAATCACCCTTCCCCAAACGAGTCCAGCCGAGTCAGACTCATCACAGCACCCCCACCATGCTCTCCCAGGAGGCTGGCAGGACTTCAGCCAAGAATTCAGCTGAATTAAATCTGATCAAGAAACAGAACACGCCCTGCCCTTCCCCCTACAAAGAAAAACTTGGCAGGCAAGCTAATCTCTAAATCCATTTCTTCGGGGGCGTCACCATCAGACCAGAGCTCTTAGCCGCACAATTACCTTGTTAGGATGTATGGTTTAAACAATTTCATTCCATTTGGAGCTAATGGACTTTTCCTTTTTTTTTTTTTTAATCTTCCCTTGCAAAGCCTGGACCAGACTTTGTCATACTTAAATTGCTCAAAGGCAAGCAGGGTTGGCTCCTTGGAGAAACGGCTGATTTCAGGTTGGACCAGGGGAAAAGTAAAGAAAGTTCGGGATCTCTTAGTGAGCTAAGTCTTCAAAAACGTCAGAAGGACAGCAGTGCCAACTGGGAGGGACTCCCCACTGGCCAGACCTGGAGCGATCCGAGCATCAGAAAGAAAAGTGACAGGGAAAAGTGTAATGTGTTGGGTAAAAAGGAATCCAGACTAAAACTGTAGAAAAGAAAATGAAAAAAGAGAAGGGGAAAAGAAAGAAGGAAGAGAATGAGGGAAGGAAGGAAGAAAGAAAAGAAAAGGAAAGACCTGTCCTTTTTTTATAGAAGAATGTCAACTAATAGAAATAGGAAAATGATGGGACCGAAAATCGCTCTTTACAACCATCGTAGAAATAAGTGGGTCTGACGACAACCCCCAGAAGCTAGGAGAGGGGCCTGGAACATGTCCTTCCTTCCCCCTGTCCTCAGAAGGAACCAGCCCCGCCCACACCTTGACCTTGGTCTCCCAGGCTCCAGAGCTGTGAGAGGGACCATGTCTATTGGTCCCGCCCCCAGTGGGAGGTCCTTTGTTACTGCGGCCGCACTACAGGCTGACGCCTTGCAGTGGCTGCTGGCACAGAGGGCAGAGTGCACGGATGAGCAGATTCCAGAGACACACTGGCAAGGCCACCTCCGCTATCTGCTATGGATGTGGGCACGTTCCCAACAACACGTCCCTGTCACCTGTCTTTACAACAGGAATAATAACAGCATCCACTCATAGGAATGTCGTGCGGGTTAATTTGGTTAATATTTGAGAACCGCTTAAAATAGTCTTTACACATTAAGAGCTATGTAGTGCTTTTTTAAAAATGATTGTTGATATTATCGTTATTATTCTTGCTATGGCTGTAGCTTTGTCCCAAACTTTGGAGGATCTTAAGTAAAGGTGTTTGCATAATGGGAAGAGTTTCGGACCCAGGGAACAGCTCCTCCTGGCTTCGGGACTCCTCTGCCATCAGCGTATGACCTGGAACAGAGCTTAGTACTTCTCCGGGCCCCCCTTCCTTTCCTCTTTTGTAAAATGAAGGCATTAAAGTCAACCTCCCCCTCCCCGCTCCCCCTCCCCTGCCGTCCAGGTCTCTGGCCCATGTGACCTCCGAGCTCAAGCAGGCACAGAAGGCCCAGTGAAGGTGTGCGTGTGCTCAGGGTTCGAGTGTGCCATGGATCCTACAGCAGATTCTCTTTGGGATCTCAACGTTAAACGTATGTCATTTGTTGAGTTAAAAAAAAAAAAGGGGGCAAATATATAGACCTGATACTTTTAAATATATTGTGAATTGCTGGGTAAAACCCATGAACCCTCCTAATTTCACTAAGACTGGGAGGACTCCTTGAGAATATGCACACACACTCCTCAGATTAGAAGCGCTCGTTTCCTACTGGCCCTGGGGATGGGATCAGACAGGAACAACGTGTGAAAGCTTGAGAAAACACTGAGTTCAAATACTTCTATCTGAACTTGATGCTATTTTATAAGTAAATGTCAAGATCCTTAATGGTTTCCACAGGTAAGCAGAAAAGAGGGAAGCGGAGTTCCCTGGTGGCCAAGCAGGTTAAGGATCTGGCATTGTCACCGCTGCGGCTTGGGTCACTGCTGTGGCATGGGTTCAATCCCTGGCCCAGGAACTTCCACATGCCCTGGTCTTGGCAAAAGGAAGAAAGGACGGAAAGAGAGAGAGAGAAAGAAAGAAAGACAGACGGACGAAAGAAAGAAAGAAATTGAGAGAAAGTGAAAGGGAAAGAAAGAAAAAGAAGTGAGAAAGTGAGAGAATGAGAGAGAAAGGGAAAGAGAGAGAGAAAAAAAAGAAAAGAAAAAAGGAAACGTGCGAAGACGGAATTTCAGAATTGAAATGACAAGGTCATTCAGCTGACACAGGTCACCTGTCCCATCAGCATCCCTACCTGAAATCAAGGCCCACATGCAATTTTCCTGGGCACCGTTGATTAAGGAGCACAACACACAAACTGTAGAACACACAATAATAACTCATTTCGTATAAAGCGAAGAGCCTTCACTTACCCAAGGGAGCCCGAACCACCGTAAGATTTACAGTCACCGACTTGGGCACCGGCAGCCCCTCCATGTCAGCGACACAAGTCACAGAGCCATTGCCCAGGGGCGCGAGAGCCAGGACGCTCACGGCACTCTGAAGGTCCTCGGGCTCTGGAATGGAGTGATAGCTCCAGTGGGCCACCGGAACCCCGAGCTCCCAGGAAATATCCGGGAGGGGCGTCCAGCCCAGAGCGCGACAAGTCACATTACAAGGCTCATCCTCAAGGACTACCAGACTGCCTCCGGGAATGAGCAACGTCCCCACGACTAGAGAGGAAAAGAGAAATGTTCGGAAGGCATGATCACACATCAGATTTTTTTAAATTCTCCCTTCAGATCACACCGCATGAGCACGGTCCTCCCAAGCCCGGCTGGCTGTGTCTGTATCCAGAAACCTTAACTCAGGTTTTATCTGTGTTTTCTTCGTACCTATCGGGAGCACAGAAGCAGCTGAGGCTGCTCACCCCAAAAACAGATGGATTCCAGAGAAGAGGCATAAATAAAAATCAGGGAGTTCCCCTTGTGACTCAGCAGCTTAAGAACCCAACGGAGCGTCCGAGAGGATGCAGGCTCAATCCCTGGCCTCGCTTTGTGGGTTAAGGACCTGGCATTGCCGCAAGCTGCGGCACAGGTCACAAATTCGGCTCGGATCCAGTGTTGTCATGGCTGAGGCGTAGGCCAGCAGCCGCAGCTCCCATCCGACCCCAACCCGGGAACTTCTATACGCCGCAGGTGTGGCCAAAAAAGCAAAAAAAAAAAAAAAAAGAGAGAGAAAAAACAAGAAAAATAAAAAATCAGTGTCCAGGAGTTCCCTGGCAACTCAGCAGGTTACAGCATTGTCATCGCTGTAGCTTGGGTCATTGCTTCAAGGCAGGTTTGATCCCTGGCCTGGGAACTTCTGCATGCCATGGGCATGACCAAACCCCCCCCCCCAAAAAAAAATCAAGATCCAGGGGGATAGAAATACATGAGAAAGAGAGAGCAGATGTGCCCACATGCAGTGCTATGCAATTATGCCAGGGGAATTGCGACTCTGTCCTGGGCTCTCACGGGAGCCAAAGCAAAAAAGAAAACAAGCTTTACATTCTTTCTTTTTTTTTTTCAGGGCTGCACCTGCCCTAAATTCCCAGGCTAGGGGTCAAATCAAAGCTGCAGCTGCCAGCCTACAGCACAGCAACTTCAGATCCAAGCCACATCTGAGATTTACGCCACAGCTCACGGCAACACCGGATCCTTAACCCACTGAGCAAGGCCAGGGATCAAACCCAAGTCCTCATGGATACTAGTCAGATTCATATCCACTGCTCTATGACAGGAACTCCAAGCTTTATGTTGTTTTCATTGCAGGGAGCACAGGCCTCAGAGTTCACGGGAAGCAAGGCTCTCTTAGCCTTTGATCAGTCAGATTCATTTTACTTTTTTTTTAATCTTTTTATTCCTTTTTGTATTTATGTCTTTTTGTGATCAGCATATATTACTCTTTGGCCACAACCATGGCATGCACAAGTTCCTAGCCCAGGGATCAAACTGTCACCATAGCAGTGACCTAAGCCACTGCAGTGACACACCGGATACTGTGTGACCTGTATCGTCACACTGGAACTCCTGGTTTGATCTATGTTTGAGTCATGCTTTCTTTTTTTTGTGGTCTTTTTTTGTCTTTTCCAGGGCTGCACCTGCAGCATATGGAGGTTTCCAGGCTAGGGGGTCTAATTGGAGTTGTAGCTGCTGGCCTACACCACAGCCACAGCAATGCAGGATCCAAGCTGCGTCTGTGACCTACAGCACAGCTCACGGCAATGCTGGATCCTTAACCCACTGAGCAAGGCCAGGGATTGAACCCGCAACCTCATGGTTCCTAGTGGGATTTGTTAACCACTGAGCCACAACGGGGACTCCGAGTTACACATTTTTAAATATAATTTCCTATCATAGTGCCTCTGAATACTTTTCTAGGTACAAATTAAATAAAAATCTAATCAAATGTAATTAAAGAAATAACTACCTTAAATCATGTATCAAAATATATTAAAGTTTTTAGTAAGAACCCACTTGCGCACGCCAGTGCTTACCCTGTAAACACCCCACCTGTAAAGAACACCTGTAGGACGGACAGGTGCTAACCTGAGGACGGACCCTGGTAAAGACACAGCCTTAGCAAAATATACAGTCATTGAAACATTCAAACTGAAATACCCTAAAACTCCCTGCTACGTAATCGAGTGGAAAGAACGTTGGACTAAGAATCAAAAATATCTGTTCTTGACCCTGGCTTTCCCACAAAATTGCCATTACCTGGGGCAAGTCACTGAAATTTTCAGGCTCTCTGTTTTCTAACTCGATTAGTGGTTTTCAAACATTTTGGTCTCAGTGCCTTTTAAACTTTTAAAAGCCCCTGAGGACTCCAAAGACCTTTGGTTTATGTAGGTTCTATCAATACTTCCCAAATTGGAAATTGAATTAAATATTTATGTTTCCATACTTTACTACACCAGCACCCGACAGGCAGAGGTTCTTAGAGGTTAGTTACACTGTAGAAACTGATACCATATAAAGGAACTTTTCATCCTCTTACATTAGAATCTGCTGCTCTACCTGGCACTTTCAATGGATCTTTAACACTGGAGTGATTTTGTATCTTTTATGTCAGGTCACTTGGGAAAAACCTCATCACACTGATTATATAGTGGGAAACTCCCTAGACACTCGTGACAAGGAGTCAACTATGGCAATCCATGTAGTGAAACTAACATCTTGGTATCACTATGGAAACAGCCAGACCTCGGGGCACCAGGAAGAATCTACGGGACCCCTGGGAGTTTCCAGACTAGACTGAGCTGGATCAACTCTGAAAGCTCTTCTTCCTCTGAAATTTTAGATTTCCAATTACTCCTTTCCTGAATAGTGTCTTGGAGTATATAAAGCACCTTAGCTAATTTGGGGATGACTGTAAATGCAACAAGCAGGGAACAGATTCACGGATTCGTCCCTTAAGGCTAAAGGGTTTGTACAGCACATGGAGGTTCCCAAGCCAGGGGTCGAATGAGAGCTGTTGCCACCACCCTACACCACAGCCACAGCAACGTGAGATCCCAGCCTCGTGTGTGACCTACACCACAGTTCATGGCAACACCAGATCCATAACCCACTGGGCAAGCCAGGGATCAAGCCAGCATCCTCATGGATGCTAGTCAAATTTGTTTCTGCTGAACCACAGCGGTAACTCCCATACTTATTATTTTTTGTTCATTAGTTGTTTCGTTGATGCAGAGGTTTGAGAAGGCAGAAACTGGGGGAAATGGTATTGCTTCAGTTAGTAACAAATAAACTTGAACTCAGGTCTCCCTGGACCTCAAAACCCAAGAGGTCTAGAGGTTGGTGAGTGATTAATTGGTGGGTTGGGCAATAAATGGACAAAGGCAGCAAACTGAAGCACTTCCTTTTCAGTATCTGTGATCCACCCTTTTCCACGGGTTTCACAAAGGTCATCCAGTGGCCTGACAAACACTTTACACAGGGTGATAGCTAGAACATTCACATAGATTTTGGATGACTCAACCTGGAGTTATGTAAGTTCTCTTTATTTGTTCTTACTGATACATGGGAGGTGGGGAAAAAAAAAAGCAATCTTTGGAAAATTCACTTTCCAAAACTAAATGTTTCCTCCTTTTTCATGATTCTTTTCCCTTGAAGAGACCCTGTTGCCCAGAGAACTTTGGTTCTTCTAAAGCGAAATGCCATTCAGACCAGTACGACCAGGGTAAACGGATGGAGTTCTGTCCCCATCTACAGGTTCCTTCTACGTGACTTTGGGGAAGGCTCTATATTCCCCAGATGCGTGTTCGTCCACCCGTGTTAAAAACCAAAAGCTACAATAATTACTAATGAATGAAAATGCATGCTGGGATATTCAGACAACTTTCTGGGTGCATGGCTTTGGGAGAGTTGCCTTAAAACCACATGAATTTATGAATCTGATGTGCCATAAGCGTCACAACGATGCCATCCATGCCTTCAGCCCTGTTTCCTTGATCACTGGATGCCCTTCTCCTCTGGCTTCCTCATTCTGCCTGTCATCTCCAGACCTCCAAGGCACATATCCTGTGCCACCTGCTCCAAGGACTCATCCTTTGAAACCTTTCTGAGTGTCTCATCTCCCTTCCCAATCTGAACCTGAGTTGTCTCCCTCGCATTGCACTTGCATTATCCACTCTTCTTATGAGGTTCCTCAGGGCAGGACTGTGCCTTATTCTTCATCCTTAGGTCCCCCTTAAACACCTAACTTAATGGCGTGTTCCTATTGGGAACATAATAAAAGATAGCAAGTGACTATATGGAGATTGCTTTGGACCAGTTGCTGTTCTAAAAGCTTAATACAGACCTTTAGAGCTGTTTGATCCCACGGCTGCCCTGTGATGAGGAAACTAATGCCCCAGGTCATTAAGTACATGTCCAAGGTCACACAGTTAACCAGTGATAAAGCTGGAACTTGAACCTGGCCACCAGGCTCCCATGACTCTGTTGTTAACCACCAGCCCACCCTGGACCCTAGCTTCAGGTGACAAGGCTTGGAGTTCCTGTCGTGGCTCAGTGGTTAACGAATCCGACTAGGAACCTTGAGGTTGCAGGTTTGATCCCTGGCCTCACTCAGTGGGTCAAGGATCCGGCGTTGCTGTGAGCTGTGGTGTAGGTTGCAGACGCGGCTCGGATCCCGCGTTGCTGTGGCTGTGGTGAAGGCCGGCGGCTACAGCTCCTGTTAGACCCCTAGCCTGGGAACCTCCATATGCCGCGGGTGCGGCCCTAGATAGGGCAAAAAGATGAAAAAAAAAAAAAAAAGAAAGAAAATGACAAGGCTTTGGAGTCTTCAAACCATCCTCAGTCATTTTTTTTATCTGATCTTCCCAAAAACCTGTGCTGTGGGCAGAGGAGCCTTATACCCACTTTAAAGATGAAGAAATAGAGCCATTTCAGGTGTCACCAAGGTAGGGAACTGATGAAAACAGAGCCAGAACTCATATCTTTTCTTCCTTGTCCTGTGTTCTTTCCTTCATATCACCAAGTATTATAACAATTTGGTCGTGCAAATTAGGCCGATAATCCAGGTAACCTCACAAAACCACTTGTTTAGAGAATATTCCTGTGACCCTCATTAAATCACACAAAATTAAAGACACATCAAAGTAAAGATACAACAATTTGGCTAAATTTTTTTTAAAATGCAGGTAGACATGCATCTCCTCCAAACGTTATTAAATCTGATTTAATAGCAATATGAATAGAGACAAAATCATTGGAAACTTCTCCTAGGCAAGCAAATAAATAGACATAAGAAAAACTTTCAAAGGTACAAGGTGGTCTGTTATAAGAAACTCTGCCATAGAAATCAGGAACTCTAAAAGCTCTAATCCATCCACAAACAGTAAACTATTACATTATCAAGGACTGCAAAGTGCTTTAACTTTAATACAGATGCTCTGAATCCTCGTATTCTTTTATTTTTTCTCTCTATAACAAAATATTCAGCACCTCAAAATTACCTTTGATCCCACAACTGCCCTATGATGAAAATGAACAAATGATAAAAGGAAAAATAAATTATCCATTATTACACACTTTGTTTATTTTCTCTAAAAGATTTGGGTTTAGCAAACACACACCTTTGATTATATGCATCACTGGGGGCAGAAAAGGGTAAAAGATTAGGGAAATCCAGCTGGAAGAGGAAAACGTCAAAGCATGATTCAAAGCTAATAAACGATAGACAAAGAAATAGAGTCAAGTCTATGAAAAACTCAAGAAGAGACATTGACGGTCAACTCCTCCAAATAAAAGACAAGTGACCACAACTGGCCCCAGAATTTCAGATGTACTTCCAGAAGAGCTATTAATACTGAAATGGGTCAGATGGAAAAGTGATTAGAAACTGTCTTTCGTGGTCTTAATAAGAGAAAAAGAAAAGAAAAGGAGGAGTTCCCGTCGTGGTGCAGCGAAAACAAATCCGACTAGAAACCATGAGGTTGCAGGTTCGATCCTGGCCTCCCTCAGTGGGTTAAGGATCTGGCGTTGCTGTGAGCTGTGGCGTAGGTCGCAGACGCAGCTTGGGTCCCTAGTTGCTGTGGCTGTGGTGTAGGCCGGCGGCTGTAGCTCCAATTGGACCCCTAGCGTGGGAGCCTCCATATACCAAGAGTGCAGCCCTAAAAAAGCAAAAACGAAACCAAAAAAAAAAAAAAAAAAGAAAGAAAAGGAAAGGAAAGGGAAGATGGAAGGGTAGAGGAGAGAAGCAGGAAGAAAAGAAGTAAGAGGGTCAGTGAAGAAGCAAGGACAGAAATAAACAGGCAACAAAATAGTAAAAGTAGTCAGTTCAGAGTAATTCTAAGCATCTTACCAACTGAAGGCGGGCCCACATGTAAAAGAAGGAAGGAAAGGAGGGAGGGCGATGATAAATAAACAAAATGTCCATCAGTTCAGGATCCAAGCACTGCACCAATTGAAGGTCGGCCCATATATGACATGAACCTCAGAAGGTCCCTTCCAGCCCCCTGACATTTAATCCAACAGACGCCAAACGCCACCACCCATCAAAGCCACCTGTGTACACACCTTGGACGGAAAGGAAAGCGGAGCCGTCCCGGTCGCTGTTCTGGAGGCTGCATTTGACCTGCCCGGCGTCATCGAGCTGCACGTCGTGGACGATCATCTCAGAGATGAAGTTCCCGCCCTCTTCATAACTCGCCGAGGTGAATCGGTCGTTGGTGATGATGGGCTCGGTGGGCGTGACGCTCAGAACCACCGTGCCTTTCAGAGCCCACATGATGAGCCTCCAGCCCTGGGAGATGGTGCAGTTGAAGCGAGCCTCCGAGCCCTTCAGCACCGTGACGTTCTTGGGACCCTCTAAGATTTCATTGCTGGATCCACAAGCTAAAAGACAACCGATTTTTCAAGGTGCTGAGAACATGACTCTACAGAGGTCAACTGTGCGATGTGGGTACCATCCAACGGCTCAGACTCCAGGACCTACTGGTCCCAACGCCAGGTCTCCGGTAGGTCGGGAGCTTCCGGTGGACAGGAAGCCACGCCCACCCCCCTTCCAAGCCCCTCCCCTCACCCCACGGTCCGCGGAATTGTGTGTGGAGGAAGCGATGGCCCTCGTTCCCCGCCGGAGGGATTTTACCCAAAGAACCTGACCCCAGCCTGGCCCGGGGAGCCACCACTAGCCCAGTTCGGTTACTCCAGGCAAGTTTTCCAGCCTCTCTATGAAATGAGAATTTTCCTCCCAGTGAAACAGGAGGGACCTTTGATTTCCGCCACTGGGGAGATCCCACAATTCAGAGGGGAAATTGGAAAGCGGCTTCTCTTCACATAGACGGTGGAGACCCCAGCCTGCCACGATCGTGGTCCACTGCAGGTTCCGGCACCCCTAGGATGGCAAGGTCACTGAAGCCACACCCCTTACTAAGGACTGGAAGAGACACGTGGGGGACGTAGAGAGGGGGAAAACACGGCATAGGAGGATGTAATGAGGACACTGGAGGATGCGCCTGGCACCTCGTAGAGCATCTCACGACATCTGCTGTTGGGTTTAAAGCGTGGGCAGGTGGCTCTAAAGTAAAAGGCTGGACTGGGGAGTGAGTCTGGCCCCACTGGGCCAGCTGTCGCACTCCTCCACACCCACTGTCCTCAGGTGCAGAAAGGGGCACCAGCGCTGACACCAAGCAGGACGCTGCAGGCCTTCCCGGGGACAGACCCTCCCCTGCCCCACGTCCCCTGCCTCTTGTTTCTAGAAAAGCTCTCGCCTCCTAGGCCTGCCCTGAGTCCCAAAGAGCAAATTTAATCAGAGAAGTGAAAAAAATGCAGAAACCAAGGAAGGCAGCCGACAAGACAAAATAATAATAGTTTAGCCACCAAACAAAGTCAAGGAAACCTAGGTCCTCCCCCGAGGCTGTAAATAGCATCCTAAGCCGTGTGCTTGAGCTTTTTTGCAGATACCAAACCCCCACCAAGTGGAAGGCATTAACTGCATGCCGACCGCAAGCACGGAGACCCCAGGTGGGCTGGAACCAGAAGGCCGATGATGTTGATTCCCAATGGCCTCACCACCTGCCAGTCAGAAGACAGCCCATGAGCTGACCATGAATCCCATACCCGCTCCGTCACACTGCCTTTTTTTTAATCATTTTTTAGGGTCGCACCTGCGGCATGTGGAGGTTCCCAGGCTAGGGGTCCAATTGGAGCTACAGCTGCCAGCCTTTGCCACAGCCACAGCAACGCGGGATCCAAGCCGCATCCGCAACCTACACCACAGCTCACGGCAACGCCGGATCATTAACCCACTGAGCAAGGCCAGGGATCGAACCCGCAACCTGATGTTTCCTAGTCAGATTAGTTAACCGCTGCACCACAATGGGAACTCCCACACTGCCTTTTAAATCCCTTCCCTGGGAGGCACTGGGGAGTTTGGGTTTCTGAGTACCAGCTGTCTGTGCTCCTTGTTTGGCCCCCTGAATAAACGCTGCACCTTCCTTGACCACAACCTGGTGTTGGTAGACAGGCCTGGCTACACACTGGGTGAAGGGACCCAAGTTCATTTGGGTAACAGTACACAGCAACTTGTTTCAAGAACCACAGACTTTGGAGGTCCTGTTGTGGCTCGGTGGGTTACGAACCTGACTAGTGCCCATGGGGATACAGGTTCGATCCCTGGCCTCACTCAGTAGGTTAAGAGTCCAGCATTGCCATGAGCTGTGGTGTAGGTTGAAGCCTCGGCTCAGATCCCACATTGCTGTGGCCATGGTGTAGGCTGACAGCTGCATCTCTGATTTGACCGCGAGCCTGGGAGCTTCCATATGCTGCCAGTATGGCTCTAAAAATCAGGAAAAAAAAAAAAAAAAGAACCACAGACTTTGAAAACAAACTTATGGTTACCAAAGGGGACGGGTGGGGGAAAGGATGGACTGGGGTTTGGGACTGGTACAGGCACGCTGACGTATGTGGAATAATTGTCCAACAGGGACGCGCTGTACAGCACAGGGAACCCTACCCAGGGTTCTGTGATCATCTATGTGGGAAAAGGATCTGAGAGAGAATGGATGTGTGCGCAGGTATAAATGTACTTTGTGGTACAGCAGAAATTATCACGACCTTGCAAATCAATTAGACTTCAATAAAACTTTAAAAATAAAAAACTTAAAAACCAAATGAGGCAATCCTTATAAAGCTCTCAACATGGCCCCAAGCACTCAGTTATGTGACTTGCAGGACAAGCCAAGAAAATCATAAATGAAAGTAAAACACTGTGCACCACATACTGCCTGTTGCTCAGCAGACACACTCTGACACCGGTTTTAGCTGGAATGACAACTTCCGACTGGCCTTGCACGCCAAAGTCACCAAAAACTCTCCAGCTCCTGGGAACTCAGTTGGAACCACTCAAGACAGAGCGTGTTCTGCACGTGAAGAGCTCAAGGAAGCTTTGGGCCATTTAGGCCTGGTTTTCTGATCGCCCCAGAAGAGTGATTGGGTGGCCGTTGTTTTCCTAGACATTCCCATGTTTGTAATAATAATTCAAAGTAGAATTTGCATAGCACTAGGCAGCCGTTGATTCTCATCTTTCATCGCTTACAGGTAATGCTGGCGAAAAGAAGCCCCCGCCCCCAGCATCCAGGACCTGTGATCACAGGGGTGGTGCTGGGACAGAGAACGGGACCTGCCCACTCTGAACTGTCCCTCTTTCCCGCTCTTTCCCCTCTGATCTCACTCAGAGTTTGAAGCAAAAAGACCCCAAGCCCCTGGTTTCTTCTCGGCCGCACCTGCCACCATCAGTAAGACTGCAACGTGTTCCTGTCACCTTCGGGAGCTGTCAGATCCCCGGGGATCCACCCGACAGTCCCCATCCACATTGGCTGCCCCCACATAAACGCTGCCCCACTTTCGCTCCGGTCAAGGTCAAGTTGTCAGGCAGGTTCTAAAAGAGTCTCATTAAGGCCCTAAGGGAAGGTAGGCAAGGAAGGAACCTCCCTGCCAGACGCCCATCACCCCATCAGTACTCACCTGAGCACCCAGAATGCACCGCGGGGCTGCATGCCCCCTGCGGGGCCAGGTCAGTGGGAGAGAAGGGGCTGCACAGATGGCCCCCCGAGGCCAGCAGGACACAGTCAAGATGGGCCCTGTGGGCTCCAAAGAGGTAGACTGAGGGAAGGTCAGAACGAACTGGGACTCATCCTGTTTGGGGGAAATACGATCACTGCTCTTTGCTGCGCCTCTGAGCCCGAGAGAAAGAGAGGACGTATGACCCGAAATAAGGACTCAGATTGCATAGCCTCCTTGACTCCCGGCTCGGCTCTCTGATCCAAGGATCCTTTTGATGCAGGATTTTTTAAAAAAAGGAAAAAAGCCTGAGGAAGGGAAGTCAAAAATGACTCCCCAGCTATGGACTCCCCAGGAGGCCATAGCCGCAGTGCCCACTTGGCTCTTCTCCAAACCCTGGACTGCATCTCAAGAAAGACAGGCACTCCTGTTGTGGCTCAGCCAGTTAGGAACCCGAATAGTATCCACAAGAATGTGGGTTCAATCCCTGGCCCCTCCAGTGGGTTAAGGATCCAGTGTTGCCGTGAGCTGTGATGTAGGTCGCAGATGCAGCTCGGAGCTGGTATTGCTGTGGCTGTGGCGTAGGCCAGCAGCTGGAGCTCCAATTTGACCCCTAGCCTGGGAACCTCCATATGCCACAGGTGCAGCCCTCCCCCACATACACACAGAAAAAAGGGCAAAAAGAAAACTCTACATCCCAAGGACGTGCTCTCCCATCCACTGTGAGAACGGTGTCCTGCCCCACTCCCGACTGGGGTCCACGGGAGTAGACTGGGGAGCGCCCGAGGGGCAGGGGCTAGGACTGCAGGGGCCACGAGACCAGGTGGGTCCCACCAGCAACTCAGTCCAGGCCCCTCCAACAGGGAGAGCAAAGCCCCGGAAACCCTGGTTCTGCCACTGCCCGGTGCTGGATGGGCTTTTCACTCCAGAACACTGCTCACTCCCGGCCAGCCTTTAAGTGCTCTGTGGGAGGCACATGGGACCAAAAATGCACACGGGTTCCCCCAGACCTTGGTGTGCCCCTGGGGAGGTTCAAGAGAGGGAGGAAGGGGCCTGGGCCACATGGAAAGTCTTCCAGTTTGAACTTGGCCTTTCTTTCTTTTTCTTATTTTTTTCTTTTTAGGACTGCACCTGTAGCCTATGGACGTTCCCAGGCTAGGAGTCAAATCGGAGTTGCAGCTGCTGCCTACGCCACAGCCACAGCAATGCCAGATCCTTCACCCACTGAGCGGGCCCAGGGATTGAACCCACAACCTCTTGGATACTAATGGGGTTCATTACCATTGAGCCAAAACTCCTGAACTTGGCCTTTCAATTGAACAGGAGGCACCGAATCCTAAACCCTAACCTCCCCTGACATCCCTGCCCACGATCTTTGCCAGAATGACGGGTGACCCGCCTCCAGCTCTGTCTTGTGACTCAGCAGCTGTATTTCCGGGAGCGTGAGGCCCTGGAATCTCGCAGCTCCCTCCCCCATATCCTGGCAGCTGTGGCTGTGTAACCTGCTCTACCCAGAATAAATAGGTGAAAACTGTAAACAAGACCTCTCATCAAACAGTCCCCACCTCAACACAGAAACTCCCTTTCCTCTTTGTTCTCCTTTCACCTTGTGGGGCAAAGGCCCGAGTCAAGTGCAGAGTCCTAGGAACGTTCAGCGTCCCCCCAGCCACCCGCGGCCACCAGCTATGGTGACCACCCAACACCGGGTCCTCCCTTGTGGGAGCTGATCCACTGGCAAGATTCTTACTCACTCCAGCAGCTTCAATTCCAAGGGCAGCGCTCTAGCCCCGCCCCCTCGCTTTCTTCCCGCCCACAGGCCCTCCTCCATCCGGCACCTGCTTGTACGGGACTGGCCGCCACCCAGGATTGAGAGGCTTCTCTTCTACCAGCTGTGTCCTTACATCTGCAAAACTAAAATCGCTCACAGCCACACGTGGGCCGGCTGCCTGGCTCCTCCACAGATTCGTCCTAAACATAAGTACCATTTTTCTGCAAGGGCTTTTCCTCCGCTCTCTAGAGTAGCAGCTGGGTATCTTCCTGGCATCGGGGGCACAGAGGGTCTGCCCCAACCCGCCCACCTTCTCCTCCTCCACCTGCTTCTTGTCTGGCTTCCCTCTTGCACCTGTGGCCCCCTCGCCTGCTCCCATCCCTTTCTTTCTTTCTGTTTTTTTTGTTTGTTTGTTTATTCGGGGCCGCACCTGCAGCATATGGAGGTTCCCAGGCTAGGGATCGAATCAGAGTTATAGCTGCCGGCCACAGCCACAGCCACAGCCACGCGGGATCTGAGCAGCGTCTGTGACCTACACCGCAGCTCACAGCAACCACGGATCCTTAACCCACTGAGCGAGGCCAGGGATCGAACTCACAACCTCATGGTTCCTAGTCGGATTCGTTTCTGCTGAGCCACGATGGGAACTCCTCCCATCCCTTTCTTAACGTTGGAAATGAAGAGAAAAGAAGACAATTAAAAGCAGAAGAGGGAGGCCCCGGTGGTCTTGTGGTTATGATTCGGCACTTTCACCACTGTGGCCTAGGTTCATGCCTGGTCTGAGATCACACATCAAGCCACTGCACGCCACAGCCAAAAAAACGGGGCGGGGGGGGGAGGGGGCAGCGAGAATAAAGCAGACGGCAGGAGTTCCTATTGTGGCTCAGCGGTAATGAACTTGACTAGTATCCATGAGGATGCAGGTTCAATCCCTGGGCCCACTCAGTGGGTTAAGGACCTGGCACCTGAGCTGTGGTGTAGGTGGCAGATGCAGCTAGGATCTGGCGTTGCTGTGTTTGTGGTGCAGGCCGGCAGCTGAAGCTCTGATTCAACCTCCAGCTTAGGAATTTCCATATGCCGCAGGTGGGGCCCTGAAAAAGCAAAAAAGGGGGTGAGGGGGGCAGTAGGACAGGTAGAAGGGAAGTGGCCAGGTGGGGCAACTCCAAAGGAGAAAATGAGAATCCAAAAACACATCAGGGGTTGGGGCTATCAGAAGGAATCCAAGAAGTGAAGGAGGGGGTCCCACGGTGGAGCCACAGTGGGAACTCCTGGTGGTGACAATACTGATTTTTACTGATTAGACTGATTTTTCCATCAACCAATGCCTGTTTCCCCCACGAGGCTCTAAGCTCTTTGTTAGCAGGGACTACCCCTGGTTTTGCGCATCCAGTGCTTGCAACTCAATGGCGCATGAGGCCCTTGGTGAATAGTCACTGAGTCAACAAATAGGCTGGTGGAGTCCTGTACAAGCCATCGAGCTGCGGGCAGGGTGCGGAGGAAGGGGCTGGCAGGGGCCCCACAGCGGGGTGTGGAGGTTGCCCGCAGCCGTTCAAGGCCAAGTCTACAAATGGAGGGGCCTCCATCCAACACTTTCCAAGAGGAAGCATCGTGGGGGTTCTGACTTTGGCACTGGACTCCCCCTCCCCCGCAGGGGGCTCTAAAATGAGTCCATAATCCTCCCCCGTCCTGCAAGAGCCACCTCCGGTCTCAATCCAAGCCATCCCTGCCTTCAAAACGGTACAGGAAAGGCATTCCTATTGTGGCTCAGTGGGTTAAGAACCCGACTAGTATCCATGAGGACAACGGTTCGATCCCTGGCCTCGCTCAGTGGGTTTAGGTTCTGGCGTGGCTGTGGCCAGAAGACACTCTTGCCACTGGGGCTGAGATGGAGCCGGATCCCTACAATACGCACTAAGCCTGGTGTGCTGACCCCCAGAGCGCCTACGACCCACACGAGCAGGGAAAATGTTCTCCCCTCCAGCCCTCAAACAGTGCGCGTCAGGCACCTGCTAAAAGCTCATACCACGTGCTGCGAGGCGGGGGCTTCCAAATGCCTCTGCCCCCAAACACACACGAACATCACAGCCTGGTCCCCTTGGCTTAATGCGGAAACACACCCAAAGCTAGAATGTATTACACAGTCCTGACTGCACACAGCACACTCTGGTAGTTGCTATGCCCTTTTATTCGCTGCTATCATGAACAGAGGTTATTCGCTTTGGTGCTTTTGGGGGCGGGGGGTGGCCATACCTGAGGCATAGGAAAATTCCTGGGCCAGGGATCGAACCCAAGCCTCAGCAGCAATGGGAGCCAATGCAGCAACAATGCCAGATCCTTAACCTCCTGCACCACAGGAGGAGCTTGGCGGTGGGGGGGTTGTTTAGTTTTGGTTTTGTCCGTGGCATGCAGCCACTTGATGTGGGACCTCAGTTCCCAGACCAGAGATTAAATCTGCGGAGGTGCAAGTGCCAAACCCTAACCACTAGACCACCGGGGAACTCCCAGACAGAGTTTAAAAAAAAAAAAATTATCTTTCCATCAGAAATAAAGGTCATAGGCGTATAAAGTGCAACGCGAGCAGCACTTAGCAACGCAGCGAAAAGTCAGAATGACGGTCACGGTGGGGAGGCAGGAGGGCTGAAGGAAGCACCTGTGAAGTGCTCCCGGGCTCGCTGCTGACATACAAAGGTGCTCGGTGTAAAACTTCATCAGGCTGTACCTTTACGACGCGTGCACTTTTCTGTACGTGTGTTATTCTTCAATGCAATGCATTAAAACCCCCGCGGCAAGATCACCCCCCGGGCATTTAAAACCTCCTCGAAAACAGGCACTTGAAGCAGCAATCAAATCCAGCCAAGATATAGTCAAACCATAAGCTCCCATTACCCTGACGACCCCCGGGTCTGCCTCCTCCATCTCCTGTCTCCTGCAGCTCTGGTCTGAGACGCTGGCCTGGGACACCTGGAATCCATTCCCACTGAGACTCTGGGAAAGTTCCAGGATGAAGAGGAGCTGTGGGGGGAACTGGGAGGTCCCTGACTCTGCCCAATAATGGGAACTGGCGTTATCACCCTGAAAACTGCAAGGTCAGGAGGGCTTCAGCGAGGAGGTGACACCCGCGTCAAGTCTTCTCTAAAGACCAGATAGACACGGAAGAGAAAATCCAGGTGGGGGAATGGGACATTTCAATAAGAGCGATGGCTTTGGGAAGGTACCGAAGCAAGCCCCCAGGAGCAAGGACCGTGATGAGGGGGACAGATGGGGGCACAAGCACCCGCAGGACCCTTCTGGAGTGGAGCCCACCGAGGAGGCGGGATGGGGACGTGGCAAGGGGACTCAGCATCTTCTGTCGGCCACACGCCCCGGTGGCCTCCTCCGCGTCCCTTCACCCACTGCAGCTGGGACGGCCAGGCACCTTCCACCACGCTCCGCGGTCCCTACCTGCCAGCCCAGCCAGAACGGCCAGCGCAGCCAGGACGCCTCGGCAGCTGCCCTCCATCTCGCATATTCTTCCTCACCTGGGAAAGCAAACAGGCAGGTCAGTCGGTCTCAGTTCAAAGGCGCACGGGGACCTCCCAGCTCGTGTGCCTGGACAGATGAGTAAGCGCCTCTCAGCCCGGGCACTGCACCTGCCTTGTCTGGGGACCTGACAGGAAAGCGGATTCTCGGGCCCACCCCAGACCTGCTGGGTCAGGAGGGTTAGACAGGGTAGCGATCCAGGCCTGTGCTCATGTTTGAGAATCATGCTCTGAAGTTGTCCTGCTCCCAAACCCGTGTACGAATCATGAGAAGCATGTGCTGTCCCGTGACCGTGGAACTGCTGACCAAGATCACCTTCCTGCGACCTATTTCAATCACGATGCTTTGATCAGGGAGAAGAAAAGAATCCTTCCCACGAATTTATATGATCACAAGGGAAAACAGACGGCCAGATGAAGAAGAACATAAGCTTGTTAGGAGGTGGAGAGGGGTGTGGAGAAAAAGAGAAGAGGAAAGTGTGTGCGTGCGAGGGTGTGCGGGGGGGCGGCTGGCTGACGCTTCCAACAGGGAGGCAGAGAAAGGCCCCTGCGAAGGTGCAAAGAGCAGGCAAGGAGGTGAGGAGACGGCCAGCTGGGTGTGTGTGGAGAGCTTCCCAGCCAGAACAGCACGTGCAAAGGCCCTGGGGCGGGACTGTGTCTGGGACGGCAGAGAGCGCTCTGGGCTGGGGCAGAATGAAGGTGAGTGGCAGGAGAGCGGTCAGAGCGGCCCCGTGGCGGGACACAGGGATGCTATCAGCTAAAGCTCTCAGCTCTTCCTTCCAGCCCCTTTGCTCTTTCACAGCCCTCTTGCTTACTCTCCATCCCTGCTTTTTTTTGGGGGGGTAGGGGGGCAAGCCCACATCATACAGAAGTTTCCCAGGCGCAGACCTCCACCCAGGCTGCTGCAGTGACGTTGCCTCCTTAACCTTCTTTGCCCAAGAAAAAGCCCCTGCATTTCTGTTTTGTTTTGTTGCTTCTTAGGGCTGCACCTGCAGCAATATGGAGGTTCCCAGGCTAGGGGTTGAATCGGAGCTGCAGCCGCCGGGCTATGCCACAGCCACAGCAACCCCGGATCCGAGCCGTGTCTGCAACCTACACCACAGCTCACTGCCACACCAGACCCTTAACCCACTGAGCGAGGCCAAGGATCAAACCCACATCCTCATGGATATTGGTTGGCTTCGTCGCCCGCTGAGCCACAACAGGAAGTCCTCCCCGGAGTCTTTATTTCCCTCTTGGAGCAGGCCTGTCCAAGGCGGTCACCATCGATGCCAGAGCCCCTGGGGCACGGAAGGTAAATCACCTGCTGAACGTATCTTGGACAGACTCCAGCAACACTGACTCCTCAGCCTCAGAGGAGGGTCTTTTTACTTCAAGCATCCGTAGCACTCGACCCGAGCTGGGGACAGCCTTCACTTGGACTCGGGCATCCACGTGGCTCTCACAGCCCTACCGGCAGGATCCGCCCCACGCCCCCGAAGTGGAAGGCAGCAGCTTCCATCAGAGACCCACCCTCGGGACCCGCTGATGAGCTGACACAGCCACCCTGAGTTCATCTCCTTTCTTCTCTCACAGGACACAGGAGGCAGACCCCACAGCACCGCGCAAGCAGAAATACAAGAACCGAAACAGACACATAAGAGCCCCCACACCTCTAGCGGCAGGAGGCGCTGAATGAAACAGGGGGGGGGGGTGCGATGGACCTGGGACCCCATTTCTCGTGCAAGTGTGTCACAACTCACAAGAAGGAACATGGGGCTTCCACTTCTTTGTTTTCCGATGTCTGCGGAGAGCAACATTCAGCCTCTGTAGTAACCCGTAACGGCTCACGTGTGTCATCTAAGGGTCACAGCACCCCAGCTGCGGGACCTTCCCACCACACAGCCCTGCACCTTGCAAGCCTCGAAAACAGACTCAGCAAATCCCTCCACGTGCGCCTCAACGCCAAGCTGTGCAGCAGCTGAACACAAACTGAACTGAAATCACAGCCTTCCCAGATCCACTCAAGATCCCAAGCCACCAAACGCCAGATAAATCGTTTACTCATTTTGAAGGTTCGTCGAACTCAAGTGGACAAGCCAACGACTCTACGAGTCATCTAGAATGCTCGGCCCTCGCAGAGCACAGAGGAGGAATTGAGCTGCCGAGCTGTAAAAGTCACACGCTCTACCGAAAGCAATAAACGTGAAGTCTGGACCCAGCCTTACTGAAACTGCAACGAGCGCTTCTTATCTTAGGAAATACTGCAACGAGCGCTTACCTTAGGAAATACTTCTCATCACTGATGACCGAGGTCAGCCGGCCACCAGATGCAGAACGGGTTACTCGGCTCGCTTATTCTCCAAAGGACGGAAGGAGTCCACTTCTAAGAGCCCATCAGAACCCCAAGAGCTACGGGAACCAGACGAGGGTCTGTGAGGGTTTGGAATTTGAAGGACATGGACAGGAAGGAACTGTCACCAAGTTGACTGCAAGCTGCAACTGGACTCAGCTTAAGTCCCTTTCATTAGAGAAGGGCCTCTGCCAGTTGATTCCGAGTTCCTGTCTCTGCGGAGCGGTTTGGAACGCACCGTCTCACTCACCTGTTACGGAAGACCTGAACCACCTACTTTCACTGAAAAGCTGCAGTGTCTTTTAAAAATCTTAAATCTTATTCAACTGCATCAAAGAGACAGGATTTAAATGTCAGCCCCGGGGTCCCTGTCGTGGCTCGGTGGTAACAAGCCCGACTAGTATCCATGAGGTTGCAGGTTCGATCCCTGGCCTCACTCAGTGGGTTAAGGATCCGGCGTTGCCGTGAGCTTCGGTGTAGGTCACAGACGGAGGGCAGATCCCACATTGCTGTGGCTGTGGTGTAGGCCGGTGGCTGCGGTGCTGATTCACCCCCTAGCCTGGGAACCTCCATTTGCCGCAGGTGTGGCCCTAAAAAGAAAAAAAAAAAAAGAAAAAAAAAGGAAAGAAACCCTCAGGAGAACTGCCAGGCCCACCAAGCTCGTCATCCCAAGAACAAAATTACTGAACGTGATCAACCTGCTTATCTACCCTCAACACACACACACACACACACACACACCCTTATGTCTGGGTTCTCAGAAATGGCCTGATATGAAATCCGAAGGAGGCAGACATCCTGTTTTTGGCATCAGTGTGAAGCCTAAATCCAAACAGAATGAGGACAGGTGGGAACAAGCTGCAGTGAAATCCACGCAAGGGCCTCTCCGCAAACCTCTGTGGGGGCCTGGACAGCCCCCTAAGACCCCAGCTCTGGCGCTGCATATTCGGAGGTGCCCTGGGGCGCCAGCCAGACTCCCCGGAGCTTTAGAACTTCCAGGATGCGGAGCCGTCTCCTTTCCACCGGGCCTCTCATCGGGGAAGGCCAAGTGGCATTTAAAGTCTGTCCAATGAGCAGCCAGAGAGCCGGGAACTTTCCAGCCTTTGAATCCAGACCTCCCAGCTCCGGCCCAGTCTCTCAAGGCATATCCTGAAAACCGCCGCCTGCCAAGGCGCACTCGCCCGCTGAGAAATCGGCTCAAATTCCCAAACATTAAAAGAGCAGCCAGGTCTTTTAATGTTTAACTCCAGGGGATCTGGGCAACAGAGCTGCGCTGGAGACCAGTGAGCAGCCCGCACCTGCCCCCCGGGGAGGAGAGCAGGTACCTGCCGGGAGTCAGCTGGCCACACCCCAGGGCCCGCGGGCCTGTCTCACCTGGGTGAGGGGTCCACCCCTCGCGGCTCAGTGAAGGGTCCCCGTTCCCCGGAGGACTCACTCTTGCCTCTGTGCTCTCCTGACAGGAAGGCGGGAACCAATCTGTCAGCCACTGGGAATCCAGGGCGTGCTCACCTGTTACCGGGAAGGAGCTCACGTCACAGGCCCGGCTCCGCGCACCGAGGCGGCCTCCTGCCTCGCAGGCGCCCCGTTAATGATCAGCCAGCCCTGGAGGCCGACAGTGCCCCGCCTCGCGGCCCAGGTCGCCCTTGCCCTCAGCCTCCACCCCCAGTCCCTGCCTGAGCCTCTCTCAGGTCCCGCAGAGCCAGGCCCTCGCCCTCCTGCTCCGGCCCGCGGCCCCTTCCTGCTCGCGGACGTGGCCATGGACGTGGCCAGCCACCGGCCGACCTTGCTCGCCAGGCTGCAGCACAGGCCCCGCGGCTGGCAGAGCCGGTTCCTTCTTCCAGCCGGGATCCTCCGCGGCCTCAAGAACAGGTTCTTTGTGAAAGAAAAAAAAAAAAAAGCCCTTAGGGTGAAAGTCCTCTGAAGCAGCTTTAGCAGTCAAGTTCAGTTTCTTGCAGTTGCGGGGAAACTGCTAAGGGGTTTTCTGCAGGTTTCCCAGACGCCACGCCCAGCTCTGCGGAAGGAGACAAAGGAACTTGGCTTTTTGGAGCTTTGACAATCCCTGGAAAATCCCCCAAATCCTGGGGCAGCCTGTTATGGAGCTGTCCGCTCTGTCACTGTTCTTTGTCATTATCTGGCTCCTCTCCCGCTTCACATTCTAGTCCTGTCATGGGACTCAGGGTCAAGGGCATCTGCACAGAATAGGTGCCAGCGGGAGGTGTGGCTTCCTGTACTTGGAGTAAGACCCTGAGGCGAGTAGACGGGAGTGGGGGTGGGGGGCGGGGCGGGAATGCTGTCCTCCAGGGGACAGGGATCAGAACGTGCCACCCCAAAACAGGCCACTTTGGCAGAAAGGTTATTTTTACACTGAAGACACTGGAAATTCAACAGATTAAATAAAAAAAAAAGGCTTCTAGAGCCTCCCTTTTCTGACTAAAAGCAACAACTCCCAGGAAATAAGGCTGCCATCAGTTCCTCTCCTGGGCACACACAGAAGTCTCTTCCTCAGGGGAGTTTGTTTATTTATTGTTTATTTATTTATTATTGCCGTTTTCGGGCTGCCCCATGGCGTATGGACGTTCCTAGGCTAGGGGTCAAATCAGAGCTGCAGCTGCCGTCCTACGCCACAGCCACAGCAACGCCAGATCCAAGCCTCATCCGCGACCTACACCACAGCTCACGGCAACACCGGATCCTTAACCCACTGAGCCAGGCCAGGGATCGAACCCGCAACCTCATGGATACTAGTCAGGTTCATTAGCGCTGAGCCACGACAGGAACTCCCAGTTCTTTGTGTTTGACTTTGAGCAGGGCCAGGGATCAAACCCACATCTCATGGTTACTAGTTAGGTTCATTACCACCGCGCCACCACGGGAACTCCTCCTGGGGGGTTTATGAAGAAGACAGGCGGTTCACAGCTGTGTGGACAAATATCACAACTCCCTGAACTCCCATCTGCCCTGAAGGGAAATGATTCTTCCCATAAGATGCCTTCTCCCCACCCCTCCCTTTTCCCTGCTAAATTATCTATTTACAAAGCTAACTTATCTCTAACCATGTAAGGAGTCAGTTACTTCCTTTACCGGCTGCAGTGTAGACGCAAAATAAAACTTTTTCTCCTGTTAATCCGTCCTTTTTCAGGCCAATGCACAGGCCCCTATCGATTAACAGGAAAGAGGGCACTGGAAAATGTATTTTCCTTCCCTACCAGGCTCTGCGCTGCAAGCTGGTCAGAAAAATGGTGAGCTGGGACATAGCTGTGGGGGAGTTCCCGTCGTGGCTCAGCTGAAATGAATCCGACCAGTATCCATGAGGACCCGGGTTCAGTCCCTGGCCTCGCTCAGCAGGTTAAGGATCCAGCGTTGCTGTGAGCTGTGGTCGCAGACGAGGCTCAGACCCCGCGTTGCTGTGGCTGTGGTGTAGGCCAGCGGCTGCAGCTCCGATTCTGTCCCTAGCCTGGGAACCTCCATATGCTGTGGGTGCGGCCCTAAAAGGCAAAAAGAAAAAAAGGAAGAGAATAGATGTGGGGAGTAGACGTGCTGGTCAAACACCCTCACACATACACACAGGGCCTTGACCCCTTATCTAGGAGTTGTGTCCCCGAAGGCATAGCGAAATTCAAAACTCAAATAATTCCAGTTCAGGATCCCCCACTGTGGCTCAGTGGGTTAAGAACCTGACTAGTATCCATGAGGATGCGGTTTTGATCCCTTTTGCCTCACTCAGTGGGTTGCCTTGAGCAGCGGTGTAGGTCACCGATGTGGCTAGGATTCCGTATCAGTGTGGCTGTGGTGTAGGCCGGCAGCTACAGCTATGATTCAGCCCCTAGCCTGGGAACTTCCTTATGCCACAGGTGCGGTCCTAAAAGACAGGAAAAAAAAAAAAAGACGATCTTGAAAATAATTACAGAACATGGAGTCACAGGAATAAAAATTAAAGGTCAGTATAGCTCATTTTTGCTCTAATTTGCTTTTTTAAAATTTTCTCGGCTTCAGTCCTTCCTAACATTTAGAATTTCTGTCACCAGGAGCCATGAGGACTGGCCTTCAGAGCACAGTATCAACCAAGATTTCCAGCCCTACCCTCAGCCTCGGCTCCTGGGGAATATACTGTTAGAGCCGCCTCACTTTTTTTTTTCTCTTTCTAGGGCCACACCCGCGGCATATGGAGGTTCCCAGGCTAGGGGTCGAACTGGAGCTACAGCTGCCAGGCTACACCACAGCCACAGCAAAGCCAGATCAGAGCGATGTCTGTGAGCTACCCCAGCTCACAGCAATGCTGGATCCTTAACCCACTGAGCGAGGCCAGGGATCGAACCTGCGTCCTCATGGATACTAGTCAGAATCGTTTCTGCTGAGACACACTGAGAACTCCTAGACATTTTTAAGACATCATACAGAGAGCAGGTAGGAAAAGGGAAAAAAAGCTTTACCCTCCTCAGTCTGTGGCTGGGGCCCTGGAAATTAAACTGACAAAGACAGATCGCAAGAGAAAAACAAGACACAAATGAGAGTTTAATAACATGTGCAGCAAACAAACCTGCAAAAGAAATTCAGTGCTGGGCAACTCAAGGGGCGGTTAGCACTCAGGCTTATAGAATTTCCAATAAGACAATCAGTTTGTAGAGAAATGACAAGGAAAAGCAGTTTCGCCTTTGGGGTGGCAACCTGCTGCGGAAAGATGAGTATGTGGGCAGGACTAATGGAGGAAAAAGGTTGTCCTGATAAGACTTGTTGTGTAGATTCTGATAAGTCTCCAGTGATTAAGATCCCTTTGCCCTTCCTGGT
This sequence comes from Catagonus wagneri, assembly GCA_004024745.2. Lineage (NCBI taxonomy): Eukaryota > Metazoa > Chordata > Mammalia > Artiodactyla > Tayassuidae > Catagonus > Catagonus wagneri. The sequence goes on along the minus strand of PVHT020000170.1, from coordinate 8,664,165 downwards.
ACAAAGGAGGGGAGGGCAGAGAATTTGTTTGGTGTCTGCAGTTTCTCGATTATCTTCAGTTTAAAATAATCCTGATACCTAAGTGGCACATTTTAGGGTGGCATGCTCTGCTCCCTACAGATGCCCTGGCAACTGTGCATTCGTAATAGTGCCCAAACTTGGCCTCTGTCCACGGGGGCTAAGTAGAGGTGCAGAGACAACGCTTGGGGCGAAGGGGGAAAAAAAATCTTTACTGCTTTGCCAGGCTACTGCCCTAAAGACGGTGCCCTCCACTGGGAGACTAGGAAGTGGTTTTATAGTTTAGGAGTAGAAAATAGGGCCGCAGGTCAGGATCAAGGTAGATGCAAGCTTGCCTTCTTCAAAGCTGGGGTTTAGGGCCCCGAGGACTGGCTCTGGTGGTTCTCCTCTCGGGTTTTCTTCTGTTGAGGCTTTTAGTTCTGCAGAAACACTGGAAGACACTGTTCTGTATATTCCTTGAGAAGGGACAAGGCTGCGCTATTGTCTCTCTCTTTTTTTGCCTTTTGTCGTTTTAGGGCCGCACCCGCGGCATGTGGAGGTTCCCAGGCTAGGGGTCTAATCGGAGCTGTAGCCACTGGCCTACACCGCAGCCACAGCAACGCAGGATCCAAGCCGCGTCTGCGACCTACACCACAGCTCACGGCAACGCCGGATCGTTAACCCACTGAGCAAGGCCAGGGATCGAACCCGCAACCTCATGGTTCCTAGTCGGATCCGTTAACCACTGCGCCACGACGGGAACTCCCCTGCACTATTGTCTCTTGACGGCTCCTCCCTGCTCTCTGCGTCCCCTCCCTTGCCTGATTACCAACAGTTTGAGCCTGACCTTCGGGACTCAGGGAAGGTCAAGGAGGCTGAAGCTCGCTCCGTAACAATGAGAAATGGGGGACCCGGAAAGGCTCACATCTGGGAGCCCTGCCGGGCCCTGCTAGCCCCAGTAAAGACCATAATCACCCTGAGAAGTTCCAGAGCAAGTGCTGGGCCCTCCTCCGCGGAGCTGGCCCCAGGTTCTGGCCCCGGGTTCTGGCCCCAGGCTGTTCCCGTTCACCTGTTAAAAAGTCACCCCTGGGCAAGAGCAGAAACGCTGCCCACAAGGCACTGGCAACACAGCACAAATTGTGTGGTCCTGCGAGGGTTTTTTTTTTTTTTTTTTTAATGTGGGAGATATGCCTTGTGTCAAAGTTTGAGCATAAAGAGAGATTTGACTAATATTTTTAGCCCATGCTATTTTAAAACTCACAAAGTTCTGATCTACATAAAACTTTCACACTGTACGTCAAATGGCAGTAAAAATCTCTGCAGGAAAATTTGATGAAAGTGGGGGCGGGGAGGGGTACTCCCCAAGAAAACTGGGTTTGAGCTCAGACGGGGGGTGGGCAGGCTAGGAGTTAGTTGGGTAGTGTGAAATAAAAGTCATACTTTTTTGCCAAGACAAGAGAAATTTAAACAAAAGTAACTTTTCTCTGCCCTTGGGTCTCCCCTCTCCCCCACTGCGCATTGTGTGTCTACATTACGCTTGGACGAGCCTCCCCCACAGGCAGAAATACAGGCTCAGCCATAAAGAACAACATCCTCCCAGCACCCGCAAGACAGCTCCTTAAAGATAACTTTCTCTCTGAGTTCCCTTGTGGCACAGTGAGTTAAAGATCTGGCATTGTCACTGCAGCAGCTTGGGCGGCTGCTGTGACTCGGGTTCAATCCCTGGCCCAGGAACTTCCACATGTTGTGGCAAGCCCAAAGTGTTTAAAAAAAAAAAAAGTTCTAATTGTGGCTCATTAGGTTAAGAGCCACACTAGTGTCCTTGAGGATGCAGGTTCAATCCTAGCGGGCTAAGGGTCCATCGTTGCTGTGAGCTGTGGTGTAGGCCAGCAGCTGCAGCTCCATTTGACCCCTAGCCTGGGAAATTTCATATGCCAAGGGTGTGGCCCTGAAGAAGGGGGAAAAAAAAGTATGTCATCTGATGTATAGCCCTCTGTCTCAAAAAACTGATAAAACTGTGCCTTGGTTTCTAACAAGCAGAAGAGTTCTCAGAGCTTTCTGAAATGTTATTCCTGGGTTATAATCCTCAAATTTAGCTCAAATGAGAGTTTCATTTCTTTCTCGGATGGACAGATGCATTTTCATCGACAGCAGGAAGGTGAGGGGGACACCTCTACGGGGCGGGGGGACAGTGTGCATCTAGGCAGCAGGGGGTGGCAATAGGCCCAGTTCCCTGAGGACATTAAAGAAGCTCCTGGGACCTGAATGCAACTGGGGGTGGAGGGGGATTAAGGGGCCCTCAGATGAGCCCAGAGGGAAGGAAGCATCCAGACCAAAGTTTCAGACAACAAGTTGATCTTCATCTTCTGATACAAATAAATGTCAGTTTAAGTGGTGAAAAATTTGAGATGGGCAAAGAAGATCACAGAGTCGTCTGACTGAGGACCTGAGCTGCCTTTGAGCTATTGGAAACTCCAGCCTGCAATGGCTCATTTGATGAGTCAACCTGGCGGGTCACGAGGCACCCGGATATCTGGTTGGTTATGCATTATTTCTGGGTGTGTCTGTGAAGGCGTCACCGGAAGATGCTGACATTGGAAGCAGGAGACGGATCCTCAATGCGGGTGGGCGTCCTCTAATCCTGAGGGCCTGAGTAGACCAGCAAGTGGAGAAACTGGGACCCTCGCCCTCCCTCCCCGGCCCCTACAGACTGTTTAGCTGGGACAGTGGTCTTTTCCTGACCTCAGACCCTGGAGCTCCTGGTTCTCGGGCCTTTGGACTCAAATCAGGACTTATACCGTTAACCCTTCCATTTTCAGAGCTTCATACTTGGACTGGAACTGCACCACCAGCTCTCCTGGGCCTCCATCCCAGAGTCGGCAGATTGCAGGGTTCCTCAGCCCCCATAATCGTGTAAGCCACTTTCTCCTAATTAATAACCAAATAACTAGATCCTATCTGTTCTGTTTCCTGAGAACCCTGACTAATACAAAGTTGTAAGAAACTGATAAACAGTACAAATGATTCTGGTATAGAAATGCCAGTGAACTTTGGTGAAGATGCAATTAATTTTCACCCTGAAGATATTGACCAGGTTTGCATCTACCTGTAGATTTTTTAACATTCTTAATGGTACATACATGTGTGTTACTCGATTTTTTGTTGTTGTTGTTGCACCCACAGCATGCATAAGTTCCTGGGCCAGGGATCAAACCCACACCACAGTAGTGACAACACTGGATCCTTAACCCACTGAGCCACTAGGAAACTCCTACACGTGTTATTTGAGCCCTCCATTGAATCTGTTGTAGTATCTTGCTGGTTCCCTAATTACTGAGTTAAATAAAATCTGAAACACTCATTGCTTTTGGGTTTGTATGACAGCCCATGGTTTTAAATCCTTTAAAAGGAGCTCTTGGGGAATTTAAATGAACTAATGGCATGATTTCTATAGATTTTTTTTTTCTTTTTAGGGTCACATTCTCCCAGCCTAGGGGTCAAAGGGAGCATCAGCTGCCAGCCTACACCACAGCCACAGCAATGCGGGACCCTTAGCCCACGAAGTGAAGCCAGGGGTTAAACCTGCATCCTAATGGATACTAGTCAGGTTCGTTGCCGCCAAGGCATGACAGGAACTCCTTGGAATATTTTTAAAATATTAAAAGTAGCATGTTGAATTATAAAAGTGTTACAGAGTCCAAGTTCATATTGCTTATCACACCACAGGCCAATAATTCGAGAGATGAGGAACCGGAGCAAGGAAGAGTGGCTTTATTGGGAAAGCCAGCAGATGAGAAGGTGGACTAGTGTCCTAAAGAACCACCTTCCCCTGGTTAGAATTCAGGCACCTTTTGTACTATAGGGGAGGAGAGAGGCTGCTGCAAACTGCTTGGCGCCAGAATCTTTTGTTCTTGCAACTGTCCCCCTAGGTCTGGTCACGACTTACCTATAAACCTCCCACAGGACAAATGTTACTCTCTGTTCTGCAACTTTTTATCTCTCTATGAATGAAAATGGTGTGGTTCCTTTAAAAGGTGATGACCTTGAGATGGGCTATGCTGGATATGTCAGGCTATAGGCAACATTCTTTTACTGATTAACTTGTAGCAAAAGCAATAGAACAGATCCAAGGTGGAGTCAGATTTGTTCTACCCTATTCCCAAAGTGCCCATGTTTAACTGTTTTTCACTTACATAATGACAATTTCATATTAGGCTCAACCTATTATAAAAAAGAAAATAAAACCTATCTGAAACTATTACCCCTAGATAAGCATTATAAATGTTTAACATATGGCTTCTGTTATTTGAATCATTATAAGTGATATTATTAACTACGGAAAAATTAGAAAATTCAGGTAAGCAGAAAAGGAGAAAGTTTTTAAAATGCATTGCTCTTAAGCCCAACATGCAAAGACAAGCAGCTGATAGCATGGCCTGTACCTGATTTTTAAAAATGTTCACACTGTATCTACTGTTTAGAAACCAGAATTTATTTACATGATATACTCTGCCCTCAGTCAGCAAACACATGCTTTTTTCATGACTAAGTGTAATTTCATCAAATGATGGTACCACTTCTCTAAGCAGATTCCCACTGTTGGACTTCACATGACTTGCAATTTTTATTTACCGTTATAGTCGGTGATGAATGGCATCATAGGTAGATCTGATCATAGGCACCTAACGATTTCCTTAGGATCAGGTCTGAAAAATGCAATTGCTGCGATGGAGACAGTAAAAAAGATCAGGGATTGCTGGGGCGGGGGGGGTAAAGAGGCAGAGAAGAGAGGACTGGGGCCAGTGAAAATGCCCTGCATGACACCGGAATGGGAGAGGCACAGCATTGTCCATTTGCCAAAGCCCATAGAACAGGGACACTAAGAGCGAACTCTAGTGTCAACTATGGGTCCTGGACGGTCATGATGTTTCATTGTAGGCCCATCAACTGCAACAAATGTACCCCCTGGTGAGGGAAGCTGGCAGCACAGAGGCTATCCACGTCCAGGGCGGGGAGGTTATGGGAACTGCCTGTGTCTTCTGCTCAGTTTTGCTGTGAACCCAAAACTGCTCTAAGAAATAGTCTTATTTTTTTTTTCATCTTTCTGTCTTCTTAGGGCCACACCAGCCGTATATGGAGGTTCCCAGTCTAGGGGTCGAATGGGAGCTACAGCTGCCAGCCTACACCAGAGCTATAGCAAAGTGGGATCTGAGCCGTGTCTGTGACCTACACCATAGCTCACGGCAACACCAGATACTTAACCTGCTGAGCAAGGCAAGGGATCGAACCTGCATCCTCATGGATACAAGTCACACTCGTTAACCACTGAGCCATGATGGGAACTCCTCTTCTTCTTTTTTTTAATGCAATCACTGAGTCAGAAGACACGCATACTGTAGGAAGTCTGAAACATCCTGGATTAGCAAGAGTAATTACATTTCCCCTAGCAGCTAAAGTCCAATGCAATCAACATGATTAGCTATTTTTGTTTTTGATTATTTTTTTATTTGTTTGGGGGCTTGGGGGGCTGCACTCACAACATGTGGAAGTTCCCTGGCCAGGGATCGAACCCCAAGCCACAACCGTGACAATGCCAGATCCTTAACCACTGGGCCACCAGGGAACTCCTTGGTTTTTGACGATGTGAATGGCAATTTTTAAAAAATCATTGGTGTTTTGAGTTCCTATGGTGGCACAGTGGAAATGAATCTGACTAGGAACCATGAGCTTGCGGGTTTGATCCCTGGCCTTGCTCAGTGGGCTAAGGATCCAGCATTGTCATGAGCTGTGGTGTAGGTCACAGACGCGACTTGGATCTGGCATTGCTGTGACTGTGGAAGAGGCTGGCATCTGTATCTCCTATTTGACCCTTAGCCTGAGAATCCCCACACGCCATGGGTGCAGTTCTAAAAAAATAAAGTAAAAGCATTGTTGTTTTCATTACAAAAGGAGTGTGTTATCAATGCAGAAAATGTGGAAAGTTCAGAAAAATATGCAGAGGTCACTAAGCAGAGCCCAAAAACCTTGCTGCCTGGGGAGGGAGGCCCACCATAAAGTGTTATAAAATCTCCTAGTCCTTTATGCGTGTGTGTGTATGCACCTATGTGTCTAGGAGTGTGCATGTGTGTGTGTCATATATAATTTTTAACTTTTTTGAATTATTGTTTATATTTTTTGTTGTTGTTGTTGTTTTGCTTTTTGCTTTTTAGGGCTGAACTCGCAGCATATGGAAGTTCCCAGGCTAGGGGTCGAATCAGAGCTGTAGCTGCCAACCTACACCACAGCTACAGCAATGCCAGATCCGAGCAGCATCTGCAAACTACACCACAGCTCATGGCAACGCCAGATCCTTAACGTGCTGATCGAGGCCAGGGATCGAACCTGCAACCTCATGATTCCTACTTGGATTCATTTCCACTGTGCCACGACGGGAACTCCTGTGGTCACCCCACTGTATCTTATTGGCCGAGAATTCGGATTCAGGAAGACCCCTCCGAGGAGGAACACGAAAGAATTTTAGAATCATGTTTTAAAACCACACATCCAGGAGTTCCCGTCGTGGCTCAGTGGTTAACCAATCCAACTAGGAACCATGAGGTTGCGGGTTCGATCCCTGGCCTTGTTCAGTGGGTTAAAGATCTGGCGTTGCCGTGAGCTGTGGCATATGTTGCAGACGCGGATCAGATCCCATGTTGCTGTGGCTGTGGCGTAGGGCGGCGGCTGAAGCTCAGATTCCATCCCTAGCCTGGAAACCTCCATATGCCGCGGGTGCGGCCCTAAAATTACAAAAGACAAAAAAAAAAATAAAAAAATAAAACCACACATCCTCATAGCATTTTGGCTTGAGGAGAGGACCTGAAGGAACAGAAGTACATGACCCTGTGTCTGCAGGGACATCCTTGTCAAGTAGTTTGGACCTCGGATGTCCTTCAGGTGACAAGAGGCCTTGTGAGGTCAATCTGGTTTGGCCACTGGAGGGTGAGAGGGCTTTAAAGTGTGCAACATCTTTTAAAAGCAGTCATTAGGAGTTCCCGTCATGGCTCAGTGGTTAGCAAATCTGACTGGCATCTGTGAGGACACAGGTTCGAACCCTGGCCTTGATAAGTGGGTTAAGGATCCAGTATTGCCGTGAGCTGTGGCATAGGTTTGCAGACATGATTTGGATCCTGCTTTGCTGTGGCCATGGCGTAGGCCAGCAGCCACAGCTCCGATTCGACCCCCTAGCCTGGGGATCGAAGCTAGGGGATCGATTGTTAGCCTAGGAACCTCCATATGCCATGGATACGGCCCTAAAAAGCAAAACAAACAAACAAAGCATTCATTAAATTGGAGGGCCTTCTTTTGTACCCCGGCCCTAAGCCAGGAGCCCCCCAATTAGGTACCGCCCTGTTCTCACACTGTGACAGTGCACACATTAACAAGTACACGAAAAGCAAAATAAAAATGGCCCTTGAAAGTGAACTTAAATTTCCAAAGACAAAAAAAAATTTTCTTTTGAAAATGAATTCCAAAGCGTAGGAAAGTATAAATTGCCTTTGGAACATCATCATCTAATTTCTTCTCTTCTATTTTTGTGGCAGAATTCTCATTTTAGGCCTGTCAAATAGGCTTGACACATCACAGGTGCGCAGGGCTGGGAAGCAATCCTGTCGCCCTTTTTTAGGCAATTAGTGTGTGCACAGGGCTGGGAGCTGCCGGGGGCCTGAAACTCCCTGGATGGAGTGACATGGGATCTGCTAGCGGGATCTTTCCTGCTTCTGAGGACCAAAGTTAAACCTGACTTTGACTTCAGCTATGAACATCTCTCGGGCAAGCCCTATGGTTGAATGAACGGTGTCTCCCCATAAAAGGCAGGCTGAAGGCCCCACCTGCAGGACTGCAGGACCCTGAGCGACCTTCTCTCGAGATGAGGTCTTTACAGAAAAGCCAAGAAAAGTGGGCTCGCTAGGGCCCTGATCCAGCGTGGCCGATGTCCTGACAAAGAGGAGCGACTCGGACACAGAGACAGACGTGTGTGGAGGGAAGACCTTGTAGGGGGGACCCTGGGAAGATGAGGCAGGGACGGAGATGGTGGTGCCATCTGCCGGGGGGGTCTGGCTTTACCAGAAGCTGGGAGATGCCGGGAAGGATGCTCCCCACTTCGGCCCGAGACGGAGCCCGGCCCTGCAGACGCCTTCATTCCCGAGACTATAAATTTCCATTCTTCTAAGTCATTCTTTGTCCTGGCAGTTCTAGGATTCCGGCATCAGTGTGCGCTGCAGTCTCTGAACACGCTCCTGTCCGGGGAGCCTCGTCTGGTCTCATTTTTCTCTTGTCCCCGCTCTGCTTTATTCACCTGACGTCCTTCCTTCAATCCCCATACCGAGTTTCCCTCATTCAGAGCATCCGAGGAGCCCTGGGGAAGAGAGCAAAACCCACAGCGCGTGCTTGCAGTAAACCATTATAGCGGAGTTCCCGCTGTGGCACCACAGGGTCAGCGGCATCTCTGCAGCAGCAGGACGCAGGTTCAACCCCCTGCCCGGCATACTGGGTTAAAGAACCCGGCAGTGCCACTGTTTGTGGCGGCTCAGATCTGATCCCTAGCTCTGGAAGTCCATATGCCGCAGAGGCAGCCAACAAAGGGAAAAAAAGACAAGGAAAAGGGAAAAAAGAAAATGTTATAGCAGGAAGTGACTTGGCCATAGAGAAGAAACGCGGTCCCAGCCAGAGCGCCACCCGTCTGCGGGACACCCTTCTGGTCTCAGATGGTTTTGCCCAGTTAATCCCACTCCATCATCAAGTGTGTAAGTCAGTGACCAGCCGCCGTCCGTACGGATGGTTCCGCGGAGAAGATGTGGGTGAACAAGCGACCCGCAGCTAGCCGGGACGGAACTGTGTCACCTCCCTCCTCCGCCGTGGGCTCTAGACATCCCCCTGCTCTTGCAGCCCCTCCCCGGCTCAGGCTGCGGGCCTAAGCGCCACTTGTGATCACTGTCACCAGACCGGGGAGCACCGAGAGAAGTCCAGACAGGGTCCCAGTCCCAGTCATCTTCCCACGCTTCAGCGGTGTGGCAGCAACCACAGCCCCCGTGACAACCAGCGGGAAAGGTCCCGGCTGGAGGAGCACCCCCTTTCCCGCTAGGGAGGCCCAAAGCGACGGGGTGGCGTCATGTTCAGGTGCCATGGAACCTTTACTGTGAAGCTGAGCGGAAGCCCCCCAAGCTCTACCCCAGGAGCTCAGATCGCTAATCCTGGAGGATGCACGGCTTCTGGCAAAACTCTACGGACGATGGAGTCACTGGGGGTGACAGTGAGAGCAGCTGATCGCAGTTCCAAGATTTTCTTCCCAGACCTGTGTATTCTAACCGTTGGAAACAAGGCACCATGTGCTGGCTGCAGGCTCAGCATCACACTGGCTATCCCAGCAACACCGCGTGTTGGCTGTCCCGGGGGATGGATGTCTCAGCTTCAGGGGATGTCAGCCCTGAGCCGGCATGTTCACTGAGACTGTAACAGCCTTTTCCTTGTTTTGGGGGGTGGGGTGGGGGCTGATTGCTTCCAGGTGATAGTACGTGGTGATGACAATGGGTCCCGAGGTCATACACTCGTGACGTCCCTGTTTGTTGGTAAAATGGGTCCTTGGTTTGAGCTGATGTCAGGCGGGTTCCTATTTAATAAAGCCTTCCTCCTGAGGCCCTCCGTGGTGGTGCTGGCCGGACAGGAACAGGGAAGGCAGACCTAAGCTAGGAGCAGGTGTCAATCCCAGTAAAGATAAATTACCTCCCGCTGCAATTGAAGGATTCTGGTGTTCTCAGCGTGCTACCCAGTGACTGCCCGGCTGGTAACAGGGAAAATGCCGCAGGCATCGGGCAGAGGCAGGAGCTGGGCAGCCTTGGTGAGGGGGTCACGGGTAGCCTCCATCTACGCCGCCATCCGGACTCCTCCACGCATGGACCATGATAGGCGCGCTGGGCAACTGAGGGCAGGAGGCACCACGTGACCAGTCATGCTGTCCAACCGGCTGCAGAGGCACAGAGACCCTCAGGATATTTTCCTGAGACAGGGATCTGCAGCCTCTTGTCCACTGCCAGCAGCCCACCCACCGATAGAGTCAGCATCCCAAACAGCCGTCACCCACAGCCATCCTTCACCTGCACCAGAGGAGTAAGGAAATTCCCAGGCTAGGGGTCAAATCAGAGCTGCAGCCGCCAGCCTACACCACAGCCACAGCAACTCGGGATCTGAGCCACACCTGCAAACTACACCACAGCTCACATAGCAACACCAGATCCCCGAGCTAGATCCCCAACCCACTGAGCAAGGGCAGGGATCAAACCCACATCCTCATGGGTACTGGTCAGATTCCTTTCCCCTGCGCCGTAGTGGGAACTCTCTTATTTCCTACTTTTTTTTACTTGATTTTCCACTTAAAATGCAATTGCTTACTTTAGTCTCTTCCTAAATTGTAATATCTGTGCAATTAGGACCGTGATTTTCTTGTAATGTTTTTTCCTGATTGATGCTAAAATAAAGTCATAAGTACAAAAACTGAAAAAAAAATGTATCTGTGCTTCCTGGAATCATCTAAGGGACCACTTGCAGGAAAAATGGGCATCTGGCCCAAAGTCAGATTTTATAGATTTAGTCCTCTTCTATCTCTGGAAGAGGAAAGTTGGCTTTTATTTTTTGGATCCATTGAAGTGTTTAAAACTTGGATATTTAAAAAGACAAAAAAAATGCTTTGGTGTTGGTGGTTCTAAAAAGACAAAAAAAAAAGGAAACAAACTGGGATTTGGGGTTCACAATTTGGAACTGTTAGAAGCTCTTTTATTTCAGCCACAGCAGAGAAGAAAGGGGTGCCGCCTTTTTCAAATACTGAAAATCACTCGGGGGTTTCTGTGTCAGGGGAACAAATGGGCTTAATTTTGCACAATGAAGGGAAAAATATCCTGGTTCCATTTTAAGTAAACCTAGTGACAAGTGGTAATAATGAACTGTTACTCTTTCTTTTTTCTTTCTTTTTCTTTTCTGTCTTTTTAGGGCCACACCTGCAGCATTTGGAAGTTCCCAGGCAAGGTGTCGAAACAGAGTTGTAGCTGCCGGCCTACACCACAGCCACAGCAACATGGGAGCTGAGCCACATCTGAGACCTGCACCACAGCTCACAGCGCCGGATCCTTAACGCACTGAGCGAGGCCAGGGATCGAACCTGCGGGCTCACGGACGCTAGGTCAGATTCGTTTCCGCTGAACCCCGACGGGATCTCCAAACTGGAGCGGTTTCTTATGTTACCACTTCCCATGTTGCAATGACTTTGCAAAAGTATCTAGAACACATTTAAACTTCTCGGCACTCACACGAAATCCGAGTTTTGCATTCCAGGTGAGTAAAGCAGACGCTGCTACCAAGCCACGGGGCGAGTGAGCCCCGATCTCTTTATTTGAAAGAATGGAAAATCACAATGGGCGAATCAGGCAGAAAATATAATACAGTCCAGCTGAGTCTTACTGAGCACCTCGCCTCATCGCTAACTTGACAAGACGGTGTTGCCGAAATCTCAGCTGCCTCTGTACAGCGATGCCAAATAGAAATGCAGAGACAAGAGTTGAAGGAAACAGAAAAAGTAGCTTTCATTGCCAGGCAAAGAGGGGACCCAGCAGGCTAGCACCTCAAGGACTGTGCCTGCCCCTGTCCCCAGGGGGCAGCGAGGAGTCTGATAGTGTTTGAGGAGCAGGGCGTGGTCAGCTCCTGGATATTTTCCAGATTGGCTGCTGGTGAGGTCACTGGGAGTCAGCATCATCCACCTTCTGGTTCAGCCAGTCTGGGGTCTATGTGCTTGCGGGCAGCACACAGCTACCTTCCACCTGCTGGGGCTGCAGCACCTGCCAAACAGCTCCAAGACACGGCTCAGGATATTATCTCTAGTCTTTGAAGAAGAATGAAAAGTCCTTGACTTTGCTGAATGGCTAAAGCATTATTATTTTGCCTTGCTTGACTGTTTTCCTTTTTTTCTATACTTTCTCACTTCTCTAATTAAATCGGTTCTTGGGCTAAAGTTTTTCTATTGACAAAAATGCAGGCGAAGGACATGAGTGAGGGTTCATTCTGGGGAGACCTCATAAGGTCCTGCTCTGTTACAATGACAGACTGTCTCTTTATCGCAAATCCCTAGGTTGTAAATATCCCCTCTCATGTTAGGCTTTGTTGCGGCCACAACAAATTCTCTGCTGAACTGGAATAATCCTATCTCTGCTAGAGAAATAGCTGGCAGTCTATTTGTTTTAGGTTAACAGCAGGTAAATATATAAATACTTACATGCAATGGATGCAACCTGACAAAGGAGGGATTTGTTTACTCTGGTATGTTTATCATTTAACCAAAGAATGGGAAGCCTTTAATGGAATGCTATAAAATTGTTGGGAACCAAGTTGCCGAGGGATGTCATGTGACAGTGTACACTCTACATTATTGTGATAAAAGCTTGATAGAAAAATATTTGGCAACATAATTGCAATGTTAGGTAAAATGAATTATGTATGTGGCTGTTTATGGGTGTGCGTGTTAGAGGACATAATTGCAATTTTTGGTAGACTATATGTGCGTGGGTGTCCATGTGTGTCTCTGTGTTAGAGAAAGAGAGGCGGCCAGAGACAGGTGCACCATCGACTGGGCTGCTTAAACAATAGACATTTAGTTTTCATAGTTCTGGAGGCAGAAAGTCTGAAATGAAGATGCTACAGAGTCAGGGTCTGATGGGTGCCTCTTTCCGGTCGTGTCCTCACGTGGCAGAGAAGACGGGTCTCTCTCCCACTTCTTATAAGGACACTGACCCCAGCATGCGTCGCCTCATCTCATGACCTCATTTAAACGTGATTACTTCCCAAAAGCCCCACCAAATATCATCCCACTGGGGCTTCAACATACGAATTTGGGAGACACAAAAACATTTAGTCCACAACAGAAACAGAAAAGATATACGCCAAAATACTGACAACGGTTACCTCTGGTAAAATACAAATTTTTCTCTTTTTTCTTATTTGTGCATGCCACGATTGCCACACACGTACATTCCACTTTGTCATCTGCAGAAGCAAGAGGATTGTGCTGAAACTGTGTAGCTCCTTCTTGTTAATTCTTGCCCTTTCTTCTCACAAGATCCACTTGATCCCCCAGAGAGATCCTGCGCACACATCTGAAAGTTGAAAGCACCCTTATCTGCCAGACCCAACAATGAACCAACCCTGCTTGCTTTTTTTATTTTATTTTTTTGTCTTTTTGCTTTTTCTAGGGCCACACGCCAGGCATATCGAGGTCCCCAGGCTAGGGGTCGAATCAGAGCTGTAGCCACCAGCCTGCACCACAGCCACAGCAATGCCAGATCTGAGCTGCATCTGCAACCTACACCACAGCTCACGGCAACGCCAGATCCTTAACCCACTGAGCGAGGCCAGGGATCGAACCTGAAACATCCTGGTTCCTAGTTGGATTCGTTAACCACTGAGCCACGACGGGAACTCCTCCATCAGTTATTGACAAGCAAATCCGAGTGACCTATTACAGGCAATAACATAATTGATGTTCCAGCTTTACTTATTTATTTATTTTTAATTTTATTTTTATTCTCTCAACCACGGCATATGGGAGTTCCCAGACCAGGGATTGAATCTGAGCCGCAGCAGCAACCCACACCACAGCTGCGACAATGCTGGATCCTTAACCGGCTGTGCCACAGCGGGAACTGGAATTTTGTACCTTTTGACCCATTACCCATTTCTCTACCACCCCTACCCTCATCTCTGGCATCAACCAACCTCTTCTCTGTATCTATAGCTCAGGAGATTTGGGTTGGGGAGGAGGGGCTGGCTTCTTTCAGAGTCCAGGCAGGGTTTTGTGTGTGTGTGAAATAAATTTTTTTTTTAGAGTATTCTGAGATTTTTCTCTCTCTCTTTTTTTTTTTTTTTTTTTTGTATTTTCCATGGTGGCACCTACAGCATACAGAGGTCCCCAGGCTAGGAAAGAGCTGTAGCTGCCGGCCTTCGCCACAGCCACAGCAACGCGGGATCCAAGCCGCGTCTGCAACCTACACCACAGCTCACGGCAACGCCAGATCCTTAACCCACTGAGCGAGGCCAGGGATCGAACCCACAACCTCATGGTTCCTAGTCGGATTCGTTAACCACTGAGCCAAGATGGGAACTCCTAGAGTATTCTGAGATTTGCAGAAAACTCCCCACGATAGTACAAAGAATCCCAGGTCTCCCCCCACCCCATTAGCATCTTACGTGAGTTGTACCCTTGTGATACCTCACATTCAGTGTTGATTCCTTCTTAGGAAATACAGCCCATGCTTTATGCAGATTTCCTGCTTTCCCTGACGCCCTTTTTTCTTTCCTGAATTCCATCCAGGATCCCACAGGACATTCAGGCATCACCTCTCGTTGGGTTCCTTCTGGTTGTGACGGCTTCTCACACTTCCCCCATTTTTGATGACACTGATCATTTTGAGGTGCACCTGGCAGATATTTCGCAGCACGTCTTTACTTAGGATGGGCTTGATGTTTCTCATGTACCACACAGAGATGGGGTGTAAATTATGTGCAAAACCGAGTAGGGACTATATAGAAACCCTCTGAGTTATACTCAATTTTTCTGTCAATCTAAAACGATTCTAAGATTTAAAGTTTATTTTAAAACGTCTAGGAGTTCCCGGGTGGTCTAGTGGCTAAGGATCTGGCGTGGTCACTGGAGTGGCTTGGGCCACTGCTGTGGTGTGGGTTCCATCCCTGGCCCTCGAACTTCCTTGTGCTGTGGGCACAGCCAAAAAAAAAAAGAAAGAAAAGCCTAAGGACCCAAAAAAAAACGTCAGTTGAAAAACAAAATCATCGAGCTACCATCTTCATGTGTCAGACTGCTGAAGTTTGCTCTGGGATTACGGTGTAACGCCAGCTCGGTTGTCCCTGTGCTGGGAAGACGGATGCTTCGGCCAGCTCACCAGCTGGCAAGGCCAGAGCACACTAGCACTTACCACGTGCTGGAAAATATACATCAAAACCAAGCCAGAAGGATGGTTCCATGTATTCTATATATTCCTAGGAAAAATATTTGCGGGACAATGAGCGGCACTGCGTGAGGCAGTGTGAAACGACTTTGTGCATATTACACGTGCGGGAAATATATGCATATGTCCCGTTTCTTCTGTCACCCAGATCAGTTAAAGTTCCTCAGTTACAGCCTCATCACGACCTGCAAGGGAATTAGGCCAGGGTGACCCTAAGCCGAGCCAGCCTGCTGGCAGAGAGAATCTGGTGTCTCTTCTGTGCCCAAACTGCCCAGGTGAAGCCTCGAAGGAGTGAAGTCATCTCCAGAATTTTACCATTTGCTCCAGGCAGTCCCTGTACCTGCTCATTGACTCACACACCTACAGCCCCTATGGCCTGTGCAGGGATTGGTTTTCATGCTCCAGGGACATAAAACAAACGTGGTGTCTGCCCGCACAGAGCTTAGAGTCAGGTGGAAGAGAAAGGCGTGCAATAAAAATAAATCCCGAGTTCCCGTTGTGGCTCAGTGGGTTAAGAACCTGACATAGTGTCCATGAGGATGCGGGTTCCGTCCCTGGACTTGCTCAGGGAGTTAAGGGTCTGGCTTTGCCACTAGCTGTGGCGTAGGCCGGCAGCTGCAGCTCCGATTTGACCTCTAGCCTGGGAACTTCCATATGCCGCAGGTGCGGCCCTAAAAAGACACACACACACACAAAATCCCACAGTGTAAGCGCACCGCCTGTTGGTGGTGAGGGCTGGGGGCTTCCGGCCTGACCCTCCCTCTAGGCACTTGTATCAGGGATGGGCAGGAGGGA